>CM060961.1:14890185-15490185 GCA_030765045.1 Tenodera sinensis
GCAACGTAACAACTGTCGAAGCTGCTACTTTAATATCTGAAGGAATACTGCTTCAGAATCATCCATTGCTTAGAATAAATTAGCCGATTTTTCTTGATTACAGGCAATGTATACCCACTTTATACCGTTCTGTTGTTATTGTAAACAATGTTGTTATATTAGTTTTTTTTTTAATCGTAAACAAACAACAATCATTACATTAGTTCTTTTGTTTTTAGACCAACTTTACTGCTACTATGTAGATACTCGCACACTTTACCTTGAGCTTCCAGATGGCGTTGTCGAAGTTGTTGTTGTTGTTGTTGGGGGGTTTTTGGACGCACTATCACACTCCTGGCAGGAGTAATCGATGTCTGCGTCGAATCGAAATATGTAGGAGAACTGAGAAAAACGTTGCATCACTAAAGGAGGATCGGAGCACAGATCATAGTTTCATTTTGCAGTTAACGAGATGGCGAAGTAGTAGCCGTGGCAAATCGGTATCCGCACTATATACCAGGGAGGAAATATTCCATGGGCCATTTCCATAACGCTTGGCTAGTCTGCTGATAAATTGCGTAACTGGGAGTGCGTGTGAGGGGCAATTAAGAAAGATGTGGTTGATATCACCGTAGGCACCACAATCACAATTTGGAGAGGCTCTTTGGCGGATTTTAAATAGGTAGGCCGGTGTAACGGCGACTCCTAATCGGAGTTTTGAGATCAATGAGATTGCAGCTCTACTGAGAGTGGATTTCTTAAACCATGGGTAGCACTCCGTTAGGGGAGGTGCGTCGGGATAGTTAGAGAGGTGTGAAACCACGTGGTTATATATAAGCCGTGCAGCATCTCTCCAAGGGAGGGTTATCGGTTCCATCGGTGCGGGGAGATGAGCCGCCTCTCTAGCCAGGCGGTCTGCGGTTTCGTTGCCCGAAATATTTGCATGTCCCGGGACCCACAAGAATTGAATTGTATTGCTGCGGTTAAAGTGTTTTGAGATTTCTAGTCGACACATCACCTCCCACCAATCCATCCCCGGATGCATACTGGGTGAGCTGATGCTTCGGAGGGCACTCAAAGAGTCTGAACAAAACAGGATCGTGGAGTTGGAAATTCCAAGAGTAGATCGTAGAGCTTGGTAGAGGGCATAAATCTCAGCAAAATAATTGCAGAACCCCGCAGGGAGAGAAACTCGTGCCGACGTTAGTGTTGTCCAATTTATGAACGCCGCTCCCGCACCTGTTGTGGTAACGGAGCCGTCGGTATATAGGAGGAAAAATGGTTGAGTCATGGATGCCTTGTGTTGGGACATGAAGTGGTGTAACCGTTGTGGAGTAGACGGGTCCCCGCGATGCAGATCGGCAGTCAGAAGAGTCGCCTGTGGTTGGTGGGCTAAGTAGTCTACTAAGTATATCGGTAGCCTGGGGAAACTGGGCATGCCCTCTAATTCTTGGCATTTCCGAAATACTATTAAGTAAACCAACGGATGGCGTGTGGAAGCAACTACTTGGTAAAGTGGTAAGCGTGTACTTAACAGGAGTTTCGCGTACAATGGCGTTTCTCGATATTGAAATAGTTTGGCTATAAATCGGACTGCAAGAACCACCTGCCTATGCAGAAGAGGCTGCATTCCCAGCTCCTTGAAAACCTTATTCATAGAAGGTTTGCCCCCTACCCCAAGTATGGCTTTGCCAATGCGGTATAGGACCGAGTCTATTTTCCTCTGCCACACCTTAGGAAGATGAGTAATGACTATCAAGCCGTAGTCTAATTTTGCCTGACATAAAGATAAGAAAATGTTGTATAGACTCTGGGGGTGTGCTCCCCAGCTACGGCCTTGCAAGTAGCGGAACAGGGTACTAGAAGCCAAGAGGGATGAGTGCAGGTGTATCGCCTGCGATTTCCAACTCAGGTTATGGTCCAGGTGTAACCCAAGAAATTTGACGGATCGAGCTAAAGGCAGCGGATTTTCCCCAATGGTCATATTAGCATGTAGCAGAGGTGGACCGCGTTTAAAGAAAATCGATACGCACTTGTCAGGGTGAACCGTCAGGCCAAGGTCTTTGAGCTTGCCAAGAAGGAGGTCTAAATCGGCCTGAAGGGTGGTCGGAGAGTGACTCACAGTATGTAGAGGGGTTTGGGAATATAAGACTAAGTCGTCGGCATATAAAAGTAGTTGGCTATGCTTAAATGGTAATGTACTTAATGTGTGAATGTAAAGGATAAAAAGGAGAGGACTGAGGGACGTGCCCTGGGGGAGACCTTGGGAACAAAAACGTGGGGATTGTAACGTATAGCGAGGATGAAGGTAAATGCAGCGATTTGACAGGAGGTTGATAAAAAGTGTAAGTAGGGAAGATGGGAAGGCAAAGTGACGTAATCCTTGGATTAATGGGCCAACAGACACAGAATCATAGGCATGTAATATGTCTAAAAAGTGGGCTAAAACCCCTTGGTTCTGATGCCACGAGACTCGAACGTCGTGTGTAAGTTGTACCAGATTATGCGTAGTAGAGAAACTCTTACGAAAGCCATACTGTCCCTTTGGCCACAGACCAACGCGTTCAAGGTAGAAGGATAGCCGCGAGACCAATATTTGCTCTAACAGCTTGCGCAGTACGGAGGCGAGCACTATCGGTCTATAGTGTGCTGCTTCGTCGCCCGACTTGCCCGGTTTGAGGATAGGGATCACATAAAATGTGTTCCAACCTCCGGGAATCGTTCCTGTGGTCAGGATGTGCGAATAGCATTCTGTAAGTAGGTGTAGAAGTTTGCTTGGAAAATGACGAATCATGTCATAGGAAATACCGTCTGGACCCGGCGTGGAAGAGTGGTTGTGTCGTTGGAGAGCCATTTTTAGTTCTTCGATCGTCACTGCGGAAATCAACTCTCGTCTCCCAGGAATACACTCCACACAACTGTCAGTTGTGTCCTCCACCTCCGGTTTCTCGGCTGCGTAATCTGGGGTTACGGAGCATAAAAATTCCTGTTGTAGCTCAGGGTTATATTCTATGGGAGACATTGGTCCCCGAACACGCGACGTGAACCATCGAAGTTTACGCCATATCTCACAGGATGAGACGTGGGGTGCGAGGTTAGAACAGTAATTCCTCCATCCGAGGCGCTTCGCCTGTTGTAGAATCCGTCGAGTTTGGGCATATTGTCGTTGCGTGGCCAAGTAGAGGGATCTGGTAGGAGATTCTTTGTACTGTCGCAGGGCCTGGCGCCGTTTAGCTACTGCCGCAGAGCACTCCGGTGTCCACCACTGAGGCTTCGCAGTTCGTGTCAAGGCATACTGACGAGATTTGGGGTAGTATTTAGGGAGGGTAGTGTTTAGCGTGGCATCCAATAGGTCGAGGGGATTAGAGGCTAGTTGTGTGGAAGTGATTTGAAGAAAGGCACTATCCAGGTCCTGCGTGAATTGGTTCCAGTCTTGTATTTGCGGGCGTATTGGGATATGGCGAAGGCGTTGAGCCGGACCAAGCGGAGAAATTTGCAGTAGTATGGGCCTGTGGTCACTGCCGAGGCTGTCAAGATCCACCCTCCAAGTAGATTGTGGCCAGAGTGAGTCAGAGATAAACGTAAGATCGGGAGACGTCGGACGTTGGGGAGGTGGCCCATAGCGCGTAGGGTCATCGGTATTCAGAAGCAGGAGACGGGAAGAAGCCAAGAAGTGTAGCATCCGGTGCGTGTGTGCACCGTCCCGTATCTGCTGTGGTGTGAGTCCGAGGTTAAAGTCGCCACATATGATGGTTGGTAGATGGGGTTTAAGCAAAACGTGGGAGTTCCAAAAGGTTTGTGATATATGGTGTGCCGGAGCATTGTAAACCGTGAGGATCTGCAGTTGAGGAAGTTGTAACAGCACTGCTTGAAATTGTTCATCAAAACTAGATATTTTCTGGACGGAAAGAATAGTAAGGGAGGGATGAAGTAGGAGGAGTAGACCTCCCCCCTCCCGGTTACGATCGTGCCTAATAATCCGGTGAGGAGTCCAGCGAAATGTGTGGTGTGGCGCTAGCCAGGATTCTGAAATAAGTACCAAATCAACATATTTATTAGCCAGGTACTGTTGGAGTTCCGCCCGTTTAGAGCGGATGCTACGTGCGTTCCACTGGAGTATAGATAGTGGCTTGTCCATGGGGCAATTAGGAGGCATACTGAAGCGTCTGTGCCTGGATCAGGCCCGCGAGAATACGCCCTGCCTGTTCGACCCAGTTCGACGCTTCTGATTCCACTAAGAGACGTAGATCTTCGAGTTGTCGGCGAAATGCGAAACTGTCTACTAGTTGTGTTACAACGTGAGGTTTGTTGGCGGGAGCCTCCACTTGGGATGTGAATGAGCTCAAAGGAGCACTCGGGGTTTGAGAAGCATATACAGGTTGAGAGGGGCCTGCCTGAGGTAGGCGACCAGAGGAGTGGGGGAATGCGCGCTTCGGAGGCGGCTCTTGAGCCAGGCGAACACGTTTGGAAGTGCTAAAGTATGGCGAGGTTTTTTCGGCGACAGGGGGCGGGGGGGCACCGGTCCCTCCTCCAGCCAGACGTTTCTGTTTAGTCAACGTTAGAGTCTGGGGTGTCGGCGTTGTCTCCCCGGGTCGTTCTGTACGTGGAGCATTTTCTCGCACTTTATCGGCAAACGAGGAAGACCCCCTAAGCATCGCCAGAGCTTCGTAGCGCGTGACCCGGAGCTCGGCGACACGTTTCAGGACTGCTTCCTCTCTAAGGCGGATAAGGCAAGTTTTTGCATTTGCCGGATGTGCAAGCTTGCAGTGTACACATCGTAGGTTATTTGATGTGCAAGATGATGTGGTATGTGATTCGGCACACTTAAAGCATACTGTATTGCTACGACAAGCTTTAGCCGAATGTCCATATTTGGCACAGTTGTAACACTGCATCACGCGGCTGATATAAGGGGTAATTTTAAAAGAGCTGTAATATAGTCGGAAAGAACGAGGAAGGGTTTGACTGCGGAAAGTAATGACACAAGTCTGTGTAGGGTGGTATACAGTTTCACCCTGCGGGGTTACTTCTTTGCGCTTGAATCGGTAAACATGGTGAATGGGGGTATTAGATTCTGTATTTCCAAATTCCATAATCTCCTGCTCAGTAATGTCAGTGTCCACATTTCTTATAATACCCTTCGTCTCAATGTAATGTTGAGGAATGAAAGAGCGCATATTATTCTCAGAGTCGAAACCGGATAGCAAAAATGCATTCGCCTCGGAATACTTTTCAAAATAAATTTCAAATCGATTTGTTCCAGCTTTTTGTAATTTAGAGATATGATATTTCGCATATTTTTCAAAGAGAAGTTTACCGAGCTTCAATGGGTGTAGAGAAGCTACATCACCCTTACTACTTGTAATGACTACTAAAAATGGAGCTAAATCATTAAACGAATATAAGAGTTTTTCCTTAACGGGAGTCGGGAGGCTAGCAGTAGTTTCCGAAACCGGCAAAACCGGAGCTTCGGCTTCAGCCATTTCTTTGTCCGAGTCCGGGAACGATAGCTCGTCCATCGGCCGGCGAGTAGTACGGGATCCCTCCCGGCACCGAGGAACACTTAAATGTCGGCACCTGACCGTATCAATATATTTAAATTATTAAAGAAGACAAGATGAAACGACAAGATCAAAAGTACGTGCACTGTAAATAAAATGCACTTTGTATGGCACCTCAATCCTGTGACTTGAAACACAAGCACACTAGTTAGTCACGAGCACTGCACTACGAACACGTGCACCAGGTTTCTATATATTATTCCAATATCTTCGTTTCCTCTGTATAACACCAACTTGACCACAGATTGCACAGTTAACTTGCTTTCCCTTGAAAATCACAATTTGTGACAGAACCTTATCTAAAAAATGTTGTCGAAGTTTGCAACAGAATTTTCATGTCTTTCACACAGTCGTACTTAGAGGCCGAGAGTTGTAGCACGCAATTGTTTTTTCCAGGTTAGCCAACGACTGAACCAAAAGACTAAACACGTGGCTCCTGTAAACTCGTATATACAGGAGTTAGCGATATTCATGTTGGATCTTCTTCAGGAATTTAGTACTTAATAGTATATTGCTTACTAAGAACTGTAAGTGATACTTATCAGGTCGAGAATGCATCTTGGGGATACGAGGGCGGCAGGGCCGAGTTTAGCATTCGAGATCTGATAAGTAACTTACAGTTCATGGTTAGTCACTTTTTGCAATACTTGAAAAAGCCGTAAAAAGCAATAATAAATCAAAATTGCTTTTCCATATTTTCTTAGACATTAAGAAAAATGAATTCTCAATGTGAACAAATGAAAAGTTACATCTATGTTGTCTCAGATAGGCCTAACAATTTGTATATTTCATGTGAAAATCCAGGTTCCACCTCAAGATGTACTAAAGAAATAAAAAGAATTGGTTCGCTTATTAATGCTAACATGTACAATTGCACATTTAGTATTTCAATCAATAAGTAATTAATACGCTTGTATATTTTTCTAAGGATTCATTAATACCTTATTTTTGGGGTAGCGTGCTGTTGTGTGTGACATCATTTCCTACTGGTACCGTAAGTACTAAAGATCAGCTCAACTGGCACCGTTTTAGCCTTGTTGCCATGGGAATTTATAAATTAATTGTAAATTTAGCTTACACTACCAAATATGTGTTAGCAATGAATTAACTTACGTATCAAATATTGCAAAAAAATATTGTTTGAGTTGGTTGAACACAGAAGTAGAACACAAGTAAACCCATATGATAACGCAAGAAATAGCAACAAAGATAAGGCGATACAGTGAAATGCACGAGTGGTTACACTGGAGCATGGACAATGATACTCAGTTGTTACTTTGGGAAAGTACAGGCCTTCTTGACTTGAACCGTTCATAGCATTAGAACCTAGGGCTCAAGATAAAGTGTGCAATAATATATTCAATATAATATTAAGTAGACTTTAGTTTACATTTTTTGTTCTTTCTTCGATATTTTCTTTGTTCAGCTGTTTCCTCTTTGTATTAGGTTGGTATATAGGTATGTGTGCATCTGACTTCCCCATTTTAAACTAATTTCGTTGTGAACCGGACTTGCAGAGTGTCACAATATTTATTGAATGAAGATGCTGTTATGTATAAATTAACGATGGTATAGTGATCGCTTATAATGTAAGTAGCCATTATTAAATAATAGCGGATAAAATATTATTGTGTGAAGTGATTAGAAAGTGCGCTTTAGCTTCAAGTGTTAAGTTACAGTTGTAGTTTAGGTTAAAATGTGTGAATAAAACTAAGATTCTCATGCGTTTAAGTTTACTCTGGAAACATTTAGCTTTCGTTAGACCTTTTTACGGCACGGGCAAAGCATGTGACAATCTAATTAACAGTATTACATTAAAAATGTTGCATTACTGGGAAGGGAAACATAATTATCATTCAAGAAATTAACCAAAATAGCTACAGCCAAAATTTTTGTTTCGAATCCACTAAATTAATATACTCCAGGATGTGCGATTCATATATTTAGGACTTTCCTAATATAAAAAAATTATAGAGCGCATTAGGGGAGCAGAATACAAGTCCCAAATCGTGTTGCAGGGCGATTTACACAAGTTGATATTTCCAACATGCAGCCTGAGTTTATTGATAGTCGATTCCATATGTCGCACACACAAATAGGCTGCATGTTGAATCATCACACACGTTTGTATTTATTCGTGATAAAGACAGGCGTAGTGTAGCAAACTACCTATTTGTGTGTGAAACAGACTATCAATCATCTTAGGCTGTATGTTGGAAATATCGACTTGTGTAAATCACCCTGCAACACGACGTGGAATTTACAAATATGTTGTTTTCCTAATGCGCTCCATCATTACGCCCTCAAGGAGACACCCCCGGGAGTAAGGATGAGGTGAGATGAGATACAGGGCGGCCAGATCCACATTAACGGTACAGACTTGACAGAGGTCCCAAGTTTCCCAAGTTTGACAACACCTCGAAGTCTTTGGGTCTTCCGGGGCCATCTTTGGGGGACCCCGGCGGGATACAACGCCCCCGAATCCCATGGACGAGGGACAGAGATAGTTATTTTTACAAAGCGCATATCATCCCTGCCAAGCTGCACCTAACGCCTTCGCTGACACTTGCGACCCTGAAAGAAACAACGGGATGAACGATGATGAAATGAAAGGACAGAAAACTCGGGGAATGTAATTATCATTCCAGCATTCGCCTAGCGGCCCGGAGTAAACCCCCGAAAATACCCATGGATCAGTATGGTCGGCCACGGGAATCAAACCCACAACCTCCTGAATGCGAGTCTCACACGTTACCGCGGAGCCATCCATTGATACAGTATAAGTGAAATGTCCTAGATCACCTAATGAAGATAATTTTTAAGTAATTTTGTGTTCTTTTAGGTAATTTTAAATAAATTTTAGGGTCATAAAATCATAATTTTGTCATTTTTAATTTCTCTACTATGTATAGTAAGTAGAGGAAGCAGTGTTGTATTCCACTAAAAAATTCGATGTAAGGATTTCACCGGAAATATATGTTTCGAGGCCCCTGAATCCAAAAAACAAAGCATTTTTAGAAAAAGGTCCGCGGGCTTGTGTGTGCGTGCGTGTATGTGTGTGTGAGAGAGAGGAACGTAATATTGTACAAGGAAAAGTCTGAAACATACCAATTTGATGCTTGAGTAGGCATTTTAAGCAGATACCATTCATGAGTAATATTTATTTGATAAATTGCTAAGAGTATGAATGAAAAGTTTCTTCTTCTTCTTCCTTCCAAGTACGACCTCACGTTTGAATCTTGAGTCCAGCGTTTCTTTGGACGATCTAGGATCTCTTTCCATTTGGACGATAGTAAAGCATCACTTTTCTAGGACATCTTCATTGCGTTTATGACCCCAATTTGTATATGCTGCTGTATACCTTCATTAGCCGTTATTCTGCTTTCATGTTTGTTCCTCAGTGTTCATGCTTCAGGCGGATTCTGGTATGTCTTTGTACTAGGGAAGGTTTCATAATGTTACTAAATATTCCCATTGTTTTGTTGTAGGTACTTAGCAATTTTCTGGGAACTGTCTATTTCACCAAAATAAGGATAATGTGTATCCGAGATATGTGAAAACTTTTCATTCATATTAAGTATAAATAACATGAAGATAGCATAAATATTTTACATACTACCTGACTTAACCAATATTGCACGATCAGTTCTTTAAAACAAATTAATTAATTCCATTTACTTCCCCCTCCCCCCACCACCCTTTCTTTATGTCATTACTGTACAGTCATGGAAAAATGATTGAGCGCATTAGGAGAGCAGAATATTTGTTAGTCCCATTATATCATCTGGCGCACACACAAGTAGGCTGTTTCATGAATCACCACTCGCATTTGTATACTTACTCGCAAATACAAATGTTACTGGTGATTCATATTTGTGTGTCCGACAGACAATAACATACGGAACAGACTATCAATAAACTCAGCTGCATGTTGGAAATATCCACTTGTGTAAAGCGTGCTACATCATGACGTGGGACTTACACATATTCTCTCTTCTAATGCGCTCAATCGTTTCGTCCATGGCTGTACGAGGATCTCTACGAAAGTTTTGAGACGTGAGAAAATAAAAGTTGACCCATTCGAATTGGATGCAGGATGAGTAAACCGGTAAATGGCAGTGACTCTCCCACTCCAGCAGCGCAAGGATGAACAACCCGCGCCTCGCAATAGCCAGGCGCTTGGAAGAGGGCATCTTCGCTCTTTCCAGGCATGCAATTTTAGTTTCTCTACTGTTGAATAGGGGAAGTATTGTATTCCACCCAAAAATTCGATGTGGAGATTTCAACGGAAATACACGTTTTGAGACTCCTTGAATAATAATAATAATAATAATAATAATAATAATAATAATAATAATAATAATAATAATAATAATAATAATAATAATAATAATAATAAACATTTTTAAAAAAAGGTCCATGTGTGTGTGTGTGTGTCAGTCTGTGGACAGCATAACTCAAAAACGAAAAGTCTGTTAAAAACCAAATTTGGTATTTAATTTTAATGTCTTTCAAGGATGCGTCACGAAGGTTTTGAAGAAAATAGCCCCACCCTAAACTACCCTTTACATAGAAAATTTTTCGAAAATTTTGATTTTCTTGAAAATGGCTCTAACGATTTTGATTAAAATGTCATATATTTGAGATATTTTTATGACAAATGAAATGTATATTTTGAATTTTCTGGCTATAGCTTCTGTAGTCGTATTTACTCTGGACGACTTTTGCATAACTGGTAAACTGTTAGAGATAGACCAAATCTTACTATACAAAAATGTAGATCTTGTTAAAACACACACTTTATGCTAAATTATCTTTTTCGTGAAGTGAACCATTTAGGAGACGTTCCTTGTTATTTGTTAGAATTTTTCAACACTTATAGACGTTCTCAAATGAGAGGTAATTATTCATTTCTTATCTCTTGATCAGGCAAAGAGAAAGGAGTTTTAAACTCATCATATAGCAACCACCATCACCTAAAGCCTACTGTATTCCCCTTGTACCTGCAAGAAAATTAGCAATAAGAAAATTTCTACAAATGGTATTTACATGAAGTAGACAGGGGAATAAGAGTTTCTAAGAAGAGTTTGTGCAACAGTAGAGAAACTTGTGTGACTGCAACACATCAGATTTTTAATCTTGTAGTAATTTATAGATTGAAATTAGGTGTTTTATACACCATATCTGCCAGGAAGAAAAGGGCTTTTTAACAGTGAAGGAATTACCAAAATCAGTTGAGTGGTTTTTGAGATAACCATATATATAAACTTTCATTCTTTATGATATTAGTGCACTAGTACAGATTGAGTTTATTGGATACCAATGTTATAATGTAGTATGGCCTTCTATGTTCTTTAAGAAAATTTTCTTTCTCTTTTTAGTTTACAAAAAAACAAATTGTGAATCACATAAATCATTGCTGTACATATAAAGGCTTATTCAATCTATTTCTTCTTAAATCTTCATTACATAACACATTCATTATCTTTTAAAAGTAGATGGCTGTGTGGTGGCTTTGAAATTCCATTCTCTTTGCATGGCGAGGGGTGGGGTTGAACAAATAGTGATTTCCAGGAAAAAAAAGTAATAGGTATTTCAAAACTATTTGTGTGAAATAACAAGATTTACATTTTTTGTGAAGTAATGTGTCTTCCTCAGTGATCTTGGGGTAACATACTAGCCTCTGCTTCCTGAGATCGTGGGATCAAGCCTAGTGGAGGGCGATGGAGTTTTTTGCCAGCATGGGAAGTAAAGCCCTTGGTCCAATGTCATATAGATTTGCAGCACATTAAAGAACCTCAAGTGTGATGAAGGGGCCCCTTAGCAAAATGAAACAATCTTTCACACCCAATATAGAATGGGGCTCCAAGAACTGCAGCACATAAACAAAACTTGGAATGAAGAGGTTCACAAGCTATTCTCAGAAAATCCAAGATATACATTTAATTTGCCATGAAAATAACTGAAACACGTGATATTTTAATCACAATCATTTATCCAATTCTGAGAAAATAAAAAAATAGCTTTTACATGTAAAGGGTAGTTTAGGGTGGAGGTTTGTTAAAAATACTTTTGAAAGTTGCTGAATTTAAATATCACATTTGGAGTTTAACTAACCTTCAGTTTTTGAGTTGTGCTGTTCTCTCTCTCTCTCACACACATGCAAAAGTGCACACCCACACCTTGTCTAAAAATGTTTTGTTTGGATTCAGGGAATCTCAAAACATGTATTTCTAATCAAATCTTGGTATCAAATTTTTGAGTGGAATGCTTCAATACTTCTTCTGTTTACTATATAGGTTAAGTACTAGAGAAAGTAAAAAAAAATGTTACAATCACATGACTCTCTACCCTAAGATATAATCCCTAGCACAACAGCCCTTCGGGGGCCCAGCTGTTATGCTCCCCACCTCTGCCCACTACAGGCGTCATGAGTGGGATGCAGAACTGGAGGGTGGAATGTGGTCAGTGCCCCAAGCCCTTCCAGCCAATTATGCCTCCTTCGTGACCTGGGTTGCTACTTCTTATTCTTCTTCATCTGATTACCCTCCCCTTATGTAGGACTTACAAACCAGTGTCTTAGGGTCAGACGCCTGTGGGGAGCAGAGGAAGCTATGGATCAGATAGAGTGAAGACCTGGAAGTGGGTGGTCAGCCAAGCAGCAGATATGAGAGTGAGAAGAGGATGATATGAAATCCAGGCAAAATCGATGAATGGAAAGGTGATTATGAAGCAACTGGTGGAATGAGTGGGGGGGGGAAACTGGAGAACCTGGAGGAAACCCGCCCAGATGCCGCTTCGTCCCTGGGATTGAACCCAGGCCACCTAGTTCGTAGGCAAGCAGTCTAACCACTCAGCCAAGACACCACCTTGCTGGACCTTGCGGGTGAAAAATCCCCATGCTGGTACTGCAGATCAAACCCGGGTCCTCTGCACCAAAGCAGACACGCTACCACTGCACTATGGAGATGGACGTACCCTAAGATATAAGCTAACATAAACTAAGATGTGGCAAACTTTCTATATGAAAGATGCAAGAAACGTAACAGTTGTAGGCATTCATATGCTAATTACGAAGGTGTAAAACTACATCTACAACAAAGTTGGAAATAGTCTGAGGTATACAGGGAATTTATCTACCAAAATACAAACATTTTAAAAACAGTATAAAAGCATTTTATTTATTTTTTCTCCAATTTACAGCAAATTATAGCACTTTACTGCACAATATGAAACAAAAATCGACACTGTACAAAATTACATGAAATTTAGCTGCTTTGAATAAAAGCAATGAGTTCAATGCTCCTGAAAAGCAGTATCTTATGGCATATCTCGATATAATAATGCACATAATTACTTAAAAGATAAAAATAATAATGGTGGTAGTGATAATACACAGGTTAACCATGACTAGCAATATTGCATGTGAATTGTAGAAATATTAACCTTAAAAAAAGTAAGATATTTATATTATTTATATTATATATAAAAATTCTTATGACAATGACGCAGTTTTCAGCCGATGTTTGAACTGGTTTATCACACAAAGCGCTAGGTTAGGAAAATGTTAAAGATATGGAAGAAAACAATATACAGGGGTTGCTTCTATGATTGATACAGAGTTAAGTTTCAGCAGAATACCTTTCTGGCCTCCCATTCCCTTATCCAAAACCAGTCTGAGAATGCCATTCATAAGGTACAAGGCACCCGGGTAATACTTTGTTTTACATTCAGAGCTATGAACTTATTGCAAGCAACTCTTTGCTTACATTCCCTACACTTCTCAAATGAATGCAAACCAAACAAAAAATACATACCTACTTATTTGTCCCATTACTTTACAGGTGGATTAACATTTACAGTGGTTTGTATAAAATGCAATATACATTAGGAAAAGTTAAGTGCACCATTTGAACCAAAATATGATTTCAATTTACAGGCCTTAATTCCTAAAACTATGAATTACAAAGGAGTGCTTGATATTTTTGCTGCATGACTAATAAGATATTTTGCAACTATGGATGCCATTGCATGATTATGAATCACAGCAAATGTTTCAAATAAAGGCCAGTCAGCTGTCTTGTGAATATTATAAACACTTACGGCTGGTTTCACCAATCTTCATTACTGCTTCTAAAACATTAGTCACATGTTTCACCGGACATCCAGAATTGTAAAATTTGGATAGTTAAATTTCAGTATTTGATTTGGAAGCTCAAGAAATCCTCATCGTGTTCCAATTTTTTATTTAAACATGTAATGCAATCACTAAAGTCTGCAAGTATTTTTGCTTCTCATGGAGTGCTGTCTTAAACACATCTGTCTGGAATAGGAATTAGACAAACAAAAAAATAACTGAGGACTGAAAAAGGCTGCCTTTAGAGAAATTGCAAATGCATAATCAGGTAGACCGTGGGCACTAGGCCAGTGACTCTTGCCTCCAGTTGGTGTCATCTCCCAAAATTGCTGCGACTCTGCACAGTGGTGGCTGTCACCATTTCTATAGTAAAGGTGATCTTGGTGCAGAAATGGAAAATAGTTGGGAAACTATATCCATTATTTACTGAAACCTGCTCCCAGTTTACACTCCTGTGATATATGGCATCTTTGGCATCATGGTTAAACACTGGGGATCAACATAACATATAGGAATAGGCACTGGAATTCCTTGTTATATTCGAGGAGGTGCCAATCTGTCCCTGTACAGGCAAAGGGTGGTTTTAATAACTAAGTGGCTTTTACCCTTTCGAAAAGTAACAATTATGCATTTATTTGAAAACCAGGTGACTAAATTTCACTCAAGGTGCAGAATAAGTAATGGAGTGTGAATGATTTCACACTAAAATTGAAGAAGTCAAAAATCCAGAGATAGGAGTAATGTGTATGTGCTCTGGAGCCATGTGATCTTTCCAAAGGTCTGGATTCAGTTCTCAGTTAGGTCCCACAAATGTAGAAAGTTCCTAAAAATGTCAGAAGCTGGTATTCATGTTTTGGTTATTTAAATAAATAATTAGTCTATCTCAGGACTGCCGTTAGGCAGATGCACAAAGGCACATTTCATAGTTATCCAATAGCACATATTTTAAAGTGTACAACTATAGGGTACTATGAGGTTCATCCAGAAACCAAGTTCCGATTGCGACCAGAGTAGTCGGACGGGAATTTACATGTGTAGCAGTAGAGAAGGGATATACGGAATAATGCAGTGCAGTTTCAGTCTTGTGACAGCAGTAGTTACTGCACAGTGCTAGGAGAAAGTAACTGCACTAATTACATACTCCAGCAAAGATCCACCGCCAATTGTGCCATGTGTATGGACATATCATTAAAAGTGACAATATAGTCAGACGATAAGTCCAGACAATTCACTGAAGACTCAACAAATGTGTAAGGCCGGCCATCTCTAGTGATGCCAGAATTTATGGAAAGTATATAGCAATCAATTTTGCAGAACCAGCACTTTACAATTTTGGAGCTCTGGTCAATTCATGCACCAAGTGACTCTCATCTCTTCCGTCTCATGAAGCGTTTTCTATACCTAATTGTTTCCAGGATGACACTGAGGTACAGGTGGCAGTGACTTCATGCCTCCACACATTGGTAGCAGACTCTTACAACTCAGGCACACAAACAAAGGTCATCAGTACAAAATTGTGGTGACTATGATGAGAAGTAGTGAAGCTTTTTGTATCTTTCTCGGCCATTGGAACTTAGTTTCCGGATGAACCTCATACTTGAGTTGAAAAAGGTTGTCGTTTTGCACATCTACATATATAATGTAAGTATCCGGTTTCCTGCAAGGATTTCTAATTTAGCACCTATCAAATTTTTCAGTGTGATTTTACCTTTCCAACTTTAGCCTATATACTGCATATGTTGATTGATAGTAGTGGTTAATTATATAGTCTGAGACTTAAGATTCTGGATTTCTGTTGGGTATGTTATCTCAAAATTAATTTGAGATCTCTTTGTGGTTTACCAGGAGAAATGTAGGACAGGGACTTTGACGTGCTGGCATATTGCCATGGTAGCTCAGTTGGTTAGAGCAGCAGCACAGTGAGGCAAAAATCCATAATTCAACACCCAGCTATGGAATTGAATTTTTCAGTCTGATTTTACCCTTTCAATATTGATTTTTCTATTGTTCCTGGCACTAGATTTGCATTCACAGATTGTATTGTTTCTTAACTGTTTTGGATGTTCATTAGCAGTCTCAGACCTTTTTTCTTTTGAAAATGCACATTGGTGTGCCATCCTGGGGTATGGACCGAGCATGCACCAAACGCCATAGCAATATTTCACTAGTTTATTTTTGTTCCATTCATATGCCATCTTTAAAATTTTAAGGTCATATCAGTGGCTTTGTTTCTGGAAGAATTGTTCATTGGTAATGTTCACTCATTTACTTTTGTGTTAATCTTTGGGTTTGTTTACGTTGTGTTTTCTTTATAAATATTATATTTACACAAACAAATTTGCACTCTCACTCATACTTCCAAACTTTGGGGAGGATGGAAAATAACCCTCATTAAAGAAAAATTCCCATCCCCGGCCAGGAATCAAACCTGGGACCTCTGGATTTGGAGATATTTCAGTTCTCCATTATGTTGTATAAAGGTTTAGATGCCAGTTATGAACTTCTCATTTAACGTTTTCACAGATACAAAAAAGAATGTCTTGGTGAAATACACAAGATTTAGTTGATGTTTAAAATTTGAAAATGCAATGGTCAACAAAATGTTAGCATGTAATTCAAGTTCGGTGATATCGGCCATCAGTGCATTAACAATCATTTGATTCCAGTCACAATCCTAGTTCCTCTAGCTTGTGTTATTGTTCACAGAAACTCTGCACCCAATTGGGGATGCATGCAAGGGGAGAGTTTTCTCATGCTACTTCCATCATTTTCTCTTTACAAGTACACATCAAAACAAAAATGTAATAAATCACTGCTTTTGGAATAATTACACTGCAGTCAGAAACCATAAATGTAAAACAAAATAGTCTGCAAAAGCATGACTAGTATAATATGTTAACTCCAAGCTGCTTCAATACGTGATGTAGGTATATTAATGCAGCATAAGCCTGTACAGAATGTTGCAGTGAAATGTACAGCTGCCTGACTATTTGGCTGGAAAGTGCAAAACTCTTCACTATAGCTACCCACATCAAATGCTCCACATTTTTATTTATTGTGAATTCTTAGAATCACTGTTTAACATAAACCATTGTAATTTTATGCATTACTTTCTTTTCACTGTTACATGTACTTTATACAAACTTATGCTGCAATGCTTGTGAGGACAGGAACCAACTTCTATGGGACTCTCTTCATTATTCAAACTAGCCTATTTTATTTTATTTTTTTCTTACCCTTTCCTTCTTTAACAGTAAGCTTAGTAGGCGAGCTACCAAAAGAATGAAGTTATGTTTTGTCTGTAGAGGAGATTGTTGGCCAGCTGGTGCAAGAAGCCACTAAAAACTTTTATTACATAAACAACATGGATGTCATTTACCCCCTAAAATTTAAATGTGCACAACTATAATGCTGAAAAGTTAATAATTAAAGGAACTCTGCATCCTGTTTATATCAACAAATAATGCTAACACAAATACACAGAGAAAGTTTTATGTTCACAGATTTAAATGTTCCCGTGACATTTAAAAGATAAATGTGATGATTTCTGTAACTAAATATAAGCAAAGTGTTCTTCCACACAATACTCATAACTAACTGAGTCCATTTCAGAAGTTGACACCTCTGTTCACAAGCATATTTTATATATTAGCATAGTCTCAATGCAACATAAAAGATAAGATGAGTTGTACTGATAAAACATATCAGTCCTCAATTATTACAAACTCTTGAAAAGGAGGCACACACATAAATGTAAATATATCACATGCGCATTTATTCTCTCTTAACACTGTTTCATTCTATAAAACACAGAAAATCATAACAGCACAAGACAACTATTTTATCACAATATGTTACATTTCTCTAATTGCTTCTGTTTCACATACAAACTCTAAACGTTACCCATTTCAGGGTAATTATAATTGCACGTTTATACATAATGCATTATAATCATACATTCTTCTCTTAAAAGTTAGTGCTCTTCATTCATTCATATTCTCATATGTACACTGTGGTTGTGACTTCAGGGATGTGAGAGTTATTCGTTGTGTCACTGTGAGCAACGAAGAAGCTGATGAAAGTATTGTCCTTTTCAAGGATCCAACGTGTACAGCAAGTTTCATTGTACACTTGGCTACTTTGTAGGCATTGTATGCAAAATATTTTTAAGTGCATTCAACAAGACCCATATCTGTAAAAACTGAAATACATGTTTGAGAGGTAGAATCAGGACTGCAACATTCAATGCCAGAGCCAGGGTTTGAAACACAGCTCTTTTGCTTCAAGCATGGCTGCTCTAATCCACAGTTCAAGATCTGGAAATGGCATTGAAGTTATTAGTCCTGATTCTATCTCTCAAACATTGTCCCCATATTGCTTGCGTGTTTAAAAAACCAGTAGTAAGTTGTTGGCATAAAATAACATTTGCTGAAATGCATGTTACACTCCTCGATACTTGCCAACATCCTGAAACTGAAGCCTTTAAACCTTTTCCATATCCAACAAAGCATAATAAGTTTATGATGACATGAAATTTAAAACATGTAAAATGTTCAGTGGAAAAATTAATGTAAAAAAGAAATAGGAACTCCATGCTACAAGAAACCTTTAAAGACCTGGTAGTGCTGTTTCTTTCTGTCACATGTGCTAAAATTCTTCTTGATACTACGATAAACATGTATTAAAGTAAAGAACACCATTTCCTGAGCTATACAAATTTCTAGTCCACATTTTACACTTCATAATAGGAATTATAAACAAAAACTGTCACAAAAAATGGCAAACATATCCTGCAGCCATTGAACAATCACTAAGCATTTTGTTGCAGTCCAGTGAAGGGGGACTATGATCATGATGAAGGATAGATAAGCTCTGACCAACCATAGCTCTATATAACAATGATCGCAGTACATTCAGACTGTAATCTCAAGTTACAATATAATGCAACAGAATTTGATGTAGAACTCTGTAATACTTTGAATCCACCCACAAAACCATAAAAAGGCCTCAGCTCCTGTACATTTTACATGCAGACTATTAAAGTTGGCAAGAATGCTATCCTTACAATCAACTACAACCTTCAGGGGAACCTCATACCACCACGCAATGACTGGATCCATCCAAGGTGTGTCTGCTACCTCTGACGGTAGAATGACATGAGCAAGACAATGAAACCTAAGTTTTTGTTGTGGACTGTGAACCACATTCCAGATAGCCTTGGGGAAGAAGTGAAGGTCTGAACAGGGACAACTTAAAATTGCTTGAAATTGAATTACAGACTCTCTGTACAAGACTTGGAATGAACCCACTGAGCAACATAAGTGCCCTATTGAAATTAATGTTATCAAATAAAATTTGTGTGTAAGAAAACTAGATAACAGCTGCAGAAATTGCTAATGTAAGGTATGTTCTTATGCAAAGAAACAGCCACATGTTGCCAGAAGATGATGGATCTTATATCAATAAAATGCATCAGCTCATTGAACCCATGGAACATACTTCAACCATTTGACTTTCTGGATCCTGAAATGATGAAGTCTGTCATCATTTTAAAAGTAATAAGGGATCAAGCAGCACTGCCATGGGTTACTTTAAGAGACATTTAAAAAAAAGATTTACCAAGAATTGCTCTAGCATATAAATTTAGGACAGAATCTGAATAATTATTATGAATTATTTATAAAATATCTACTTTGAATCCAAACCTTGTAATTATAGTGAATATGATTTTTCACCTAAAACAACCTTTGAGCAAAAATAATGAAAGTGAACCATGCTGTGTAAAAACACACACAAAAATTAATGCAACATAAGTAAATATACTTAAAAGTTGAGCATAATGGTTCATGTAAACAGAATAACCATTTGAGTAAATTTTGTTAGATTTTGTATGTTTTGGCAAATATTTTAGTTTTTTAATCATCTTTTTCAAGACATTGAGCATCAGTGTTTTAAGTTTAAAAACCTCTGTATCTACTGTCATTGGTTTGATGAAGATTTGCAGTTAAAATGGCTTTGCTCCAACAGTTTGAAGTATAGACATAATGGGAAAGTGCTTTAGTAGAACTCAGAATGCATTCATGAAGTGCAACTAAATTCCAACTCCTGTTAGAAGTAACTTTTAGTATGTAGCAAGTATATGCTGCTTTATTATGATATAGATAGAAACAGAAAATACCAGTCATGTTATATAAGTTCTTCACAAATATAAATGTGTCTAACACAACAAAGTACGACACAACATTTTCATGCCATTTATTAACTATAATATAGTGAACACATAGAACAGATAGTTAATCAAAATGTCTTCCTTTAGGGGCCACACAGACTTTCAAATGGCACGTTCAATCATACTTAGCAGTATGTGTGACATTTATGTCCAAATTCTGCACTGTTCACTTCAAATCCCGTTGTAGAGCCTTTACATTTCTGTGTTGTGTTGAGCAAGCTTTAGTCTCGATGATGTCCTATAGTATGTAATCCAGTGGAAACAGTTCTGAACTTTCTGATGGCCAATCTTGATGCATTATAAACTCGAGAACATTATCCTTAAGCCACTGTTGCATGCATTTAGTCTTATGAGATGGAGTTTGGGGATGAATAGACAAAGCAAAAGTGAAGTGAAACACGAAAAACGATAGATGGAACAAATATAGACGAACAGGACAAGCTGCACACAATATGTATTGTTTTAATGTACTTGTATCAATGCACATTGTGTGACTTCCTAATATTAAATTAAAATATAACATCTTAAGACTCGTATCATGAAATTCTACATCAGCTTATCAGGTTAAGCATGTGTAACAGTGGCTAAAGGACAATGCTCCCTAGTTCATAGCGCACCAAGATTGGCCAATGGGAAGGCCAGATCTGAATCCGCTGGATTACCAACTATGACACATCGAGAGTAAACCCTACTGAACATGAGGTGCTAAAACAAGATTTGATGAGAACAGTGCAGAATTTGGACATAAACATCATATGTGCTTCTATAGGCGATTGGCTGCACCATTTGGCAGCCCCTAAAGGAGGGCCTTTAGAGTAACTATTAAATGGCATGAAAATGTTTCGGATAATGTCTCTATTTGTTGTGCTACCCACATTTTGTAGTTGTGGCATAACTTATATATGACTAGGCGCAAACCTTAAATGTGTTTAATATGCTATGCTTGTTCTTCAAAGCATTTGCAACATAAAGCAGGAAGACAGCTTCCTGACTAATATCCAGTAGATCCCCAAAAAGGAACAATAGTTCATCTGCCTCTTCAGAACTCTTCACAACAGCAACAACAATAAATTACACTTAAGTTCATTGACCTCTGCTACATTAAATTCAATAAATTAGCAATATGCAAATTTTGTCATTTAAAATAACTGTAATAAAAAATAGAATATATTTACTGTAAAGAGAAACATTTATGAAACAAAATGTTCTGTTTTTTAAAAACATTAAAACAATTAACCATTCTTAAGAAATAAAATCAAGCACAAGATTATGTGCTTGGAAAAACTTTAGTACCTACGTAAATGAAATTTCATTATTGTTGTTCCTGTTGCAGTAGTAAATCTGTACTGCAAACCTATAGTTTAATTGCATAGCAGCAAACTTATGTAGGGCTTCTTTTTACAACAATGCTTGAAGCAGTTGCACCTCAGACTCCATCAAAATGTTCTGAATAAATTAAACTTATAATTACTACACTGTAAATTTCACACATGTGATTCCTTTCTCAGTGGTGTAAGTCGCAAGCCTTTGGCAAGCATCTGTGCTTCAAGATCCCTATCTTCTTCTTTATACCTGAAACAAAACATCAATGTGCAAGTTAGCAAATAGCAATTACTTTTTACTTTACATCTTTCACCTGTTTCTTTCTTGGATTAATACTGTAACATTAAGCTTTAAAAATTGTTTATGAAAGCAGTTTTAAGGAGCAGGTATCTGAGCTTGTTTAAAGTCTACCTACACCAGAATTTGTGGTATCCCAAGCAAAATGTCATGTTGCAGCAGTAGAAAACTTTATGAATGGATGTAATATAACTAAGAAGTTATTATATTTAGTGGAAATGGCATTCCTTTATAATGTGAAAGTAGATGCTGTCATTTATAAGTTATATTTACTAATAAAAACAATCTTTACATTTTTTAAATTATGTAATTAATAGTCTTTAAGATCAATGTACAGTAGAGTCCCACCAATCTGAACCTCGCTAATTTGAATAGGGCTAGGAAATAATATCTACCAAATTTGTTTTGAATTTTAAAACAGGAAAAAATAAGGATTAAACTAGATTTTCCAAGTAAAAATGTAAATTTATTAGCACAGAAAAACATGAAATAAATGCTACAGGAGTAAACAGTGAATCTGTCAGCCATCTTATACACAAAAACTAAAAAAACAGAAGGCCTAGACCTACTAACAAAGTGCATAACAAAGTTTAAATGCAACTTTTTTACGTTAACAAGGAAACAAATTGGAAAAGCAAATCAACACTTAAGAAGTGAAGTCAGTGATCTCTTTTGATGCAATAACTTGAAGAAGCAATGTTTCATTCCGACTTTCACTAGGCCACTCGTGCCAGGTAGATGCCAACAGTGCTAATAAAAACATTAGTAATGGGTTTTTGAGCCTCACAATGTAGTTGTAAAATAAATTATGGCATACTGCACTAGTTTCCTACTTTCAATCACTTTAATATTTAACATATAAATGCTTAATGTTAATATGTTGTCGTATTTAACGAAAAGACACCTAATCCAAACAGAGTTCAGTCCCAATAGTTTGGATTAGTGGGACTCCACTGTGTTATAGATTTATTTTTGTTAATAATTTCATTTGAATAGTCCTCTTTAACTTCCATGTATATATTGGCAACTTTCACTTAAGGAACAAATTATGTATTACTCAAAATGTAGATTTTGTTAACATACTATTTATATTAAACGCACTCACATTCTCTCGTACGTTCACACTTCCAGACTCTGCAGAGGATAGGGAAAATTATTCTGGTTAAAGTAAAATTTCTGACCCCAATCAGCAATGTAACCTGGGACCTCCAAGTTGATAAGTCAAAATGCTGACCACTTGACCAGAGGTGCAGTCTCTACAGATTTTATTTCAATATTCAGTGAAGTTTTTGTAAAGCCAGAATATCAAATTTTATATATAATTTTCTATTTTCAGCATTCACCAAGATGTCAATACTGAATTAAAATAAAGAAGCATGATTTTAGCTTCCCTTATCCATTGGAGAGGGGGAAAAAAAAAAAAAAGGTAGGTGTGTGTTAATGTACATCAATTTAATGACTGAATGACTTCACAAATAAAGCATATATTTTGAATTTTCCATTATAGCCACTTACAGAACAGTTCAAGTTAAATGATGCACTTCATTATTTAGGAGAGTTGATCTGAATCCCAGTATGAGCAAGGAGTGAGCGAGTTTTAAGGGCCCGTCAACAATGAATGAGCAAGGAAATAGCTTTATTTTAGCAGTTGTACACTATGCAGAAATAAAATAACATATAAAGTATTCATTACAAGATCACAGTAAGTGTTGTGCTGTTTGTTTTCTGTAACATTATGAAATAATTATTTTTCCATAATTCAATAGTGACTGCAAGGAAAACTTTCAATTATTATAGTTTTTGGTAAAACACAAAAACTTTTTGGTGAGTAAACAAATTATTTTGAAAACACTCTAATGTAAAGTCATACTACATAGCTCAGACAATGATCAAGGACAAAGATATTTTGTAAGTATTTAATATAATCGTGCTACCCAAAAGGTTACCCTCACTGTAACAAAGACTGTGATAAGATTGCAGGTATCCAGTGTCACAGAAAGCAACGTTGTCATATTTTCTCCAAATAAACATACACATATGGACATTTATTTCTTGGAGTCGTATCAATGAATGAGAAGAATATGAGAGAAAACAGTGCTAATATTGCAATGCTGTGTTTTACTCCATGTGGACTTAACATCTATTTGTCATTTGTGATTTCTACGCATTCACTGGCTGAATTGACGCACTCATTGGTGCAATATGAAACATTGACGACTTCTGAGAATAATCAGCAGATTATCTGAGAGGTTTCTGTTAACAAAGATAACCATTTGGTCAGCACAGTAATAACTAATCATGTGTCCATCATCAACAGCCTACAAAGATGACTGTGATTAAATGTTTTCAGGAAAACTTTTGTAATCATCTTGCTTAAATTATTATTTATTTATGCCCAGTTGTGGCATTGAATTTTTAAGTTCCAGTTCTACCTCTTAAATCTTGCTTAAATTTTGCATTAGTTATTACAGTCTGATTAACAGACAAATATAATTTCCTTTTTTTATTGAAGTCCACAACTTTGCTAGAGAAACAAAATGGCTATTTCATATTATTTTGGCCAAAATGTGGAATTGTTTCCTTTTTCCTCTCTCCCATTCAATTTGTATTTTATTATTATTGTGAAATACTCCAATATTAAATTTCTTTTGGTTATGATAAATATTTATGTAAAAGTAACTAGTGAAGCGAAAAGTTCATTTCAATTTGGAATCATGTTGATGTTGACGGTGTGTGGACAAAATATTTTACTCAACAGGTAAATCACAAAAGATAAAAACACAGTATACAAAAAATGTAACACCTGGTTATGAACAACCATTTGAGTAATGTAATTGTAGGAATAACTATTTCCAAAATTTAACCAGTAATTGTTGCACATTTAAATTTTCACTGAATGAAGCAGTATGCTTTGAACTGAATATTATGCACAGACGTTATTAGCAAATCGCTAGTGTAGTGACTTAAGTTATGCATTATTTTAATACATTCACTATTTTATTTAATCTAACTTTAGAAACAAGTATGGTTTACCCTTTTTCTTCCTTTATGCACATAGACTTTTGTTTGAATCTTTCACCAAACAATAGTGAAAACTGCAAGTAATTCAAAGTACAGTGCTTTATTTCTGACTCCTGGTTGGCTCCTTTGTGGTCCACATGCTGCTGCCGGCTGAGTTAAATATTCATAGATCCTGAATTCAAGCACATAAAGTTACATGTATACAATAACCTTATACCTTTATCACAGAAGGTGTTGGAAATCATGTACTTGTGCTGCCACGTATCTCTCACACCTTTTAACAAAATTTCCATTAACACAGTGATTTCACTTTTGTTGTTGTCTTTCAGTTCTTCCAACATATGTGGATTGTTCTGATAAAACTTTATTTTTTAAGTTCCCCCATAAATAAAAGTTGCATGCCGTAAGAAGTGACAATGAATGTACATGGACATATTTTTAACAAGACTACTACAGCACATAAGCTGATCTCTTGTTGAAATTAATTGAGGAAAGTTTTGAAGATAGAGTGATGAGTAAACCACTATGGCTATCGTGATCCACAGATGCAACTTTTATTTATGGGGAAACTTAAAAAATAAAGTGTATAAGAACGACCCGAATGCGTTGAAAGAATGGAAAGACAATAGTACAAGAGAAATTACTGCAATTTCAAAAGACAAATTAATGCATGTTAATGGGAATTTTCTTAAAAAATGTAAGATAGGTGGCAGCAAAAGAATATAATTTCCAACACCTTCTGTGATAAAGATATGTGGTTAATCTATGCACGCTATGTGCTCGAGTTCAAGGTCTGTGAATGTTCAAGTCGGCCGCAAGGTAGCTGACCAGGAGTCAGGAATAAGACACCGTTGATGACAACAAAAGCAAAAAAGGCAACAGTAAACATAAGTCTGCAAACAAGTAATTTTTGTGATTGCCACCACTGTAGAATTATGAGCCGTTGACAACTTCATTGTCTCTACACATGATATTTCTATTTTCATGACAGTTTAGCAAACAGGTAGCCATTAGACAAGCAACATGCCTGTGTACTGTTTCCATCTTGTACAGCATGGAAAAAATAACTGAGTACATTAGGAGAGCAGAATATTTAAAAGTCCCATGTCATATCCCAACGGTTTACACAAATTGATATTTCCAAATGCAGCTGAGTTTATTGATAGTCTGTTTCATATGTTATCATCTGTGGGACACTCAAATAAACTGTGTCTGACAAACAATAACTTATAAAATTGAGACTATTAATAAACTTAGCTGCATGCTGGAAATATCCACTTATGTAAACCGCCCTGCAACATAAAGTGGGATTTGGAAATATTCTGCTCTCCTAATACGCTCAATCATTTTTTCCATAGCTGTACAGTATGTATGGTTTGATTACAACTCCCATCTCTTGGCAGTGCCCAGTTTTCTAAGCAAACAACAAATGTTAGACCTTTTCTAGTGATCAAGGAAGAAAGCATTATGTGCTTAGAAACAATTCAGTTAGCTGATGGTGGCTTGTGGCTGGAAATTTGCAACTATGTCCTTAACAATTCATTTGCAGACACATGTTTTCCGAGATATTTTTGCTTCTCTTATTGCACACTTTCAATAATTTCAATTTGTGCTACTGATTTTGAAACAGTTTACAAGGGCATAGTGAAGTTTAGGCATTTTTGCTGAACAAAAAAGTTCTGTAGTGTTTGTCAAGTACAAGTTGGTAGATCTATCAGTTAGTGTATAGAACACACACACTGACCAGCCAACTCTACATGAGAAGCACTCTAATAACAACAACCTATGACTACAAATGTAAAGTAGCATGCAGAAAGTGTGTATGTCCATGCACTAGAGGAGGCTACAAAGGCTTACCTAGCTTGCAGGTGTGCATGTGCATGTGCATGCCATTCACAAAAAGCCATGCCATATCAAAATGGGTGCTTCCTCTGGCCTAAGTTGTAGGTGGCTTTTAATCTAATCATTGTGGAAGGCATAAAGAATAGGAGTTGAATGGCTTCATAAAGGACAACTATAAGGACATTCATTTCCATGAGAGGGATACTGGAATGTATCATGGAAATAAAGGCAACGAATAAACATTCAAGTGATGTTAGCATCCAAAATTGATTGCCAAAACCTTATGTACAGACTTGGAATAATTCTGAAGTAATAGAATTATTTCCGCCAACACCACGTCATTATTTTTATACAAATGTCAGATTAAACAGGAACACTGCACATTTCCTCCTTCTATGCATATACTGGAGCTTGCAGCCATCTTCTTTATGCCTTCATTTGTTTGTTAGTTGTGATGTAAAAACCTGGTCTGATATTAATAAATGTCAGCTTTAAAATAAAAAATAATTTGCATTTCTTGCATAGTTAAATACATCAAAAACAATACAACACTTAAAATAAGACATTCTGTTGGCCATACAACTTCATATAAAATATAAAAAAATAAATAATTTGTAACTTGACAAGTATGCTGTATATATCACAATTGTAGTTCTGAAACCAAATTTCCTACATGCAGTTAATCTTTCACCAGATATTTTGTTTTCAAATCTGCATATAAATGAGGACTAGAGGAAAAAAATGAGGAGCATCAAACTTTGCCAAAAATGCTTTACTATGGTCAGCCTGTGAATATGTTGTATCACACATAGTCACCTGGGGAAGTGTCTTTAGCTGGATCCACGGAAAAATGTGCAAATTCAGTGTCAGCAAAATATTTCTGTTGCAAAACAAGTTGCGATCCAAACCAGTTTCTATTAAGATTTACACTGTTATCAGTTGCTTAATAGCTGAAAATACTTCAACCAAATTTAGGAATAATTCTCTCACACCCAGGGTTTTAATTGGAAAATTAAAATTACCAGTGCTCAACTATTTAAATTTTTCCAGGCTGGCTCGAAGGGATGTGACCTGCAGTCACCTTTCTTTTACAACAGGAGATGTCTTTTGCTTATTGCATCCTGTTGAGAGCCACAATGTCACAAAGTATGGTATTGGATCAAATTCAGAAAGAGGAGATCCAGTTAGATCAATAAGTTGACCTAAAACTTTTGGGCAGGTGTTCTTTGGACCTTTGAACATTGATGGTATAGATCATACAGTTTTGTAAGAATATCTGAAAGTAATGTATTACATTTGAGTAATTCACAACAAGCAATTGTCTGTGGTTACAGCATTTCCCAGATTATGATAGACGTAAAAAATCGTTCAAGTTACACACCTTAGAACTCTTGTCTACTATTGCTGTGGCACCATTACATGACAAATATATATATGAGATATTATTTTAAACATTCTTCGACATAAAATGTTACACTTAACTTGGTTTGCCCAAGTGGCTGACAATAATTGTTAATTCAGGTGGGTAAAATTAACTTATTATTTTTCTTTTGATTCTTTTACATACAGTGTGCGACACAAAACAAATATTTCTTCAATATTATTGTCTCCCCTTCATTAGGTATTATAAGGTTATTTTCTGATCAGTAAATTATTAGAATTTTATCCTAATAAGTAAAGACAGATTGTCTTGTAAGAGCAATGAGCATAACTTCCAATACTAGGACCATGAAACTGCTGGCAGGCTAAGATTCAGCCTCAATATTTTTGCTGCATACCCACCCCCAATATGGTTTAATTGCAAATAGGACATTTTTAGGAAAAGTTGTTAAGGGTGGTCTGTTTTAATTCTGCTAGGAAGCTTATTGCCCCTTGACAATTGTCTCACAGGAAACAGCATGCCTGCACCCTGGTTTATGTAAGAATGTAACAATTCGTAAATTTTTAAAATTGTCACAATACTATACTGGGTGGAAGGGAAGTCATTACATTAATTTAAACCAGTGGTAGATCTCGGTATTTGGAACACATTTTGTATCTTACTTTTTCGTCTCTGATCATTTCCTACGGAGATATTTTAGATTTGTCGAAAACAACCTGACAACACTGCAGATTGTGTGGGTGTCACTTTCTCTAGCTCAGAAGATAAACAAACAGCGTAACGGTGTGTCTTGAAAACAAACTCATACCCCGCCATGTCCTGTATTCACTGTGTGAGTGTAGGCCAATCACAAGCGTTAGCTCCCAAAACATCAAACGAAAACAAAAATGCCCTACCTGTTTACATTCACATACAATTCCCTGACCAACCTCAATGCAACATTGTCCACTTACCTCATGTCTCAGAGAGCACTTCGAGTATTCCTTCACGTATTTTAAGTGATTAATTATTTCGAAACCCTGTGTGATGTCACATAATTACTACCGAAGCTATGTTAGAAATGTTACCCTACACATCTCACAAGTAACAAACTGTTATCTTTGTACATTCTTGTGGAATTACGCATCCACTTTGGATAAAAAGCTATTTATTTTTTCAAAATTGGCTGATCAAAGAACAAAATGCCATTGGACTTTTTTGTTTGTAATGCTTCTATGAAGCACATATTAGAAGGAATGTAATGGCTTCGCTTCCACCCTGTATATTTATAAGCTATCATTTGGCCAGTGTGTTCTAAATATCGTGACTTTCCTAAGAAGTTTTCTGCTTGCACGATTTCTGATGTAAACATGTTAGACTGAAAAGACAATATCCAGTTGATGCTCCCCATTCTTTCCTTCTAGTCCTCAAATGTTAATTAAGCATTTAAATTAAAATGTTTCTAGTGAGAACTTATCTCACTTTATCATTCTTTATAGTTCATAACAAAGGTTTATCAATCTTATGCCAAGGTTGGCTGAAACGCTGGTATAGGAAGTTTTGTTTCTAATGATATATTCGACAGAAGCAATACAAATGGCACAATAAAAAATACTGTTGTGCAAAAACATTGTGTTAGAAATTTCACAGTCTGCAGCAAGCAAAAAAGCTTTAGCATCAGGCAACAACAAATTATAAAAGAACAACCTTCCTAAAAGGATGGATGGCAAGTTACCACATAAACACACTATATTTGCAACTATGAAATTTCTACACATGATTAATTATACAAAATAATGTGTTACATATTTAAAAAGCTTTTACAAAAATATTTCTACATTAACAAGAACTGCAATAACTTTTAACATTACGAAATACATATTAATTACTAGGGTTTTAAAACAGATAACCTATTACTTAAAATAGGTATACCTCTTATAACTACCATAAAATATGCTCTTTGGCATTTATATGTATTTTTTTAAATATTATAAAAATACTTATAAAAGAGTAAACCTGAAACTAGTGGAATCATTAGCAAATATGACAATAATAATTATATTTAGTATTGCTGCATCTATCATAGCAAAATGGGCCAGGTGTATGAACCAGGAATGATAACCATTGCTAACCACAACAAAGTATTAGTATTCTTTGAATAGTTATTGCATTATTGGCAATAATATAAATCATCCACAAAAATGTAATATATAGTTGTGGTTAGCTTAAAGCTCTGTGTAACAGTTACTGCTCCGTTAATCGTACTTCAACAATCAATTACATTTAACTTCTCAATGTTTGTCATTGATGAACAATTGAACACAATAATGTGTTCATGCCAAAGAATTGTGTCCTTTAAATAATCTAGATGCTCATATCCTGTGTGCCATTTTCCTACATCTACATCTTAACTTTTTGTATCATATACTGCATTTGACAGCACTTTACTTCACACTTTCCTTAAAATTTTGCGTGATACTGATAACATTCTAAACTATGCTGTTTTAAGAGTACAGCAGAGTCCCACTAATCCAAACGAATTGGGACCGAACTCTGCTCGGATTAGCAGAAATTTGGATTAGGTGGATTTTCATCAAATATGACCTTAAGCTTTTGTGTGTTTAGTATTAAAATGATTGAAAGTAGGAAATTAGTACAGTATCTGTACTTTGTTTTACAACTACATTCTGAGGCTGAAGACCAATTGCTGTAATGTTTTTATATGCACAACTGACATCTACCTAGTGCGAGTAGCCTGGTTGGAATGGAAGTTGACAAAACATTGCCTCTTCAAGTCGTTTCAGTGCATTACATCAGAATAAGATCACTGACTTAACTTCTTAAGTGTTGATTTGCTTTTACGTTTTGTTTTCTTGTCAACGTGAAAAATTACATTCAAACTTTGTTATGCACATTGTTAGTAGGTCTAGGCCTTCCAAGTCGTTCTGGGTGGCTCAGTTGGTTAGATGCTGGCCAAAGTCACAGGTTCAAACCTGGTCCAGACTGATGGTTTTTAAGTGTGCTTAAAAATGACAGCTCCATGTCAATAGATTTACTGGCATGTAAAAGAACTCCTGCGGGATGAATTTCCAGCACATCGACGATGCTGATGTGATCCTGGTAATTGGCAGCATCGTTAAACAACCAAAATAATCATTTTTAGCCTTTCCGTTTTTTAGTTTTTGTGTATAAGACACCCAACAGATTCACTGTTTACTCCTGTAGCATTTATTCCGCATTTTTCTGTGCCAATAAATTTACACTTTTACTTGGAAAAACTAGTTTAATTTTAATTTTTTCTTGTTTTAAAATTCAAAATAGATTTGGTAAATATTTTTTTCTAGTCCTGTTCAGATTAGGCAGATTTTCGGATTAGCAGGACTCTACTGTAGTTGCTTTTTTTTCTCTCAGATTTGTAAATGTCTATCACACATTCTGAATAATTAATGCATAAGTATAAACAAGTGGAAAAGTTGGCAGTAGCTACGCATTTATGGTCAGAAAATCACAAAACCGATCCTACATTGTTAAAAAGCATCTCGACGTGAAACTACTAACAGCCTAGGAGAGTATATTCACTCTGATAAATAAAGACCAAATCTTCACCTTTGAATTGTCCCATAGTTACAACCACCGCAAGAAATTCCTGGAAAAGAACCAGAGGGCAATAGCATTGTAATCTCCAACATGACGACATGTTCTAGCAGTCGTCAGGTTGAGAATGAGAGCAAATGAGCTCTTGAAAATGTCCCATTTTTAATAAGTAAGTGATGTAGTGTCAGTAAATGTGATTCACTTTACTATCTACAAGTTATCCAATGCTTATTCTCTTTATACGCTCTATGCAGATGTTAGCATTGGGTTTGTTCCAAGTTCATACACTGGCCCTTTGACTTTTTGTATTTCCTGATATCCCCATAATGAAACAGTTTTATTGCAGTGTTTTTAGCCATAATGCGAGTGATGTATGTTCATTTCTGGAGGATATCTGTCACGTCTTCTATTTTCAATTCTCCCTCTACATTTCACAATGGCTGCAGTTGTTTGCATGGTGCTAACAATTTTCTTTTTAGTAATTCTCATGCACATGTACAACTTCCCAGTCAGTTCCACATAACGATTAGGTTTGATTTAGTTTTAACATGCAACTATCTTTTTAAACATATTTTGAGATCCCTTATAAGTGAGGTCCACAGAAACAATGAAAAAAATGTCATGGAATGAATGCATAAATAAGGTTGAAACACCTGAGGATTACCTGGTATTTTCCTTTACAGAGTGGCTTAGTCAAACTGAGAAGTTTCAATTCTGATTATTTTACTCTGCTCACCACAAAGTTGGCACAAGAAATGGAGAAATAAGAAACTTTTTTTTACGAGTAATATCCCTCTCAGACTATTTACGTTTCAACAGAAAGAGCTTTTTGAAGAAACACATTAGTTGTAATGAGCAGAACCTGGATGTAAGACAAAATACGCTTTTTGCTGGACGGTAATATAATCTAGTTTTGAGGTACCTATTTGCAAGTGATGGAATCATTTTTTATTTCGCCTTCTTAAGGCTAGCTATTTGAAATACAAATTCCCCAATTTTTGCCTCTTTTAAATAAACTTAAACTACTGCAATGTTTCTGTTATGTTCTGAGAGTTCTAGATGATGGACAGAGTTCTGTCCTTGAAGTTAGTTGTTCTTTATACTGGAATGTGACAATTGTTTGCTGTAGTGTTTGCCATGGCAGCATTTCTCCCTGCAAGTGGGAACCCCAGTATCAGGAAGCATTGCAGAGAAAACATTTGATTATGACGCTGAAATTCAGTCAACAGTGAAACAAAATTCACAGTTATGTTAGTGAATTCAGTGGTCATGTGTTTTCAACTGATGAAACAGTTTTAATGTGTAAGCTTTGTGAAAAGACAGTTAATTATGAAAAAAAAGAGTATTTTATCAATTTTATCAATCAACATCTTTAACATGTTGACAGAATCTAACACAGGGCCTCTCAAAGCTGAAAACTGCACTCGGTGACTCCAAGGTGCAGAGGTTCCTTGCACTGCGCATCATGGCGACTGAGTTAAGCGTGTACTGCAGAGCAAAGAAGCGAGGAAGCGTGTGTTGATAGACGGCTTGCTCATCACTACTTAATGGAGCAAAGTGCTCCAAAAGAAACAATGACTGCTGAAAGTCCATTTATATCACTGGGAACTTTCCTATTTTTTGAAAGTCGTGCTTCATCTGTGGTACAATAATTACGTGTGTAAGAAAATCATCTGTTGAAAGAAGCTGTAACAGAGTACATGCAGAAACATATGGCAAAATCGCAAAATCACAAAATCATAGAGGACACAAGAGAGGAAGAATTAGAGAGGCTACTACATAATGGAGAAGACCATTCCTTATCCACAAATGAGGTTTGTGCCAGTGCTATCTAGATCATTAAAACAAAAGACTAGATTTGGTCATAAAAACCAAATAAACCAGTTTAACACTGTGTACCGCATGTAAACATTACGCAGTAAAGAAGAAACAGTGCTGAAAGCCAGAAGAGCAAGACAATGGCAAAGTCAGCGGAACAAGTGTAAGGCTGTTTGCACAGAGGTCATCTTTCTGTAGTTGCATTTTGCACCATGCACTATGCAATGCAATGCACTGGTGCATGCACCCTGAGAGGCCCTGATCTAACACATGAACATTTACAGCAATACTTGTAACGTGCAACAATTAAAATACATAATTTTTATGTTTTTAGAACAAAATTTTGGTGATTTTATTAATATATTTATGATTTTTTAAACTTATAGTGTGTCTTTCTTAAATTTACTATAACTTTTCTTCTGTTTTGCCTGCCTATTTTGATTGTTATGAATGCCTAAACATCCAGGCTCTAGCAATGAGGATTAATAACATAAAGGCATGCCACATTCTTCCCTTGACATGCATTAGTAATGCTGAGCAATGTTGTTTACATTCCTAAAGACAACAGCTTACTTACAAATTATACTCTTCGTCTTTTAGCATTGGAAATCATAAGAAGTACTTTAGCTTTCACGGCAAATATATTTATGTCAGTGTTAACAGGAACTGTGTTGATAAGTTATTATGTTCAGTTTATTACACACTGTATGAAGTGCTAGAATTAAGTTTATGAACTATAGTTGGGTCTATCACCTGGCTACCATAAGATGGTAGGCAGTTTTTAACAGATAACAATCTTAAATGGTCATCTCCTTAGTATGGTGGTAGTACGGCTGCTTACCAAGTGGAGACCTAGGTTTAGTTCCCGGTACCGGTGTGGGGGATGTTCTACCGCTGGAAGACTTGGCCTGGGGTGCACTCAGCTTCGTTACATCCCTGAGGGACCAACTGAGGAGCTACTTGATTGAAAAGTAGCGTTCCCTGGTCAAGGAGACAGCAAAATTGGCTGAGAGCGACTGAGGCGCTGATCATGTCCCACCTCCAGTACTGCACCCCACTCATGAGCAGAGATGGGGGATGCAGCGGTCGGGCGGTAGGCCTTGGCTCGATGGCCTTTTGTGCCATGGGGTTATGTTTTAACATCTTAAATATATCCATATGTCAGTCAATCAAGCTTAAGGAAAAGCGTTCATCCCCTGATAGCACAAAATATGGACAAATGGACTGATGCCACTGCATTTTTTTATGCCGAAGATACCACTTACTATCATGAGCTTTAAATTTCCATCTTTCACAGTTTCACTTTATGGAAAACAGGCATTACGGTAGAAAGACTATTTCATAGAAAAACTTGTTTATTCAAGTCCTCTCTGTGATATCAAATTTATATGCATAGTCCTTCAAGATGATATTAGTTATTTGGAATGTTGTAAACTTTGGCTAACCCATACAGCAAGTACTTTGTTATCAAAACCTAACAAATGACTGCAGTTAATTTACACACAGAAATTATTAAATTATATGCTGAGAAATATACTACACACTGCCAAACCATTTTATAGTAACACTCTACCCTTAAAGCTTGAAGAGAAATAACACACTGCAACACGTTTACTACTGCACACAAAAGCAAAGTAATGTTTCAGTATCACTTACCCCTTCAGCATGTTTAATCACAAAATGCAGCACCATTTTAATAAAAATTACATTAATGCACATCTACTAACACGCAAATAGATATGTACATAGAAGTTACAAGTTGCTTTTGCAGATCTATGATTCAGTTAACCAAGTTCAGATTCCTTATTGTTTTGACACTGTACATAAAACCTGTTTTAGAGCTTTATGTTTTGAAGGAATAAGAGTAGAAAACAGAAAAAGAAGGATGAAAATAAAGTGGAAGTTGTCATCTTGCTTTCAAATCTCAAGTTTGCTTAGAAGCAAGCATGTGCAGCATAGACAAGCATCAATATGCCTGTAAACACAGGACTGGAGCACCCTAATACTTGGAATCATAAGGCATTAACTATCCTTAACCTCAATGGGATCAAGGTGATGTCTTTTGAATAGAGATTCCAGTTGATAAATGCATTTTCTCTTAATTTCCTGCATTGCCTAAAGAGCTATAAACCTGGACTTAACTCCACAAAAGTATTACAGCATCTTCTTTACTCATTAAAAGGGATGCTTATCATTAGATTAGACATCCTATAGGTTTACATGATGTAGAAACATAAAGCACAAATTTATTAATCAAATAATGTTATAAATATGTGGATAAACCACCCGGTAAGCGGAAGGTCTGTGGTTCAAATCCCAGTTGTGGCATTGAATTTTTAAGTTCCAGTTCTACCTCTCATTATTATGAATGTATGTAATTACTGATAATTTGCCTTAAAGAGTACTTTGAAACTTTTTAGATGTCTTTATTTGGGAATATCATGACTTATTACCCCATATGAGTATTATGTAAATGGCAATGTTATCCTGTGTTAAATCTTTTAATATGATTTGGCCATACATTTGCATAATTTCTGGTGTAAATTAAGTATATGACATCCGAGCCCTTACAGCCAGCCTTGACAATAGGGAGCAAATGTGTAAAAAATTAAGTATGTTACTCTTTAAGTAAGATACCAATTTTATATATTTGTTGATTGACTAAGGTCAATATATATGTTATTAGCAGACAGCAAAATTTGGACAGTACTGTGTAATGTTCACATTGTCAGAGTGGGATCTGCCCAGTTGCAGTTCCACATAAAAATCTTGGACATACCAAATTATGTGTAATCAAGGATCTGTTCATTGATGTCCACGTTTCCCTGTCTGGTTATTAGAATATGTAATATCAATAGCAAATATGAAACACATTGTCTTTAAACTTCAGACATAATGCATTCTCTCAGGTTGCATGTGATGTCTTGTGCTCATATCCAGTTTCAAGATTTTTTTTGTTTTGTTTAATGTCCTTTAACCAGTTTGGTCATATTGAACGATTAATGAAATGGGTGAAATGATACTCAAATGATTCCAGGGTCCAAAGAGCTTAGAGCTACCAGACATTCATCTCTCAGGATACGGGAAAACCTCAGAAAAAACCTTTTCCAGGTAACTCACCTTAACTGATATTTGAACTTGCAACCTCATGAATGTGAGGTGGTCATGTTACCCTCACACCCCGAGAGGTGGGAGTTCAAAGATGTTTAAATAAATCAACTAATTAGCAATTGTTCCAGAGATGGTCCATTGACTTACAGTGAATAAAGTAAATCAGTAAATCAGTTAAAAATTGCATAAGCACTCATTTAAATAGGCATTATTAGCAACATCTCGCATATGATTGGAGTTTAATAAATTATTGCACTGTATCTCATATCCGAAGTGGATTATTATTTAATTTATTATCACAGCCAAGATAGAGAAGCAATTATATTAGTTTAGATTAATAATTACCATGTGAATTGTATAGAGATTATTAAATATTTGGTAAAATTTGATTTGATTGAAGGAAACACAACAATTTTGATGCAACATGTGAATTTGCTTTCACTGTTTCAGTTTTTTATAATATAAACAATCTTAACTCAACAAACATCGTCAATGAGAACTTGAGCTCTTACCAGCTTTTGATTATTTGAGATATTTTCGTTTCCTCAGTAACTCAGTACAGAACTTAAAGCAGCTCAACTGCACATTTATAATAATTGCTCCAAGATATTAGGGCACTTCACACCTGAGTTTCACAGAAAACAATAGACTGACATCACTTAATGGCTCCTACAAGAACAGAAAATTACTTTGAGGTCATATCTGGTTATTTCTTTATGCTGCATATGTTGCCCATGCTTTCTTCCTTGCACAAAGTGTCAAAAAGAAAATAAAAGAAAGGCATACTGCTTCACTGGTTGAATTAAAGGCATGACAAGGTAATGTTCACCTTGTTTTACCATTGTATTAGCAAGGTTAGTGACAAACCACACATTAGCAGTGTATAGTAAATCCCCACTAAACAATTTAACAAATATTTCAACAACAAACTTTTTGAAATCATTTGTAATACAGCATGTGTATCTATTTTCTTCTCAAAATGTTAAAAAATATTTTCAATGGATGCAAACTACACCAAATTTTTATAAATGTACAACACATAACACAAACACAGAACATAAAATGCATACACATGAAATAGAAATGAAAGAGCAGAAACAAAAAAGGAATGTAGCAGCGCCATTGTGGACTTTGTTACCAGACAAGAATACACACAGACATCATGTACTAACAGCATATCCACAAACTGATGCACCAACTCCCAGAACTGCTTGTTATTAATAAATCTTCAGAAGAAATTTAAAATAAATAATTTGCTTTGGACATTTTCAGTTGTCTGTGAATAAAGTTAGAGAATAAGGCCCCAAGTACTCTATGCTAAGTTACGCTGGTGCACAAATGCCCAGAAATGGAAACCATAACCAGAACTAGAATGAGATCTTTAACAGAGCGGTTTAAATTGCTAAATACAAAAGTAAACCGTATGACAATGCAAGAGAACAGCAACAATGATGCTCAATTGTTACTTTGGCAAAGCTCAGGCCTTCTTGACTTGGGTCATTCACAGACTTATCACTGACAACTCATGTACTGCACTATTATTTAAAATAGCTTCTTTGGACACTGCACCAACAGCATTATTACATAAAATGAAAGAAATGAAGCTATTCACAGTGAAACAATATAAATTAACAAATATTAATAAATATTAGCGACTGTGTTAATGATTTTAATACAGATTTTATATATGAAAAGATAGATATATCAAAAGACTGTATGAGATGATTCTGTTCTTAAGAAAATAGATGACTGTAATTTTATAAGCTTTAAAATTTACAAAAAATTTTGAACAACCTGCAATGATTTTAGTTTCTCAAAATAAATATAATATAAAAAAGGTAGAATAAGGACTGAAAAATTCAATGCCATAGCTGGGATATGAACCAGAGATCTGCCACACTGGCAAACTGCCATGGCGGCTCAGTGGTTAAAGCAGGTGCACGTGAGGTGAAAGATCCGCAGTTCAAATCCCGGCTGTGGCACTGAATTTTTCAGTCCTGATTCTACCTCTCACGCATTGCTTAAAAGACCAGCAGTAAAGTTGATTGGCATAAAATAATAATACAAAAAATTTGCTAAGGTTTTCTCAAAAGGTAAAATTTCAAACAATAAACATTCTGGTATTATATCTGGATTGGAAAGTAGTGTAATCCATTTTTTATCTTTGGCATTTGTTTCTATTTCTTGTAGGTATGAATGAGAAAAATTTTTAATGATCAAGCGTTTTATTGAGGAATATGAGAAATTGAATTTAGACTTTTGTTTTATTGTTGTGCCTTTTAGGAAAACAGCTGTTGCAGCCTTCTGACTATTGACAAATCATGACTGCTTGGCAAGTCATCTCTACCGAATAGGTATCTCAGCCTCACCAATATGTGTCCTGTGTAACGATCCAGCAGAAATGAATGAAGAACACTTGAAGACCTGTGAAGCATTAAGATCAGAAGAAACTACAGTTCAAAAGTATTGGAAAGCACGAATGCTAATGGCTTCATTGCCAGATGCAAGGCACTAGAAAACAACAACAACATTCTGGTATTTATCAATTTAGCTGTCTAGAATGTGACAGAGTTTACATTGGTAAAACCAAACATGCTTTAGAAACCAGAATAAAATGCTATTTCGGAATTATTCAGTATCAACAGATTGATAAACTAGCTGTAGCTCATCATTTCTGGCCATTTATTCCTGAAGTAAGTCCAGAGTTTAAATTATTATTAAAACAATTAAATGGACCTATAAATTTGATGGTTTGGGAAAGCATATTTACAAAAATAAGAATTGTATAATGCATTTTGAAATACTGCCAATTAATTCTGTCAAATTTATTTTACTTCCAGTAGTTGGCAGTGCAGTAGGAAAGAATCTGTCACCTAGCAGCAGTAACATTAACAACAAAACAAACGTTCTGCATCCCAACGATGCATATAATTGATTTGCAAAACTAGTCGTGTTGGGAAATACGTAATTATAAAAGATAAGTCAAATTTTAGTAACAAATATTTATTAATATTTGTTAGTATCATTATATGTCATCCCCACTATTAACTTGAGAAGCTTATCTAGTTTAAACATTTACTTCAGATTTATTCATAAAATCAAGCCTAAGAAGTTGGTACGAGAATTCATGGACAGCCTGTAAAGTGTTAGTGCAACTTCACGGGACACTACTAGTTTAGTCACTATTTAATTTTTAGTTTAACTCCATGGAGGAGAAAAGAAGTGTGACGCAGCAAGATGTCGTTAGCTGCATAGTTATTTTCCTGTTTCATCTGTCCTTTACTCTGCATATGGAATTCTAGATCATCAAATTGAATATCCAGTCTAAGAGAAACACCAGACCAGACCAGCCAATACACAAGATTTGAACACATGACCTCCCAACTGCATGTCTCAAACACTAATGCCTGAGCCATCTTGCTCTGTATCCAAAACTTGCAGGAATATTCAATGAGAATCATACACACATTAATTACTTATATTTCCCCCAAGGCAAGTTGTTTCAATTGGTCTGAGATACAGGCATTTTTCCTTACTGATAATAAAAATGAAAGTACAGTATACTTGTGATAAATCGAGTCCCCAAGCTCTGGGTTGGAAAATAAACCTCAATATTTGTTACATTAGTGTGGTGCTTGTGTCCAAGAGAGGGAAGTAATCAGTCTAAAAAGTAATCCTCTCATTTAATATTGCAATGTGTTTGTCTATTAATTCAACGGTATGAAGCATTCAATGTAAGTTTTAAGTGACTCCAGTGCAATAAACAATTACTATACAATATCAAGAATTTGTTTATTATTCACAACTTATTAGCACATTATCTTCACATTATTTAAGTTTTTCTATATTGAGGTAGTTAGTCTTGGTCCCTATTAGCTTGAATAATCACATGTACTTTGTTCTCTGTAATATGAGCAGTAAGTACGGATGCACCCATTTTTCCATTTACATAACATATCCTGAACCTGTCTACATTTCTCATGTCTATCATGCTATCATCTAAGTGTTTCTACACGGCAGTTTAACTAATTCTTTGAAACACTACAACTCTATGAGTGATATTAAGAGGGTTTTATTAATAATTAACAGAAAACTAATCAATGATACAAAGGTGAAATTCCTGTTTTCATTTTCTGCTTGAAAATGCTGATTTCATTGTTTCCAAGAGCAAAAGTCTGATGTGATTCACATATTTGTTATACAGGGTGTTAATGAACTACACCAAAATAACTTAAGAGATTGCAGATGTGATGGATATAAGTAACTTGAGATAGATTATGTATGGTCTGCGACTAAAGAAAAACTCCCACCCTCCCACCAGGAATCGAATTGGGGACCTCTGTTTTAGGAAGCTAGAAAGCTTTCAACTACAGCACAGAGACAGTCTTTAATCAAAATTCTGAGAACCAATTTAGAAAAAATCTGATGTGTTGCACTCACATGACTTTCTCTACTCTTGTACTAACCATTCTTACAAACTCTTATTCCTATATCTTCTTCGTCTTGAGATAAACATTTGTACAAATTATCTTATTGCTTATTTCCTTGTAGGTGCGGGGAATATGGGAATACAGTAGACTTTGAGCGATAGTCAAATCTTTTAAAGCTTTCAAATTCTGCTCTCTTTGCATGGTTAACATTTAAAATAAATGAATAACTATGTTCCATTTGACAGAAGTATAAGTTCTCCAAAACTCACACAAATAACAAGCAATATCGCCATTTTTTTATAGTAAGATTTGGTCTATCTCTTACGGTTTACCAGTTATGCAAAAGTCATCCAGAGTAAATAGGACTTCTTGGGCTATAGCCAGAAAACTCAAAATTTACATTTCATTTGTCATAAAAATATCTCAAACTTGTGGCATTTTAATCAAAATCGTTAGAGCCATTTTCAAGAAAATCAAAATTTTCAAAAAATTGTCCATGTACAGGGTAGTTTAGGGTCAGGAATTTTCTTCAAAATCTTCATGTCGCATCCTCGAAAGACATTAAACTTAAGTACCAACTTTGGTTTTTAACAACCTTTTTTTTCTTTTTTTAGTTATACTGTCCACAGACTGACAGACGGATGGACGACGGACAGAATGCAGACACACACATGGACCTTTTTCTAAAAATGCTTTTTTTTGGATTCAGGGGGCTTGAATACATATTTCCGGTGAAATCTTGACATCGATTTTTTGGGTGGAACATAATACTTCCTCTACTTTACTATATGTAGCTAGTAGAGAAAGTAAAAATGAAAAATAACTAACAGTTTGGGATGGAGATATTTTCTTGAAAATTTTCATCTGGCAAGCTTAAAGTCAACTCTAATTCAAGTATTAAATTTAGTATTTATCAACTTTCCATTTTTGAGTTGTTTGGTTCATATACACAAGACTTGTGCAAGGTTTTCTCCTTTTATTTTTTTCTAAAAATACTTTCTTTGGGTTCAATAGACCTCTCAACCTATATTTCTGATAAAATCTTAATATAAAAACTTTGGGAAGAACACAATATTTCCTATACTTACTAAAAGTAAATGACAAGAGTAAGACTGGGCAACTGGTGCTCAGAGAGCACAGATTGCTCACAACCTTCACTGATAACTATGTTTAGCAGGTAAAACAGATGAAGGTCACTCAAGTTAACATACAACTTACCCAGCCCTGTGGTAGAGGAAGTAGAAGATTCCACTTTGTTGGTAGTTGTATGACAGTAATACTCTTGCACATTGTTAACAAAATTCTGTGTCACAGAAAGGTAACAATGGGTAATCAATGATAAACACATTAAATGAGGGCCACTTTTTGAAACATCACTATCAGTATGAATACATGCTTTGAAGAGCAATAGCAGACAGAATGTGCTAAATTCAAATTTATAATGGGTGTTTCAAATGGCTTTACTGATTAAATGTGTTTACTTTTATTTATATTTGTAACAAATACTTTTGTGATTTAGATTTTGTAAGAAGCAGAAAACTGTTAACAACATTGTAAATTTGCAGAATCATTACTGGCAATGCCAACAAGGAAGGACGTTTCTTTCCTTTTTACTTTTTCAAAACAATGAAATCAACAATTCTAGCAGCCATTAAAAGCAAATAGTTTGTTAAAAGTTCAACTTATTTCCTGACACTTCATCATGGAATGTGAAATGGACGGAGAGTCATTTGATGCATTCGTTCGCACATATATACATATATATATAAAACTATATAGCAACACACATTAAATAACATATAAATAAAGTTTGACAACATGACCTTGGCCCATATTGAGTTAGCCACACACGAGGTGCTACTTGCTGAACATGCAGGGCACATTAGTAACCTACAAGCAACGACCAGCACCAAACTAAGCAGCACCATGCACTTTCACGTGACAAGCCAACTACAAAATAGGAGAGGATCCACGCTATGGCTAGAACCACTACAAAGGAAACCAGCGAGAAGTTTGAGCTTTCGACTTCTCCCTGGGATAAGGGCAGCTGGAAGTATCGGGGTACTGAGAGGCTCCTTGTTCGCAGGCCACACCTTTGTCGGTCTTCCTCTAGGAGAGCAATCAGTGCATCTCGTCGCTCCACTATCTCCAGCATCTCGCTAAGAATCTGCCCTTCCTTTGCAACATCCTCGCTTGTCTTGGTGGCATCTGGAGAGAAACATGTGCAAATCCCAATACTACAATCAAACCCATGCACTATAATTACCAAGACTCATTTTATAATTAAAGATAGCAACTTAATTTTAGTTTTACTTGAAAGGGGTTAAATTATTCTTACTCCTATCAATTTTGAATACAAATCTTGAAACATTTATGCAAAATGTCCATAGTACCACTGCCCTCCAAATCACTAAATACCTATATCTAATAAATCCATGAATTAGTCTTTGGTTTTGACTTCATACGTTTTAAGTTAAATTTAAGATTGCAAATACTTGATGTAAATTTTAGCAGCTACAGTCCCCTCCCACTTTTGTTCCCTCAAGGTGTGACTGTGTGCATTTGAAACAAAGGGATGATTTCATACACAAAAGTTGTTTAAGATATAAATAACATAAGTTTATGTTGAAGAGTTCTTGAAGTTTACATCCAGCAACCCAGGCAGCAGCACTATCACAATCACAACAGATTACTCCTCTTCAAACGCCAGTCGAGGGACTGTTGATAATGAAGACGATGGTATTCAAAACATGTCCGGATAAAAAGTTAAGTGAAGCTAAAAGTATTTATAGGTCAACTCAAATACTTCAACAAATCATTGTTTGTTTATTTATTTTTACTGTTTGATTGGTGTAGCTCCCTTTTAATTTTTGTGATCATATGAGGGCTTTACCTTGGTGCAGTCATTTTTTAATAGCTCTGCGTGTTGTGTAATGAGAAATCTTATCTTGATCTCAGGTCCCGGTAATGGAATAAAGCATATACTTGACTTCTCCAATTAAATTTACGAATTTATTTTACTGCACATTTTTATTGATACAATTATTATGTTGCTATAATTGTTTCTTCACTTCCTTGAACATTTCCAACTAAATAGCACGTGCAAAATCACATACTTTATTACTTTGGGTTAAGCTACAAAAAATGGCTTCTATCCTTCACAAATGCATTGACCAAGTGCTGTTTGGAAAACATTTTATATGTAACTGTAACAATATCGCTCAGCTTTCGTCTTCTTTATTAGTATTTTTTCTTATTTCTTCAGAATTATCCCAATGACATCATACGTCGCATATATTATACAATTTGATCATTGTTTCCATCATGCCAGAAAATAACATTAATTCATATTTCAAAACTCCCTCTGAACACATTATGATGCAAAACAATTATCAATTATGCAAACATGATTGGACTATTGAAACAAGATTAATAATAATGATGATTTCCATAAATTGATAAGATTAAATAACAAAAGAAAAATATTAAATTAATAAAATCAAGCTGTCATTAATGACTGGTTTAAAGATTCCTTGAAATATATATCTGCTTCAACCTTGAGAAACAATTGCCAGTTATTGTAAGCTGAACTGTAGGGTTTCTTCATTTTTAACTATTGCTTGAGAAGTCACAGCACTTAGAATTTGACTGCATTGTCTCTTCATCTCACTGACATTACGACATAAGTTTCCAGTAATGTAAACTATGCGCTTAAGACATACAGGTGTACAGATTATAATTCTGGCTTAAAGAGGGCAGCATACTTTTACATAAGTCCTGGAATTTATAATACATATGTTGAATATTTACATAATTATATGCAAGTGCAAAAGACGTACATAAGTGTGCAAAGAATTGCCATGCACCAAGACTTAAAAATACTTTCCCTTCAATGGTTGTATATACATTTAAACTTCAGTTCATAGCTTCCCATTTTTTGTATTACACTTTAGTGCCCATTTAGCCCATAAGATTACAGTGTCAAGAAGAGCAACTTAGAATTCTGAGGTAAATATGAAAATCACTTTAATGTAACTAATCACAAGGTTATAAAAAATACTCACAAGGTCATAAAAAATACTCACCATCTTTGCTCATCCGTTCTCTCAATTCTTGTTGTAGACGAGCATGTCTGTCCTCCAACTCCATCTCTTGAGCTCGCACCATCAGCTCTCTTTCATATCGACGCAGCTCTGTACGCTCCCGCATCAGATCGAACCACTCTCTCAACAGCTCAGACTCCTCCTTATCCCCTGTATCTAAAGAGTAATAAACGGTTTAGTATTTATGATCATCTAAGACCTATAAAATAGTATGGAAATATTAGAAGATTAACACTCTGCAATTTATTTTACAAAAATTAAAGAAAAATATTCTGAACTTGCATAATGCTTAGAAACTGTTTTGCAAACACTTTGAGGTATAATCAAATTTGAGTCAACTGAAACGCTCTGTACTTCACATATCTTTATTTTCCTTCAATGTACTTCACCTTCACTTGAAAGCATTATCCAGAATTTGTTGACTGGCTGGCACACTGCTGGTATTGTGGATTTTCTATTGCTCTCCCTTGGAAGAGAACTCATTATTTAGTGTCAATGTATCTCTGCCAGATGTCTCCTCTCATAAGATAAAAATACACATAACCAGCAACGTTCCAGCTAGTCAACAAATTCTTGATAAATGAAATTGAGTTTTATTTATGGATGCTTTTTAACTGCTGTGGTTCTCGGTGTCCTGTTCTATATTGGGCATGAAAGACCACTTAATTTTGCTCAGAACCCTCTTTATCAGTCTTGAAGTTCTTTAAGTGCCATAAATCTACAACATGGAACCACCAGTGTTACTTCCTTTCTAAAGGAAACACTGCTAAGGATTTTTATACCTGAAAAAAATTCATTGCCCTCTGCCACATTTGAACATGCGGCCTTGGGAAACAAGACGCTGGCATGTTACCCTAGACCACGAAAGATGACATTCTTGAAGATGCTTTCAAGTGAAGGTGAAACGTGTTGAAGGAAATTAAAGGTATGTGAAGTACAGAATGTGTCAGTTGACTAAAATTGAATAATTTTTTATTTTTATATAACTTTGTGTGTTAATTCCAATTTATTTTTTAAAAATGTAAACCCTGAAGTATATTTGCACATACCCCAATTCTAGTAAACTACTGAATCAATCCATGCAGAAAAGCTTTTAATTCATGATCTTTAGTTTTGAAAGACTAAAAGCAACCATCAGTCCAAAGTTTGAAAAAACTCAGATGTGTTGCTATCACATAACTATGTCTACTCACTCTTCTACAAACTTTTCTTACAACAGCTTATTATTCTATCTACTTCTTATTTATCCCAGATAAACATTCAATTTACATTTACACGTTTCATGTGGGATACATAGGTAACATGAGTGATATTTTTAAAGAGCATGTTTTTATGTGCTTTGGAGTTCCATATTCTTGGCATGATCGTGAGGAAAAAAAAAAAAGAAAAATAGCAAATTCTCAGTTGCGAAAAGTATTTAAAAATGTATACCCATGACGAGGAAAATCTCGAAAACAGCTAACACTACAAAAAATGTTATTTGACTTAAACTTTGATGAACTGAGAGTGTATCTATTATAGAATTATAATATTTTGCAGATGATTAAAGCAAATCTTATTGCAATGTAATCCCTTCTTCTGTGGTGATACTAAGAAACATCAATATCCCCAATTTTTTCTGTAAGTTTACTTTGGCAAAATTATGGCATTTTCTTCTCACATTCATCTTTATTTCACAAGCATTTTTGTCTTTCAGGGTTCAAGAACTAAGAAAAAATCTCTGAAGAAGGGACCAAGTTAATACTTCCAGTATACAGTACAGTCATTGTCAGAAATAGTGGCTCAATGTACACAAAATAAGAGGTTAACCTATCCGTCTTAATCCTTGCATTGAAGCACGTTACACTCATGCTTCAAGTGCAGTGGACAAGCGCGTTAGAAGTGTAGGTATTGGACATGAGTTTTATCATTAAAGGTCAACACCTATGACTCCTTTAAAAATCTGATGTGTTGCACTCACATGACTTTCTGTACTCTTGTACTTACCATTCTTACAAACTCTTATTCCTATACCTTCTTCGTGTTAAGATAAACATTTCTTATTGCTTATTTCCTTGTAGGTGCAAGGGGAATATTAGAATACAGTGGCTTTGTGTGATAGTCAAATCTTTTAAAGCTCTGAGATTCCGTTCTCTTTGCACACTTATAAAAAAATGAACAAGGATGCTGCATTTCACGAAAGTTTTTAAAGTTTTCCAAAACTCACACACATAAGGAATATCTCCGAAATAGTTCACTCTACAAAAAATTTATTCAGACATAAATGGTGTATTTTAGCAAAGATCTACATTTTTAATGTAGTATGATTTGGTCTATCTCTAATGGTTTACCAGTATGCAAAAGTCGTCCAGAGTAAATACGACTACAAGGGCTATAGCCAGAAAATTCAAGATATACATTTCATTTGTCATAAAAGTGACTCATACATATGACATTTTAATCAAAATCATTGGAGCCATTTTCAAGAAAATCAAAATTTTCCATATAAAGGGTAGTTTAGGGTGGGGTTATTTTCTTCAAAATCGTTGTATCACATCCTTGAAAGACATTAAACTTAACTACCAACTTTGGTTTTTAATCGACTTTTCATTTTTGAGTTTTACTGCCCACACACACACACGCACGCACGTGCATGCACACACAGATGGACCTTTTTCTAAAAATGGTTTTTTGGATTCAGGGGTCTCAAAACATATATTTCCGGCAAAATCTCGAAGTAAAATTTTTGGGTGGAATACAATACTTCCCCTGCTTACCAGTAGAGAAAGTAAAAAAGTGCCAAACAAATTATTAATCTATTCCCCTTATTAACTTTGAAGGATCAGTTGAGACTAAGTTGCATAAAAGCAAAATCTTTAGGAACCTAAACCACACAAACAAAAACACATTAACTATATAACATTGTAATAAAACATATACAGTATATAAGAAAATATATGTTAAAACACTCAGTGGTAAATGTACACCATGTGATCTTATTTTGTTAATGAACCCATATACAAAAACTCTTGGCTAACATATGTTTCATGAATGCGAGACATAACTGAATGATGACATAAGTATTGAAAAATTTACAGAAATAACAAGGATATCTCAGAAATTACTAATGCCATATAAAAGTTATATGCATAAATTGTCAGTTTAAAAGACTTTTACACTTTTTGTATGGCAATGTTCCGTGTATCTCTCAAGATTTGCAACTATTATAAAATTATACAAAAGTCATTCAGAATGAAGAGGATTTTACAAGTTTTCTCCAGAAAATTCAAGATATTCATTTTATCAACTTTTATCCAAATTGTAAAGCAATTTTTGAGTAAATGAAAAATTAAGAGTTTCTATGTAAAGTAGTATGAAGTGGTAGAGGGAGATTTCCTCAAAAACTTTGTGTTGTATCTTTAGTAGATAACTTTAATACCAAGTTTGGTAATTATTATTTATTTATGCCAACAAACTTACTGTTGGTGTTTTTAAACACACAAGTCAAGTGTGAGCAATGTTTGAGAGGCAGAACTGGAACTTAAAAATTCAATGCCATAGCTGGGATTTGAACCACAAACCCTCCGCTTACTAGGCGGGTGTTCTAATATTCAATGCCATAGCTGGGATTTGAACCACAGACCCTGGTTTGAGAATTCATGGTCATTCTGGCAGGTTGTCACAGTAGCTTAATGGTTAGAGTACCCACCTAATAAGCGGAGGGTCTGTGGTTCAAATTCCAGCAGTGGCATTGAATTTTTAAGTTCCAGTTCTACCTCTCAAACCAAGTTTGATATTTATCAGACATTTTAATTACATGTAGGCATGCACCTATTTTTTCTCTAAAATGCTATATATGTGGGACTGCTAAACAGGTGTTATCAGTGAAATTTCAATATAGTATTTTTGGGTGGACTGCAATACTTCCTCTACTTATATCCATTTTAAAATTAACAGTACTGCAGAATCAGAACCACCATGTGATTTCCTCCATGTGGGGAAGATACTTTGCTGTCTCTGATTGGCAGAAGTTAGATATGAATCAACTCTTATTGAATGGAAGCAGGTTAGCAACGAACTCATACTCCAGTCAACGAAGGATGTGACGGCATCATTTCTAACTTTGGCCATTCAGAGACATCAGAATATCTTCCCCCACACAGAGTAAATCAGTTGATAGGATCTAATTCCATTTTACTACTGGAACATCTAATTTAATTATAAAATGGACTATACTTTAGGTATGCGATAAAGTACTGTATTTCATTATGTAATCATTGCCATCACATAATGGTTGCACCTTGATTTATAGACAAGTAATCAGGCCTTACACATTTCACTGCATAATTTTTAATAAATCAGCTTTGCAATGAATAAACTTTTTTCAGGCACCCAAATTCACAGCCTTTAACAAATTTGATTTAACACATTTTTCCATTCCTGTCTGTTCATCCATATATCTTCTTCTATTTCCCACTCGTTGATTCCTTGGATCCACGTAATAGGTGGTCTTCCCTTCTTCCTCCTTCCCTGCAGTTCCCAATCCATGACCAGCTTTGGAAGTCTTCCATCTTCCATTCTCCTAACATGTCCATACCATTTGATAAAATCCAAAATTCAGTATTGGATCTGCAATACTTTCTTTTATATGTGAATTTCTAATTTTTTCTTTCCTGGATATTCTCGCAGAGCATCACCAGCAGTCTATTTCCACAGCAAGCAATTTTTTTCCAACTGTGAATTCAAAGCCCACACGTCAGCTACATAGGTCATAATGCTTCTGATTATTGTATTAAAAATTGTTTTTTTGGTTTGTTTCTTTGAAAATATGTTAGTCCCACAGTATTCCATTAAGTGTAGATATAACCTTCCTTTCTGAATTGATCCTAGTCCTTATCTCTTTTTCCTGTTTTCCATCCATTGTAATCTTAATTCCCAAATATTTATACTCTTAAGTATGTTTAATTATCCCTGAGTCTTCTTTTAATAAATATTGAGGAACGTCCCCTATGGTCATATATTTTGATTTATCCATATTTATTTTTAAACCCCAAAAACTATATTCTTGTATTAATTTTATTGTACGGGATCCTATATCTTCAAATTCTTGAGCCACTATTACTTGATCATCTGCAACTTGTATTAATATTGCAGGTGTTCACTACTGAATATTTAAAAAGAATGTGCTGCCGTTGCAACCTGTTAGGTTCATGGGAGAGTATACAGGATATGCAGTGATTGTAATATATTCCTCATTGTTAATGCTCAGACAGCTGAGATGGTGGCCAGCCCATCATGAATTTGATTGGTTCAAGTACTTAAAGCACTGGAATTAGCAGACATGACCAAGCAATAAGTGAATGAAGCAGCAAGGGTTGTAAACCATTTGGTTAACATGCCAAGTCAATATCCATCTTATTCAACTGTGTACAGCTGTTTGATTCTATAGTTATTCTAACAAGTGCTTATGTAAACTAAATGTTCTTGCATATCTGTTACAATGACCTTCATTTATTATTTATGTGCTTTAACATTTTCCCAGTGACTCCAGTTAAAAAGTACACATGATTCAACTGTATTGTAAATGCTTCTGTGACTAATAGGCAAGTCTTAATTCAATAAATCAAAGACCTTTTCTTCTTTGTTGTAATTTTATATATAAATTTTATTTTATTTGCATTGCAATGTCACTGTCACTTTTGTTTCCTCTCCTTTCTTTTCAGCAATGAAAAGCATAATGTGATCGTGCTTCAATACACTCAGGCTCGCTCTTACTCCTATTACTGTACACTATAGTGCTGCCAAAATAAGCAAGCTACTTGAAATACACAAATGCTCAAAGCCTGACCGAAGCACTCTGAGGAAGAAAAGTAAATAGACACACCATTTTTTGATGTTATTGCTGTTTAAAATCTGCTCGCAATTATGCTTAATGTTTTCCTTGTAACATAAAACAGTGAAAAACATCAAAAGCCCCACTGACTAGGAATTGAGTAATTTTTAAATTGTGAACAGACTATGCCTATCGGCCAGTATGGAATATGGTGGCTAACTTATGAGTTGCGATAACATAACCATGTAAGAAATGAGTGCTGAGAGTTACAGAAAACATGCGAAGGGAAAACATAAAAAGTGGTGAAAAACAAATAGTGCTAAACTATTTCATGAGCTAATGGAGCACCATCCATGTGTAGTTAGGAATGATTTAGTAAAGTTAGCCACAGAATATACCGGTTTATCAGAAACGAGCGTTGTGTATGTTTGCAAGGAGTTCAAAGAAACTGGTTGTGTTAAGGCTCCATATATGAAGAGAAAGAAGCCTAAAATAATGTTAGAAAAAGTAGACGATTTTGTCGTTAGTACGCAAGTTCCTTTTTTGAAAACTAACCACCAGTCTGATTTATAAGTGCACACGCATGTGTTTAACTTTCTAAATGTTAAATTGCTGGGTTTAATAGGACCATGCATGATTGTAAACACAAAGACACCAAAATTACTACTGCTCTTTTAAATGGAAGCATTTCAGCAGATATTATAACCAATCTCACATAATATATAAATAACAGATATCTCTCGCTAACGACAGCTTGCGGAGTCACACGCGTTTCCCCATGTGCTGTGCGGACTAATACATTAGCAGTGGTGATGTTAAGTGATTTCCTTACGTCAGAATTGCTATGGTTGCCGAAAGTTAACATGGCCGGCGTTAAATAATTTACTCTTGACATGATGGTCGCACTGTGTATTTTTACTTTATGAAGAAAGCATAAAACGTGTACTGATTATGTGATGAAACATTGTACAATGTATATCTGCCAATTTTCTGCACTTTCTGTTCATAGTATGTTTTATTTACTTTAACTCTTAGAGGCTCTTCAGTTTTCAAAAATCTCCCTTGATTCCTGTTCATCAAAGCTCCCTTTGCCATTGCCTTTTTCTGAACCCCTAATCTTTCTTTCACAGAGCAGAAAGGAAGTAAGGGTTCATTTTTACCTTCCACTCTCTCATAGTTTGGATAAGTCCATACTATTGGAGTCATTTTTTGTCCAGGATGGTTTCTTATTTAACCGTCTGTTATGTAATCATTTCTTCCAAGGTGACCATTTCCAAAGACAAAGAAGGGATGACATATTTTGAGGGGATCCAACAAGCATGAAATTCAGTCATCATTTTTCCATTTTCCTTCCCTTATAAATACAAAAATTCTTTCATTGCAGAGATTTAGGTTTAAATAATTCAATAGATGGTAGATTTCGGGCTTGTAGGCCGTGGTCCAGACCACCTCCGTAGCGCAGTTGCTAGCATGCTTGCCTCTAGTGCGGAGGGCCAGGGTTTGATCCCCAGTACCAACATGGGGATTTTATCCCCTCTGGGAGGTTTGGTACGGGGTTCACTCAGCCTCGTTAGTCCCAGTGGGACCAATTGAGGAGCTACTTGATGGAGAAGTAGCGGCCCCAGGTCAAAAAGACTGCATAACTGGCCGGGAGGGTTCAGGGCACTGACTACGTCCCACCAATGATGCCTGTGGTGGGCAGAGGTGGGGGACGCAGTGGCTGGGCGGTAGGCCCTGGCCCTTCATGGGCTGTCACGCTGGGGTTTAGTCTTTTAGTTTTTAGGCCGTGGTCCAGTCAATGAATTTTCTCACGTTTTGCCCAAGACTGCATTGGGCATCTTCAGAGAATGACTCATAGCTGGTTGACAACTAGAGGGCAATTGATTGGAGTGCCCGGCTTATATATAAGTGAGAGGGACCGCCTCTCATCTACTATTGGTTGTCCGTACGCCAATCACTATTATGTGGCTGTGGGAACTGCCACATGATTGGTTCTGTTGGCATTCTGGGGCTTCGGTTTTGTATTGTCTAGCACCGGCACCCAGGCTGTGTGTATACATGCTGTTTGTTCCTTTCTATTGAAGTTATTCTTATGTTTATGGGTCTCAATTGCTTCTTGGTACAGCCGTGCATGGTAGTATGCTGTATTGTCCAGAACTTTGTTGTCGAACTTGATGTCATGACCTGACCTCCAAGACCGAACTTGAGTCGCAAAGAAAAACAAGCCATCAAGATTTTAAACAACGACAAGTCCATTATTATACTCGATGCCAACAAAGGGAACACCACTGTAGTAATGGACACAGAAGTATACAACAAGAAGATAGAGGAATTATTAGAATCACGAACCTACAAGGAAGTACAAAAAGACTCCAAAAACAAGATTTTAAAAGCAACCAATGAGCTAGTGAAGAAGTCAACTCTCTCCCAAGAATTACAGAAAGCGATCATCAAGAGTGAAGCGGTGGCACCCCGCATGTATGGCCTACCATACACAAAGAAGCCACGCCATTATGCCCCATAGTCAGCACTATAGGATCACTTACCTACACGTTAACAAGGCATTTGTCATAGCTCTTGCAACAGTATATTGGCAACACCGTAACACACATAAGGAACTCCACTCACTTCATTGAAAAGCTAGTCATGATAAAATTAGACCCACACGGTCGACTTATAAGCTTTGATGTTAACTCACTTTTCACATAAGTTCCAATAACAGACATCTTGCTCCACATTTTCAAGCTCTTCTCGACAGATATTACAACACTGTTTTCGCATTGTCTTACAATGAGCTATTTCCTTTGGAAATAGCTACGAGTAGAAAGATGAAGTTGCCATGGGTAGCCCCCTAAGTCCAAGACTTGCCAATTTCAACATGGAGAAGTTCAAAGAAATAGCTTTGGAATCCGCCATTCACAAGCCTAAACTGTGGTGGCGATATGTGGATGACAGATTTGTAATCTGGCCACATGGAAACAAAGAACTAGGAAAATTCCTGCACCACTTCAACAAAAACATACAGTTCACTATGGAGGAAGAAAAAGACCAAAGCATTCCCTTTTTAGACGTTCTCATATCCAGAAAACCCGATATGACACTAGGGCATACAGTCTACAGAAAAACAGCCCAAACAGACACAAACGTTCCAATCACCATCCCTGGCAGAAGAGAGGCATAATAAAGACGTTAACAGTATGCGCGAAGCGTATCTGTGAACCAAAAGCTTTGAACCAGGAACTCAAACACCTGCACCAGGCACTACAGGCCAACGGTTACAGGATGAAAGAAATAAGTCGAGCTTCTCATCCAAGGACAACGAAAACTTACACCAAGATGACAGGACAACAGCATAAGGCATTCTTGCATTGGCAAACTTCAGGAAAGAGCCCTATAAAAACAATCTTTAAACCCAGTAAGAAACTAAAACAATATCTGAGATCGGCAAAGGACAGACGGAACCCGCTGCTGACACAGGGGATTTATCGAATATCATGTAGCTGCGGCCAAGTTTATGTTGGCACTATCAAATGCAGCATTAAAACCTGCTTAAAGGAACACAAAAGCAACTGCCGGCAAGGACACGTGGAGAAATAGACAGTAGCTGAGCATGCGCTTTTAACAGGCTATGACATCAAGTTTGACGACGCTGAAGTGCTGGACAATATAGCATACTACCACGCACAGCTGTGCCAAGAAGCAATTGAGATCCATAAACATAAGAATAACTCCAATAGAAAAGAAGAAACAGCATGTATACACACAGCCTGGGTGCCGGTGCTAGACAATACAAAACCGAAGCCCCAGAATGCCAATAGAAGCAATCATGTGGCAGTTCCCACAGCCACATAATAGTGATTGGCATAAGGACCACCAATAGGAGATGAGAGGCAGTCCCTCTCACCTATATACAAGGGCCCTTCAATAAATAACAGAACTAATTTAATTGTATTTAAATAAACTGCCCTGGAGCACCATGGCTGCTAGTGGTGGAAAGGTGAATCCTTCCTCTAGCAGTGCTGTGAGTGCCAGTCATGCAGAGTGAATCAGCTGGGAGTTAGAGCCCGATATGTGAGGTCGTGTTTACTGCACCCACCATGGAACTGAAATTGCAGCAATGCGCATCAATAAAGTTTTGTGTTCTGTTAGACAAATCTCCTACAGAAACCTTTGAAATGGTGCAGCAAGCATACAAGGACCAAGCTTTAGGCAAGACACAAGTCTTTGAGTGGTATAAACGTTTCAAAGGGGGTCATGAAGACCTTCAAGATTCTCTGTGCCCTGAAAGACCTGTAAGAGCAAACACGGAAGTCAACATTAACACAATTGACGTACTTGTGCAAGAAGATCATTGCATAACAATTTCGAAAGTTGCAGACATAATTCATTTGTCTGTTGGAACTGTAACGACATAATTCGCAATGATCTTGACTATCGAAAAGTTGCAGCGAAATGGGTACCGCATGTGCTGAAGGACGAACAGAAGGCTCACCATGTCATGACGTGTCAACAACGGCTCGGAAGGTTACGACGGGACTTTCTGAATAGGGTCATCACTTGTGACAAGCGTTGGTTCCACCATTACGACCCGTTAACAAAACAGGAGAGTTCGCAGTGGAAACATTCATCGAGTCCTAGGCCTAAGAAAGAAAAAGTTCAGAAAAGTGCAGGAAAGGTCATGTATTTCGTACTCTTTGACAAACAGGGCATTCTGTATGATCATGTTGTAACTAATCAACACACAGTAACTGCTGCTTACTACTGTGACATACTGAAGGGGCCACTGAAGAAAAAAATTGCCGAAAAGCGACCAGATCTCGCAAGGAGAGGATGGATCTTGCATCAGGATAATGCCCCTGCTCATCGAGCTCATGCAACTCAAGATGTCATTGCAGAAATGGGCATTGAGATCGTGCCTCATCCACCTTATTCTCTGGATCTCGCACCATGCGATTTTCACCTCTTCCCTAAAGTGAAACAGAAGCTCCGTGGTCACCATTTTCAAAGTGATAAGGAGTTGAACAATGTTGTCATGGGTATCCTGAACAGACTGTCCAAAAATGGGTTCAATGTGTGTTTCGAACAATGGGTAAATCATTGGAATAATTGTATTTCATCAGAGGGAGAATACTTCGAAAGTGTGTAGGTAAATGTTGGTGAAATAAAGCCATTATGTGTTAATTAAAAAATTAGTTCGGTTATTTATTGAAGGACCCTTGTATAAGCCGGGTGCTCCATCAATCGCCCTCTAGTTGTCAACCAGCTATGAGTCATTCTCTGAAGATGCCCAATGTAGTCTCGGGCGAAACATCAGAAAATTCATTGATTGAACCATGGCCTACAAGCCCGAAATCTACCATCTATTGGATTAACGCCAGGCATGAAGGCCACAGCATGTTAAATAATTCAATTAAAATATGCATAAAAGATAATTTTATAATAAATCACAAAAGGCAAATTACCAAGATGATCATTACTATCAAAATCATTATAAACCTGATTTAAGAAGACACAAGAGGATAAAAAAAAGACAAAGGACTATATAACAAGTCTTAAAATGCAAGAATCACTAGTACGCACTTTATCTTGAACCCTGGGATTTAGTGCTACAAACAGTCTGAGTCAAGAAGGCCTGTGCTTTGCCAAAGTAACAACTGAGCATCGTTGTCCATACTCCAGTGTTACATTTCATTGTATCACATTACCTTTGTTGCTGTTCTCTTATGTTGTCATACCAGTTTACTTTTTTAACCAACTCAAACAATAATTTTAAGTACTAATTGTCTGAATCAGATTCAGCATCAACACCACAAACTCCTGTAAATAATAAAAGAAAGAGCCATGTGTTTAGTCTTTTACTTTAGCCATTGGCTAACCTGGAAAAAAAATTGCAGAAACTGCAACTCATGGCCTTCTACGATATAATTTAATATACTATTATGTGAAAGAGATGAAAAGTTCTGTTGCCATCTTAAATAACTATGTCGTTTGACAGCTCAAGATAAGGTGTGTGAGCAGTAATTCCTTACGTGCTGGGCTCTAGATATTCTCATGCTTCTTCCGAGTCCATTTCTATAGCCTCAACTTTCACCTTCTTTGTTCATTTGTTGTCCAGTCCTCCATTGCTTTCAATGGGGTGTCTACCCGAAAGAATTATTCTAATCAAATATCTAATTACAGTTCATGCTTCATTAGCATGATTTTGGCCGTCCTTTTACAGATGGTTTTGCATTATCAACGATTAACCATGGTACTTAAACTGACAACGCCGAATAGGATCATTCTCCTCATCTAACTGCATACTTCATTTTCATAAGATTGATCTTTAGTCCTCTGCTATGAAGTATTTCTATCAGTTTCTGAGATATTTTTGATTTTAACAAATTATTACTTGGCAAACAACTGATTGTGTAACATACTGTTGTACAGCAAATTTTGAAAGAGGAAATCCTTTACTAAAAGTTAAAATTACAATTTTTCTGTAAGCCTGAGGAAATACATTTAATTTAGAATTAACTTTGTGTATCAACAAATGTAATAAATATTCAGAGATTAAGCCGCATTTATTTTTGGTAAGTTTCACATTTCATTTTTGGTCATTTAATCATGAAATAAATCCAGAAGTGAAATTATTACAACAATTAAATGGATCCATAGATTTAATGGCTTAGGAAAAGATATTCATTTTGAAGAATAAGGATCGCATAGTGAATTTTGAAATACCACCGACTGATTCTGGCAACAAATTTGTTTTGCTTTCAGTAGTTGGTAATGCTGCTTGTAACGATCGTAACCATAATAAACAAAGTAACACTTAAGATGTGAGTCAGTGACTCACAAAACCTGGTCTGTCTTTTGCACTATACACAACTTAGCAAAGATAAGTGGAGCTTAGTCTAAATATTTACTATATTTGTTGATTTACATTGCTTCATTGTCATTAGCTTCAGTTTTTTCATTGATTTCAACATTGTGCACATCGGACTTCATGACAATGACATTGTACTGACAATCTAGTCAATTATTGACACTACATCACTTACTTTATTAATAAGGAAAACAAGTTTCAGGAGCAATTCACTCCCATCCTCAGTTTCTACCCGACTGTCTGTGTCTTTCAATGTGGTAGTTGTATGGACCTGTGCATAACTGTCTTGATTGGCAGGATTTCCAAAATAGAAAACATACTTTCTGCTCTGCCAAATGTAAATTTTTTCCCAAAAACTGTGAGTTCTGTTTTTTCCTAAATGTTTTTTTAGTATTATAGTTCTGTTTATGGTTTGTCGGTCTCCCCAAAAATGGCAAGCTACTCCTGGTTTGTCTTCCTGTTTTTCCTTTATGTTCTTGATGCAGAATTTTTCGCATTTGTTACTGCTGACCTGATACATTCCCAGATTGTTTTTCTGTTGAATATCATCTTTTAATTTAGAATATGTTTTTGAGACCAAAATGGTGTAATGCTGCTTAAAGATTTTCTGAAATTTGTAGGATGCGTTGCGTGGTATGTTTCATTCATTCACTGTCTGATATGACATGTTGGAGAGCGTTAACAAAAACAAAGGCATTTAAAGAGCATCCGTAGGTAAAAAGCTCTATTTGCTACTTATTATACAGTTAGAATGGTCCCTTGAAGAATGTACTAATGGTATGCTGTACATTCAGTTAACTATCTTCTCTTCTAGCACATCTTACATATAAAAACAAAGCAGTATTTCTGCCTAAAGGACCATTCAGATTGTATACATCACAATTCTACTAAGACAAAACACGTTAACAGTTTTTTGTATTATGAAAATATATTTTCAAAGTGAGACACACATACCAACAGTTACAGTCTTGTAACAATTCAACACACATGCTTTTTCGGACCCAACATTTCATTACAAAAATAATTTATATAACTGTCATCTTCATAGTACCTGTGCCCTCCCCTCGTAAAGCCTTCTCCACACTAACTCCTCTCTGCTCCAACTCTCGCTGCTTCACTTCCAGTTCCTCCAGCTGTCGCTGAATTTCCTGAGCCATTCTCAGTCTGAAACAAAGGTAAGTAAGGTTATGCATATGGTTTACCCTACAGTCATTTTAGCATTCAAAAGTCTTATGCATTACATTCACCTGACTTTCTCTACCCACTATAATTTATTTTTATACCAGGTGAATCACGTGCCCTTATTTTTTTGAATTTATGCAATCCTCTAAGAAGCAGTGTATCTTGCCTGTGCCCTCTATACTTGACAGACAGAAGGCAGCTTAACACCTCAGTGAATAAATGATTTAAGAAGCAGAAAATATTTGCAATATAAATCTATTCCAAAAACCCTTATGCTGAGAATAACACCAGGTTTCTACACAATTTATTAATTTTTTTAAGAGTATACATTCTACACACACCCTCCCTAAACTGATGTTAAATGAACACCTATCAAAATAGATCCAGTTTCAAAATGAGTTAAAACAAAATGGTAGATCTGTGCCAAGGGATAACGATACGTTATGACCAGCTGCCGGATGTTTATGACCTCAAAATTTTAGAAATATGCATGCACTTATGACCGAAAAAATGAGAAAATATGATGATGAATACAACCTAAACTTTTTTTGGATGCATTTTCAAAATCTTTACAAATTTAATGCTGTTTAAATTAACATTATATTGAAAATCTACTTTAAAAATCGTGCACACTCAATAATAAATAAAAATATTAATTTTATTATTCCATTTTGAATTTATTTAACTGCTCAAATCCGGAACTAACCCTCAGCTCTACACAGAATGAAACGCACATCACATTTTGAAGGGCGATCAGAAAGAAGAAATATAGTAGCAAATTATATACATTTTGAAGTTTTCAAAACGTAATGATCTTCTATTTGCATGCAGCACTGTAATGAGAAAAATACCATTGACAGTGGCCTATTGAACGAAAAACGGGCCATACACTTGATGTTTTGATATGGCACAAAAGACATTCGCTTTAGGGGAGTCTCTTTCAACTTCCAAAATAGCATGTGAATTCTGGCTCCTTCAAATCCTAACATTATGCCAGCTTACCTTTCCACTAACCTGAAAGTTGCTCATCATTGAAAATTAGTTTTCTTAACAGATTTTTAGTATCCTCCAATAAATGTTCACAGAAGTCTAATCGTTTTGCAAGGTTATCAGGTTTCAACTTATGCAGTATTTGCAGTTTGTAAGGTTGAAGCTTCAGTCACATACGCAGGACCTTCGATACGGTGGATTTACGAATGTTTTAACTGCTGGCTAGTTCTAAAGACAGACTTCTTAGACTACGTACAAATGCCTCGTGCACTTCCTCCACAATTCCTGCATTGACAGATGATCTCCCTAAATGGCCTTTCCTTTGATTACGAGGAGCACATGTAGGTTTAAGGGTGCTCAACTACATGATCATCAGCCCCCTTATCAATTCATGGCAAAAGTCAGATATAAACTTCAATCAAAAATAAAAGTACTAGTAAAAAGGGTAGTAAGGGGTAGTCATGCGCCTCCTATAGCCTCTCCTACCCAATTCCCATCCTCATTCTGCCCGTGGTGCACCCTGCTTTTAACAGATGAGGCTCTGGGGACTGAATCACAGCGGTATAACTGTTTCATCTAAAATGGAGGAAATGCCATTTACATATGTGCTGGCCTATCACAGCACAACAGCGTCCCTCAGAGGCACATGAGGGGAAGGTCGGTGGATCTAAATACCACCTATTTAAAATAAGATTTGTAGCTTTCCTGGCGACGAACATATTCAAGATCATCTTGAATATAAATACCACCTATTTAGTCCTCCCGGCTAGGTCCGATGGACCCGTTGACCAACGATAGGTGTGGTCCCCCTTGCAAAATGGGGGTTTAAGTCGGGTGATGTAACTGCCACATTGTAAAACTGGTGCCCATTAAGAAAACAGTTACATGAAAGCCACATACATGAATATGAGTCCTAAAGATAAACATTCCGGAGTTAAAACTGTCCCCCAATCGGATCTCCGGGTGGGGACATCTTTAGGCAAATTTCATCACAACAATTCCAATACTTTAAGAATTCTACAATGGAATGCAGGAGGCATGTCCCAGCCTAAAAAACAAGAGCTAATGAAAATATTAAAAGACCAAGATATAGATGTCTTCACAGTACAAGAAGCCAATATATCAGAAGAACAGGAAATATACTTTGAAATGGAACAGTACACTACACATATACTTCCAAAAGCTCGTCAAATAGCAAGTGGTATTCTTACAGGAATTAAAAGAAATATGAAAGCTACTATCCAAATCCAAAAAACAATGGAAGAACAAGATAAATCAGAAATAGTTAAAATTGAAGTATGGAAAAGTAACTACCACTATAAAATTTACAGTATCTACAATCCTCCAGACAATACACTAGATCTAAATTCTATTCCCATAGAATCCAAAACTATTTTAATAGGTGATTTTAATGCACACTCCCCTAGGTGGGGCTACAGAGATATAAATTCAGCAGGAAGAGTCATAGAAGACCTATTAAACTCATCAACAATGGAATTAATATTTAATCCAAATGATCCACCCACTTACCTTCATTATAATGGTTCAGGTACAAATCCTGATCTTCTGATGGTGTCATCTGACATAATTTGACAATACAAAAAGACAAATAATAGAAGACCCAGGTTCAGGCCACAGAATCACCATAAACTCCATAAGAGGTCTAATAAATAAAAGTAACAAACCAAAAATTAAAACTTCTTGGAATTTTAAAAAAGCAGATTGGTCCAGTTTCCAAAATGAGATAGAAGGGAAGTGTAATATACTGTTAGAATCAGAGTTCAAGTCAACAGATGAAATGAATAAAAAAATTTGTGAAATATTATTGACAGCAGCCAAAACACATATCCCCAAAGGAAAGTTAAAGAAATATAGCTACTTTTGGTCTCCATCTTTATCTAAGTTAAAACACGAAAGAAATATAGCAAGAGTCAAAGCCGAAAGAACCAAGTGTCCAGAAGATGTACAAAACTGGAGAAGAAAAGCAGCCATTTTTAAGAAAGAATTAATTACAGCAAAGAGCGCCAGTTTCACAAATTTTGTAGAACATATGGACTATAGGAAAGATGGAAATAAAATATACAAATTCCTTAATAAAACAAAATTATCAAAAAATACAACTGAACCATTAAGACATAATAACAAAAGCTTAACTACAGATAGGGAAATAGCAGAATCCCTTAACAAGTTTTATGCTCAGTCACAAAGAATACCCCAAGCGTATAAAAAACAAGATAAGACTATCCAAAAAACTATCAGAGAAACTAATAAGCCAAAAGGTATACAAAATGATATTTTTATTCAGGATTTTAATGAAACAGAACTGGATTTAGCAATAGAACAATTACAGAACAAAAAATCTCCAGGACCTGACAAGATCCACCCAGAGTTTATTAAACACCTTGGCAGGAAAGGAAAAGAAATCCTACTTAAACTGTATAACATGTGTTGGAGAATGACTGTACCTTCCGACTGGAAAAAAGCCATTATCATCCCGATTTTAAAGAAAAACAAACCTTCAAACAATATTAATAGTTTCAGACCAATATCTTTGACCAGTGTTATTGCAAAAGTGATGGAAAGAATGGTGGCATCTAGACTTAACTGGTTCCTAGAATATTACAACTTAATTAATAGTTCACAGACCGGCTTCAGACAGAATCATAGTACAAGTGAAAATGTACTCCTACTAAGCCAAGACATCAAGAAAGCTTTCAATAGAAAGGAGGATACCTTGGCAGTATTCATTGATTTTAAATCAGCATATGACTCAGTCTGGAGATACAAATTAATTGAGAAGTTGCAATCAATAGGTGTGAAAAGTAACATGCTTAAATGGATAACTCAGTTTATTTCACAAAGATTTTGTGCCACAAAATATAATACATACATTTCCAAATATAAACAAACACACCGAGGACTTCCACAAGGTGCTGTTCTGAGCACAACACTCTTTAACATATATATAAATGACCTTCCATCAATAATAACAACTTTAGAAACCAAAATTGCTTTATTTGCTGACGATGTAGTCATTTGGACTTCAGGCTCTCCAAAAAAACCTGAATTAATTAAAGACAGAGTAGAAACAGCCCTAAACAAAGTACATGAATGGAGCTCCAAAAACCTCATGACTATCAATGAGGAAAAAACAAATTATGAATTATTTACACTAAAATACAAACCAGTTAATATTAACATAAATTATAATGGTAAACCACTCAAAGCAGTTGATGATGCCAAATACTTAGGCATCACTTTCGACAGAAAGCTAAGTTGGAAAAAACGTATAACAAACATCTCAGAAAAGGTTGAAAAGAAACTGCAAATCTTGAAAAGGTTAGCTGGTGCTAAATGGGGCTGCTCAAGGAGAGTGCTTAACACAACATACAAAATGTATGTTAAACCAAACCTCTTGTACTGTTCTGAAGCTTTAATAACGGCAGCAAATGCTAACATCAATAAACTTGAACAAATACAAATTCAGGCTCTTCGCCTAATCACTGGAGCAGTTAAATCCACACCTATTGATGCCATGCTTGCCTTAACACGGACCCCATCAATAACAACAAAAATAGAAGAACAAGCATTGCTTCAACACGAGAAAATGTTACGACTGCCAAACTCTAAATGGACAGAAGAGAACCTCCCCCCTTCAATCCTTAAAACTCATAATAGTTTCCTAGAAAAGGTAACACAGATTAAATCCAAATTGAACATTCCTAACACCAGAGAAAATCTACTTATAAGAGAAAATCCATTGGAATTATTGCAACCTACCTTCAGTTTGGAATTAATAGAGGAAATAAGTAAATCAGACACACCAAAAGAAATACAAAAACTTCTAGCTCTGGAAACAATCAATACTAGGTATCCCACAGAAGAATGGCTGCACATATATACTGATGGATCCTCCAAGGAAAACCTTACTGGAGCTGGAGTTACGTGTTCACATTTTTCCTTTTATCATTCTGTTGGCAGAGACACAACAAATTATGATGGAGAAATAGAGGCTATATACATTGCTCTCCAACAATTATTAAATCTTCCCTTAAATAAATTTAACAAGGCAGTCATTCTTTCGGATTCTAAAGCTGCAATTCAGGGAATATGTTCAAATACTACAAAGAAGTCAACAAAAATTAGAGAATGCTACAAAATGTTAACACAACTCCAAAAAGTTAATAAGACTGTTCATCTCCAATGGATTCCAGCACACTGTGGAGTCATGGGGAATGAAGCTGCAGACTCACTTGCAAAGAAAGGCACAACAATTAAACAAAAGTCTAAATTCAATTTCTCATATTCCTCAATAAAACGCTTGATCGTTAAAAAATTTTCTCATTCAAACCTACAAGAAATAGAAACAAATGCCAAAGATAAAAAATGGATTACACTACTTTCCAACCCAGATATAATCCCCCAGAGACCACGGAAAACAGCGGTTGCAGCCTTCCGACTATTGACAAATCACGACTGCTTAGCAAGTCATCTCTACAGAATAGGTATCTCAGCCTCACCAATATGTGTCCTGTGTAACGATCCAGCAGAAATGAATGAAGACCACTTGAAGACCTGTGAAGCATTAAGATCAGAAGAAACTATAGTTCAAAAGTATTGGAAAGCACGAATGCTAATGGCTTCATTGCCAGATGCAAGGCACTAGAAAACAACAACAACAACAACAACAACATATACAAAACAGAGTGGCAAAAGCCAGAACTAAAACAAAGTGATAAAGATGTCAAAAAAGCATAAAAAATAGATATATAAAGTTTCAAATCCTCAAACTCAAGTTAAACTCTGCTAAAGTCTTTGATGACATGCAGCCGTGATCCACAAACTCATGGTATCACTTGAAAATTGATGTGCGTGGGAGCCTGATGTTGAAACTTCACCTAAAAGCACGCTGAACCTGCACCAAATTCTGCATACTAAGATATTGAAAAACACACCAACTACATTGTTATGGGTTTGCCATAGGTCCTTAAAATTTCTTTAACAACACAATCATAAAAGCGAACATTCACATATAAGCTGCCTGCTAAATATCCAACAATGAATCCATAGTGACAGTCAAAATTAACAATCAACAATTAACAAACGTAAGTGCATTTAGTTTAGTTTCTATGTTTAACCTCTTGAACGATGGCCATTTAAAACGTCCGCAAGCCGAGAACTGCTAGCATTTAAATTGTTAAATGCGCTTCGTATATACACAGCTGTATTTTGTGTAAATATTAAGTTATTTTAATGAAACAAAAACTGGTATAAAACTCGTTATTTGCAGTATAAATGTACGTTATCAGCAAAGTTGAGTTGTATTTACAAAACGTTGAAATGGCACAATTTTGTTTCACTGTGGTGAAAAGTCAACTTTGCTCTGTCGAACGCATCTAATATAAGTTCTCGGAAAGATATAGTAAAGAAACACCCATTGTATGTGTGGCTTATGAGTCAGCATACTGTGTAATAAAGCACTACTGTATGCGTGGTCTCTTGAGTCATCAGAATAGAGGCACATTGCAACTTTTGCTTACGCGAGTTTCGTAACTGAGTAGAGTCCGTGTCTTTCTTTGTTGAAATACATACGTATTCTTTCCTGCTTGTAGCTGAAGGGATAAATGGTATAAAAAAGTGTTTTTGCACCAACTGGATATAACCATATACAATTGTTTGGGGATTTGGACAGCTCTCTAAACCCACACAGGACAATGACCGACGTTGACTACCGACTATAAATAACTCGCAGCCTACTTGAACAATACCACGTTGGGGGTTGAAAATCCAAAACCCCTGCACCCCTCAGACTTCAAGGAAAACATTATCCTAAAAGGACACCACCAACAGCAAAGAAGTCCCGCCCATTTCGAAAGTGTTTCGTGTGCCGCAAGAAGGGAATTCGCGAATGTGGAGATGTACCTACCCTTGTGTGTTTATCCCTGTTTTGAGGTAAATCACTGCAGAACGAACATATTAAGGTAAGCCAATAAAGTATATAGACCTTACTAAAATGTTTCATAAAGGGAAATTTATAATAAGTTGAGTTGGATAAGGGATAAATAAGGGTTAAATGCTTAAATTCACAGGACGCCCATATCGCTCATCCGTCATTTTAAATGGACGTGATTTCACGTCGATATCCCTCAAGAGGTTAATTCCTGCAATTTTGTCCATTGTCATTCACTGTTGACATGCACAAAAACATACAATATCTGAACTTTTCTTTAGAATGTCACCATGTCACTTAAATATGATTATCCAAACTGACATACCAGCTTAAAATATGACAGTATTTTTATGGACACACAGTATATTCCACACTTTCACCTTATAGCTAATTAAGCCATAGAATTTCAGCAAATCCATTTTTGCTTCATTAAATGCAGAAAGCCTACCTTTTAAGTTGTGCTTGGCGAGCCAAACGTCGATTCATCCTGGAGTGTCTTCGGCTAAGACTGCCCCCAACCACATCTAGGGACGAACCTGTTTCATGAGTGGGTGTGGAAAGGGCTGTCGCCCTCGAATCTTCTTCTTGTTCAGAACAACTCTCTTCTAAATGGAGGAAATATATTTACTAACCTGGACAGCTAAAAGCTTAAGCTAAGTTAATTTACAATTTTCACTTCCTGCAAACAGCCTACCTTGCTGGAATTTAATCTATATAAGCAATGTCAATGTGATTGTGTCAAACAGCTCTACGTCTGTATGCATAGAAATTGATAAAGCAAGCAAAGTAGCTTCCCTTATGTGAAAATTATTTCCAGCAAACTGTAATCAAATAATGGAGTGAAAATAAGCCACAGAATCAGCAGTTACATGCCACTAGTTTTGAAAATATTGCAGCTAAACTTAATGTTGCTTGCTTTGTTTTGAGCTCAAAGTCTGTTCTCTTATTGGAATAAAATTGCAAGACATTCTTAAAGAACAAAAGAAATGAAAAGTGCACTCTTGCAACATTCAGAATTTCAAATGAAAACTCTTGACTAGTCTATTAAAATGGCACAGTGCACTGTGGTATGTGTCCAAACAAACCTGATAACTTGACCCCTTGAGTGCTGCTCTGGTAGTTGAGAGGTGGCGGTGGTATAGGTGGCGCTACTGCATCCATAGTGCTGGATAAGAAACCTAGATGCTTCCTTGTAGCTTCACTAACACTCTTTGATCGTACAGTACTTCCCATAGAAGGCCTCTCCGGCTGCAACATTCAACAAAAATTTTGCAATTATCTGGACAAAGCAGTCAAAATGCTTCTTGTGTATTTTCAATACAAAAGGAACTTATTACGAGGGGTTTCTCAAAACGTACACTATTTTTTTAAACCTGCATGGTACGCAGGAAAAGACTGCGAATCGCAGGGAACCTTGGTCTGTGTGTAGTGGTAGCACTGTAAAATTCCTAGGTGTCTACCTTTACTGCTTGGATATTAAAATGGCAGTAACAATGGAGATTCCATTCGCTCCTACTGCCGAGCAAAGTTTGTACTATAATCTGCTTTTTGACAGCAAAAAATAAATGTGCAACTGAAATTCATCGCAAGTTGTGCAGTGTGTATGGTAAACATGTTATGTCAAGACCAATGGTTTCTTGTCACTGTCAATTGTTCATTGAAGGTGTAGAAACGAAAGGATGGGCCAACACCAAAAAAAGGCAAACTTGTTGCATCGGCTGGCAAGGTCATCGCAACGATATTCTGGGAATCAAAGGAAGTACTGTTGATTGGGAGTACTATGAGGTACCAAGAAAACTCAGAGGGGTGATTCAAAACCAGAGGGGAAAATTCAGCAAAAGTTTTTCTGTTCCACGAAAACACTTGCCTGCATGCTGCTCGTGAAACTGAAGCCCTGTTTGAGGAGTTTCATTGGATGTTTTCTACCTTGTACCGAGTGATTACCATATCTTTCCGCAGCTGCAGCAACATCTTGGGGGAAAGCGCTTCATGAATGACGATGAGTTTAAACAAGAAGTGGAAAAATGCTTAGCGACTTTGGCGAGGGACTGGTTTGACACTGGATTAAAAACATTGTCACCACGGTACCAAAAATGTATTGGGATTCACGGAGATTATGTAGAAAACTAGTTACGGAGATTATGTAGAAAACTAGTTACGGAATATAGCTTTCAAAATATATGCTTTTTAAAGTATTTAAACGTTTTGTTATTTTTTAAAAAAAGTAGTGTAACTTACTTTTGAGACACCCCTCGTAGCTAAGTATGAATATTAACATGTGCCTATAGTACAAAATTGAACCATGAGAACATACTCTGAAAATATGCTATCCACAACAACAGGATGCCTTGTAAAAGTCTCATTAAAGTGTTAAGTTGAATTGGGGAGCCAGCAAATCTATCTTGCTTCCTTGTACATGAAAATCTTTGCACATCCTAAGGATGCCATTTGTGCGTGGTGTGCTGGGGTGTGGGTGTGTGGAGGTATGTGTGTGTGTCTGTGGACAGCATAACTCAAAAATGAAAAGTCAGTTAAAAACCAAAGTTGGTATTTAAGTTTAAAATCTTTCAAGGATGTGACACAAAGATTTTGAAGAATATTCCTCATTACATGACGCATTACATGCCATGACAGGTCAGCATGTTAGGGTTTAAGAGGTTATAGAGAAATGGAGAGGTTGGAAAAATAAAGACTCCCTAGCCCTCAGGAACCCTAATAGCATCGGGGTCGGAAGAGAACAAGAGATGACCAAGGTAAGGTCAGATAGAAAAGTTACAGTGAGGAGCAAAACACCAGTAAGTAGAAGTAATGTTCTGCTCAGCTTGGGTACCTTGTGGTCGCCATCCATATATTCTTTAGATGGGGACCCCTAGGGGACTTTTTTTGTAGAGTGAGCCATTTCAGAGATACTCCTTGTTATTTGTGTAAGTTTTGGAATATTTAAAATTTTGTCAAATGGAAGATCGTTATTCATTTTTATTATATTTTACCCATTATAACTTCCTAACTCAAAGGAAAACTTCATATCTAAAGTCAATCCGACACAAACATTAGACATCACATATTACTTACACCTGACAGAAGTTAAGAAAAGTAATACTCCAACTAGTGTTCTAAAATTATTGAAATTAGAGACAATCCATACTAGATTTCCAGAACACGAATGGCTCCATATTTATACTGATGGATCATTTATATCAAACCAAGATGGAGCAGGTACTGGAGTCACATGTCACCTCTTTTCCTATTACAAATCTTTAAGTTATGGAACTACTAACTTTGATGGAGAAATTGAAGCAATTCGAATGGCCCTACAAAATCTCTTGAATAGAATTTCACATTTTAATCAAGCAGTTATTCTCTCAGATTCCAGGGCAGCAATTATAGCAATTACTTCAAAGTTGTCACCAAAAAACCAAACAATTATAGAATGTTGGAAAATCCTTACCCATCTAACAGCACTTCAAAAACACCTAGTCTTCCAATGGATACCGGCTCACTGTAGACTTAGTGGTAATGAGAAAGCTGATTTTCTTGCTAAAAAGGGTACCAGCGGTGTACAAAAATCTATAGTTAATCTACCATTTTATGCAGCTAAAAGATTAGTCAACTCTGAATTCAAAAAAGTTATTGCAAAATATTACTATGAGAAATCAAAAAATAAAAGATGGGAACTACCAAACATTCAAACAGTAATTCCTGAGTATCCTCGAAAAACAGCAGTTGCAACCTTCAGGTTGATTACAGGACATGATTGTCTGGCAAAACATTTAAACAGAATTTGGATATATTCTTCACCACTCTGTCCTCTATGTGATCTGCAAGAGGAAATGGATCGAGACCACCTTCAAATATGCCCGGCCACTTCTAATGCCCCATCCATCAGTGAAAAATATTGGAGAGCAAGAGGATTAATGACTTCATTATCAGAAATCCAGCATTAGCTAACAACAACATATTTTCATATTTTACCCATGCAAAGAGAATAGAATTTGAAAGCTTTAAAAAAATTTGTCTATCGGTCAAAGCCTACTGTATTGCCATATTCCCTTGTACCTACAAGAAAATAAACAAGATAATTTCTGCAAATGTTTACCTCAACTAACACAAAGAAGATATAGGGATAAGAGTTTATAAGAATGGTTAGTACGAGAGTAGAGAAAGTCATGCGAGTGCAACACATCAGCTTTTTTTACTTTCTCTAATGGTAAGTAGGGGAAGTATTGTATTCCACCCAAAAATTCCATGTCGAGATTTCACCGGAAATACATGTTTTCAGGACCCCTGAATCCAAAAAATGCATTTTTAGAAAAAGGTCCGTGTGTGTGTCTGTGTGTGTGTCTGTGTGTCAGTCTGTGGACAGCATAACTCAAAAACGAAGTCGGTTAGAAATCAAAGTTGGTATTTAAGTTTAATGTCTTTCATGGATGTGACACGAAGATTTTGAAGAAAATAGCCCCACCCTAAACTACCCATTACATGGAAGATTTTTCGAAAATTTTGATTTTCTTGAAAATGGCTCTAACGATTTTGATTAAAATGCCATATGTTTGAGATATTTTTATGACAAATGAAATGTATATCTTGAATTTTCTGGCTATTGCCCCTGTAGTCGTATTTACTCACGATGAATTTTGCATAACTGGTAAACCGTTAGAGATAGACCAAATCATACTGTACAAAAAATGTAGATCTTGCTAAAATACACAATTTATGTCTCAATAAATTTTCTTCTAGGGTGAACCATTTCGGAGATATTCCTTGTTATGTGTGTGAGTTTCAGAAAACTTAGAACTTTCGTGAAATGGGTCATCGTTGTTCATTTTTTTATATGTTAAGTGTGCAAAGACAACAGAATCTCAAACATTTGACTATCGCACAAAGCCTACTGTATTCTAACATTCCCCTTGCACCTACAAGGAAATAAGCAATAAGATAATTTGTACAAATGTTTATCTCAACTAACAAGAAAGAAGATATAGGAATAAGAGTTTGTAAGAACGGTTAGTTCAAGAGTAGAGAAAGTTGTTGTTGTTTTCTAGTGCCTTGCATCTGGCAATGAAGCCATTAGCATTCGTGCTTTCCAATACTTTTGAACTGTAGTTTCTTCTGATCTTAATGCTTCACAGAGTAGAGAAAGTCATGTGAGTGCAACACATCAGATTTTTTCTCTGTCATGTCAGTTGTTTGTGTCTAACCCACAACACAATCACATACCAGCTGTATAACTTTCAATAATACTCACTTACCTTCGTTTTGTCTTTATGCCTTGTTAGTTTAAATCTTGAGAACTTTTCCTTGTTTTGATTATTTCCTACTGGTGATTTACAAGGTGAAGGGCTTCTTGACGATTCCTTCTTCTTGTGGAAGAAATCAGACACTGCTTGTATCAGGCTTTTTCGACGTTCACGTTCTTTTGTTTTCTTTCTATTGTCCTTGGCACCTTCACTTTGTGCTTGTGTGGTGATGGACTCTGGCTCCACAGCATAAGATGTCTGCAAAAGATGAAGTGCAAAATGAACAAAAGTTGAGGTTTTTCTGTCCACAAACTTTGCCTACAAAGATTGACTGCCATCATTGTAAACCACTTGGCAATCTTTCTTCATTGGAATATTAAGACTTATATTTTTAAGAAAAATCCAAAATTAAGGAACAAGGATGACGATGATATAATGATAATCATAAAACCTATGCTGCTGTAGCAGAATATATATTACCCCATAAATTGTTACGATTTACAGAGCAAAAATGCCTGTTTGTAATAATTATGAATAATGGTAATTTGAATGTGGTTAATAATTATTTGTACTATGTTAATTGAGAAATATTACTTTTGATAATTTTGTTTATTGCTGTTATATTTAAATCTTTTACAGATGTCTGAAACTATACCCTTAATCAAATGCAATAATAAAGCATAACTGCCAAATACAAGTAAACATGGCATGCACTGATGTGATTGCTTTCTGTATCAAGGAAGTATTATTGAGAATGTTTGTCACCAACTAAATCATATCTATGTAACGGGAAAATCAATAAATAATCTTCTCAAAAGTTCTCCATATAAGCCTTATGTTAAAACTTACCACATATTACTTCCGTGAATATTCCCAATAAAATAGTTTTGAACTTTATTAAAGTAAATTGTAACCAGGCAGCGAGTTCTTTGTACTAACTTAAATTCATGCTAGATGGTAATTGTTATTTTATGCCAACCAATTTACTAATGGTTTGAAACACACAAACCGTGTGTGGGCAATGTTTGAGAGGTAGAATTAGGACTGAAAAATTCAATGCCATAGCTCGGATTTGAACCACAGATCTTCTGCTCCATGGACGGCTGGTCTAATCACTGAGCTACCATAGCAACTTGCCAGTATGACATTAAGTTCCCCCAATTGATTAATATTTTCCCAGTAGACCACTAGGGAATCTTGCATCAGAGGTAAGTACCCCAAGGGCAACTTACTTATCATTGTAAGTCGTCCTTGGGGTACTTATCTCAGATGTGAGATTCCCTAGTGGTCTACTGGGAAAATACGAATCAGTTGGGGAACTTAACATCATACCAGCAAGTTGCCATGGTAGCTCAGTGGTTAGAGCAGCTGCATGTGAAGCGGAAGATCCATGGTTCAAATCCCTGCTATGGCACTGAGTTTTTCAGTTCTGATTCATACCTCTCCAATTCATGTTATTTTAAAATAGGATGCTTATTTAAAAGAATACTTGCCCTCCTAGTTCTATCTAAATCTGATGCATCCTGATGATCATTTTCATTTATGAAAATAACACTTAAAAGAACTGAATTACATATGTAGGCGAAGACCAACCTTGGAGACAGGTGCACTGGCAGGCGATGCAGCACCACTCGTATCACTCTGCAGCTGTTGGTAAGTGGATGTAGGACTAGGAGAGAGTCTACTTGCTGCAGTCGATGATGAATTATCATCACATGTAGGCGAATCCTGATCAAGCTCACTTCTTTTAACATCCTCTCCAGGTTCAGAGAAAGTTCTCACAATACCATGGCGCTTTGGAACCTTCTGCCTCAACATCTTTATGTAATCTTCAGGACTGAGTCCTAATTCTTCATCACTCTTCAGGCGAGCTCTGATCCTGGCTTCCTCCCTGGCTTTCTCTCTTTCTGCAGTTCGTTTTGCTTCCTCGTGTTTGGTGCGAGGAGGAGCTATTGGGGTTTTAAACACGTCTTCACTGGAGTTGAACAGAGCCTTCCTGATGTCTGGTAACGAGAAGGCTTCTGGATTGGTAAGTGGTGTGTCAGGCAAACGAGAAGTGGCAGTAGATTTACACGACTTGAATGAAGAATGCATGGATAAAGGATGGTGTCGGGATGATGCACCCCTTGTTTTGAATGATGTCATAGGCGTGTAAAACTTCTCGCTTCCTTCACCAACTGGACTTGTATCGTCTGCAAAAGGCACTTCCAAATCTTTATGAATACTCTCCGGATGACTATCAGTCTTAGTTTCTGCAGTTGGTAATTGTTCAGGAGTCTTAGGCACTTCTTCAGGGGCTGCGACCCCAGACTTTTCCGAGTCTGGCTGAGGGTACGAACCAATAGATCCCCGTGAAAGTCTCTTGCTCTTCTTGTCCTGAGGAGCCTTTTTCTGGGATAGAACCCTATCCATGACTAGCTCATGAACAAGTTCCTTCTGTTTGGATCTTTCACGCAATATTGCTTCCAGCTTCTGTGAAGTGCTGGAAGACTCTGCAGCTGGCGGTACAGTTGCTACACTTTCACCTGCCTCTTCTGTAATCAGTTCCTGTGCTCTTGTTTGCTGCTGCTGCGAGCTTTTATTTTTCCTTCTAGACTTTCTGATGTCTATAGAGTCACGGACATTACTGAAAGGAGAAATGCGACCTTGAAGACGGCGAACATACTCTTCATAGGCTTCACCTGTTGGGTCAGCAGCACACGTAGTGGTAGATTCCGCTGGGGGTGGCAGTTGCTGAACTTCCTCTGAATTTGCCTCCCCATCCTTGACAGTAACTATTTCACTAGTTGTAGTTTCTTCTGTGGTTGTTCCCTCTGGTTGTAGCGAGCTTTCTTCCTCTTCAGCAGCCACAACCTCTTTATTCACAGCCTCAACCTGACTAAGAACATCAATACTATCACTTGTTTCACTAAGCACAACGGAAGACACAATAGGAGTAGTGTTCTCTACAATAGGTGTCAACAAGTCTTCATCATCCATAACATTAACAAACTGAACATAACCACTATTTTGTAACAAAGTGCGATTTGTGGCAGCTAGAACATCATCAGACTCACTTTCTTCTCCCATATCCATGAATTCAATATTATCAATACTGGATAACAAACGAGAAGTAGCGTCAAGAGGTTGTTCCCTACTATGATCTTGTTTATCAATACCACAAACATGACCAGGATCTTCATCAAAATCAAAGTCTTCGCTCCTAGCCATTCTGACTGGTACAGACGAACCGCTTGCACTCTTTCTTAAAGTCTTTGGTTTTCTGTGACGCCGCACAGTGATGAATTCTGGGTTGATGTTAAACTCCACATCTTCCAGATCTTCTGAGACAACTGCATCTCCATCTTGAGCCCAGTCTGACAGCTCTGTCTCTGTGAGAGCAGCTAGTGTGCCTTCATTGTGACCTGACTCAGAGTCCTCGCCTCTCGTTGATGGAGGTGTAGAAGGACTGCTTCTATCACTAGTTAAACTCGTACGCTTGTATTCGTTCAGTGATAGATCCGAGGGTTTTCTCCTCACTACAACAGGAACTTCAGGCTCTGGAGGTTTTTCAGGAGCTGCTTCAACAGCAACCTTTGCTTCACTTTCTACAGTGACAGCTTCTTCCATCAGTGCACCACTGGAATCATGTACTTCAACCCTTGGAGGTGTTCGTTCATGAGACTGACTTATATTAGCCTCCACTTTCTCCTCTTCTTCTTCCTCATCATCTTCTAGTTCACTTGTCCCACCATCAGATGATAAGGAATCACTTTCTATATCTTCCTCTTCTTCTTCATCCTCATTTTTGGGAGTAGTTTTCCATGGTATTTCAGGGACTACTATAGATGTCTCATGTAAAGGACTTCGTGGACGACAATCAGCTTCCTCTTCCGGCTCAAGTATGCCATTCTTAATGTTGTCGTAATCAGATTTTTGCTCAGTTTTGTCATCTTCCTTCTTTTCAATTATTTCTTTCTCTTCTTTTGTGTCCTCTGTGTCTACGGGTTTTATCTCATCACTCTTCTCTTTCTCGTCCTCTATACTTAGAGACTTATCTTCCTCTTTTTTGCCACAGACATGCTCAAAGTTGGTGGTAATAAGTGGCAGCTCTTTCTGTTTGCGCTGAAGCAAGGCTGGCTGCTGTGAGGGAGACGGAGGAAGTTTTAATGGTGGATTAAGAAGAGTAGGAGAAGGAGGGGACAGAGGGTTTCCAGTTGCTGGAGATGCATGTAATTTTGATGCACTCTGGAGGAATGCCTGCATCGTCGGACTTGGCTCTGGAGCTGGATTCAACAGCTTTTGATGTTCAGAAATCATATCCACAAAGCTTTTGAATTTAGAATCCAATGTAGTGGCTGAACCAGATTTCTTTACAGATCCACCCAAGCCAGATTGGCCTAAAAGGTACTTCTTTTTCAATTCCAGTGATAATTTTGAAGCAATTCCTTCTGTTGAATGTGTTCGGTTCAGGAAATAATCTCCCCGACGAGGATTGATTAATGGCGTAGGAGATATTATTGTAGGTTTAATGCCTGCAGCATTTGTGTTATTGTTATTGATGGCATTCTTGCCGGCTGTTAGATTGGTAAGACTGGAGGATTTGGCAGATTCAGTTTCCTGCTGTAATGGTGAAAACTGCAACTTGACCCCACCTTGTGCAGGAGGTTTAATGACAGTACCATTGACAGGACGTAGAATGTGTCCTGTACGAACTTGTACTTTCTTTGGCTCCTCTGCCACATAGCGCCCTCGCTTGTAGTTCACATTACTGTCATCTATTAGAATGGAGGGTACATTATGCTGTACTGGTGTAGTGCCATCATGTTCAAATTCAGAGTCTGTTTCTATTTCTGTTGCAGAATTTTCTTCTTCTTCCTCCTCTTCAACATCACTTTCAGATTCAGACTCCGTTGATGTGTAATCATCAGATGCAACCTACAACAAATTGTACCAATTCTATGAAATAACTATTTCAAGTTCATTTTATTAAAACACAAGTTAAACAAACAATAAGAAAGCTATTATTTGAAGCTTTTGAAATTTGATGAACTAAGTTTATACAAAACAAATGCATCATTTTTAATGTGGTATTTCTGAGGCAAACAGCAAATTTTCTATCATGCAAGCAGTAGTATTTGATACATTTTTGTGTTAATTACAATGTTAAAATATATAACAGACAGTTTTCAATAGCACATCACACAATTTTCAGGTTAAAATTAACAAATGTATATATTTTTGGGTGGGGGAAGGGGAAGTGAGATAAAATAACACTTCGATTTGCTCTTACTCCCATTATTTTTTATTTATTTTTTGTTGTTTTTCTGATTGTTCACTCCTTTTATTCTGTCGCATACACACAGACACCTATGCCCAAAGGTGGACCCGAACCTGCAATGGTCGCAGTGGTATTTTTACTTTATAAAGAAAGAATAGTGCATGATTATGCAATAAAATGTGGCATTTCTACAAAGTTGAAAATCAAAGAGAATTGACAAAATTGGTTGCAAGCTAAATAAGTAATGTGGAAGGTGAAGTGGGCAAACTTGTCTTTGCTAAAATGGAAAATGTGTTAAAGAACAACATTGGGCATGCTAGAATTGCAAAATTGCTGATGCACTGTCAGGTAAGAAGTATTTCCTCAAAGAAGAAGAGTTGGAAACTTGCAATATTTGTTACTTTGAGTGTGTCCTTATATGTTCCGTTTATATTGGAAGAAGCTTCTCTATTTTGAGTCTGTATTAGTTGACAATAGACAGTCCTTCATGTAATAAATTAAAATTCACTATTGAGTGACAAACTATGCAATGTGCAAAGAGATCAACAATTGAAGGTAATTTTTGTCACTCTTTGTTCTTTTAGGTCATTTTTAATACATTGTAAGGTCAAGTCATAATTTTAAGGTAATTTTGTAATACTCTTTAGGTCATAAAAATCTGGGCCCTAACAATTGTACTTCCTTAAATTAAACGTGATGATCTAGTTTACATCAAATGATTGCCTTGTAAGTCAAACTGTCAGTTTTAAATTTCTATATAACAATAGTATTTTACTCCAGAGAATTTTCATCTTCGTAGTGTATTTCATTAATAACCATTTCACATGAAACTTGATGCAACACAGCATAAACTGTTTCAAGAAAATGTTATGTAGGTAACTTAGCTCTACAGGTCCTGAAGCTCAAAAAAGCTTATTCCAAATATGTTACATTGCTACAACTGTGATAAGCAACATCGTATGTATACCTGCCAACTTCTTGAAATTGAAACCCGTAAAACTTTCTCTCATTCAGCATACGACATTTGAAATTGAGAAAGCATAAAATGTTCAGTGCCCTAATGTACAAGAAGTACATGTAAAGGGTACATTCGTTTTATAAGAATCATTGTAGACCTCTAGCATTGCTTCTTTCTGTCACACATATTGAAATTCCTCCTGGTACCACAATAAACATGTATTAAAGCAAAGAACATCACTTCCTAAGCTATATACTTATTTCTAATCCATATTTTACAGTTCATTAAATGAACTATAAGCAAAAGTTGCCACAAAAAATGGAAATCCTATATTACACAACCACAGAATGTGAATAAGACGAATAATTTACATGAGGGAGTTAACTTATAATTAACATTGACTATTACTGAATTGTTGACCGCCTCCATAGCGCAATTGGTAGCGTGCTTGCCTTTGGCACGGAGGACCCGGGTTCGATCCCCGGTACCAGCATGGGGATTTTTCCCCCAGTGGCAGTTCTAGTACAGGGTGCACTCAGCCTCATTAGGTCCCAGGGGACCAACTGAGGAGCTACTTGATGGAGAATTAGCGACCCCAGGTCGAGAAGGCCGTATAACTGGCTAGGAGGGCTCGGGGTGCTGACCACATCTCACCCTCCAGTGTTGCACCCTACCAACAACGCCTGTAGTGGGCAGAGGTGGGGGCGCAGCAAGCCTTGGCCCTTCGTGGGCTGTTGCGCTGGGGTAAGAAGAATTACTGAATCGTTGGACCCATTTACTCCGGTTACTAGAGATCACTAATGCCCATGTCAAACCTCTTGCCTGATGACCTTCAGAGACTATGGCTGTAGCAAATCAGAGAGTGCAGCATTGCCTAATCAGAACTAGCTTGTCTTGCTTAGTAATTGCTAGTTTAATGCTTGTAACAATAGTTTATTGCAAGCTTAAAACTCATTATGATATAAAGAGAATGTTCGTGCAAGCATGTTAAAAAAAGAGAGAGAGAGAGAATAATTTTAGCTTCAGCTGTTCTGTATTTATGCGCAATTATATTTCCTGTGTACTCTGTGTGTAGGAACTTGATGAATGGGTATCAAATTCCATATGATTGCCTCTATCATTGCTAGTACAATCCAATTGAGGTTGTGTACGCTCAAGTAAAGTGTTAATTTGCCCTTAGAAATAATACATTTAAAACTGTGGAGATTGAAAGATTTATCAATGAAGAACTTGACAATGTAAGAGAACAATGGGCCACCTGTTTTAAACAACAGAACTAAGGAAAAGAGATTTTATTAAAGAAATGAGAAGGAATTTCAGATTCAATTGTGATATACTTAATAGAACAGTAACTCAGAGGAAGAAATCACAGCGACAAACGACAGTGATAACAGCAGTGGCGAGGAAGTTTGTTGGAGTGATGAGCCCTTGGTCATCCCTCTAGAATAATCAAGTATATTAATTTTTGATGCCATTTATTTAGTTTTGCTGAATAGTCAAACTTTACTTAGGTTTTAATCTATAGTTCCATTTAATAGCTCTTGAAACATGCACAATGAAATACCATTCTTACACTGTGCTGCAGACTACTATATCTATCTCCCTCATGCACAAGAACATGGCTACATTGTAGCACACTCCTATTGGCTACTGCCATATGCAGAAGATTTGATGCAGATAATAGTGCTGCAATCAAACTTTAAATCCGTACTCTATACATTCTGATACAGCCCAGTGAAAAGGGGCAATGAACACGAAGGATACACACACAGATAAACTCTGTCGAGTTAGTGCAGTACTTTGCCTGGAATATTAACCCTTACCGGTTGGATGCCGACACTATGTCGACACGGCCAGCCAGCTGCTCCGGTCATATGTCAGCATTTTAACGACGTGATCTTGGGCTTCAACAGTTGTTTTTTCAGTTGACTGCAAATATTTGGGTTAGAGGGCAGCACCAACTAGTAGCATAAATCAGTACGTCTATCCTCTTGTGCCATCTGGTGAGGAAATGCCAATTGATGTGTTTCTAGTGTGAAAAGAAAATAGTGCTTTTTTCGGCTGCACCATGGCTTCATCTAGTGATATGCCTGTCCGTGTTAAACATGTTTATAGAGCATCAAATCCTGAAGATGACGAAGCTTTGATGCGTCTACTACAAGAAGTGCTTGATAATGACAGTGATGACGATTTGGATTTTGCAGAAGATGCCGAAAATATAAGATCTGCTTCAAGCAGTGCATCAAGTGATTGTGAGGACAATAACGACCTAAGTGCAACTTTCACGCTTGTTAGTAATAGTCAGGGCAGTGAAGATGGGTGGTGTGTGGTAGGCGCAAATGACATAAAACCTGTGGAGTATAGCTTTAGTAAGAATTCTGGGATTAAAGAAAATTTGTGTAATGATGCCATTCCATATGACTATTTTTGTTTGCTGTTTGGTGATGAGCTCCTTAGTGAAATAGTTGCTGAAACGAATCGATATGCAGGAGAGAAGATTTCTAAATTAGAACTGAGTCCTCGGTCTATTTGGTTCAAATGGACGACGTTAACCTGGACGAAATGAAAGCCTTTTTGGGAATGATAATTAATATGGGTTTGGTACCAATGCCTGAACTGAAGGATTACTTTACGTCAGACTGGAAAACTGAAATAAAATTTTTTCGTGATGTAATGCCCAGGGATCGCTTCTTGCAGATATTTTGGATGCTTCATGTGGGGAATGATACCTTAAATGAAAGCAATGCAGCACCACGGCGCACGAGAAAAATTCATGGCATTATTGAGTATGTTGAGAAGAAATTCCAGCACCATTTCGTACCCGGTCAAAACATTTCAATAGATGAATCTACTGTTGGATTCAAAGGACATATACTTTTTAAAACATAAGAAGCCTACAAAGTGGGGACTTTGTTTGTTTGTTTTGGCTGACAGTGCAACTGGCTATGTTCATAGCATTATACCATATTACGGTAAAATTACACCTGATGTCTGCAAATTACCCTTTGAAGACAAGAGTTTTACGACCAAAATTGTGCTGTCCCTAATGTCGTGTCTGGAGAAATGAAATAATGACATCAAAGGATATCATCTCTTCACAGATCGCTACTACAGCAGCGTAGATCTGGCGCAGGAACTGGACCAGTGCCAGTGTCATGCAACGGGCACAATAATTGCTGGTAGAGCTGGGAACCCAAGACCTGTAAGGCAAGGAGCCTTCAAGAAACTGAAGAGTGGTGACGTGACTGGTTTCAGAAAAGACAATGTCCTCATCTTAGGATGGAAAGATAAGAGATCTGTCATTATGATATCTACTTATCATGACACTTCGGTGAAAAGGATTGATACAATTCAGAAAGGAGGGGTAGAAAAGGAAATAATGAAACCACGTTGTGTGCTAAATTACACAAAGAATATGGGCGGGGTTGACAGAAATGACCACTACTGTGCTATGTACTAATTCTTACGTAAATCATTCAAGTGGTGGAGAAAATTATTTTTTTGGTGTCTTGAAGTAAGCATCGTAAATTCGTATATTATTTACTCGTGCCACAAGCAAAGTGTCCAATCTGCCAAGAAACCAATGAGTCACCTTCAGTTTCGCCGATCCCTTGTTCAGAGTTTGGTTGGAAATGTAAGAAACCCAAGGAAGAGGTGCCATCCCGGTACATCAGAAACAGAAGAACGGCTAAACCAAAGTAATCACTTTATGTACCAGTTCGAAAATAAAAAACATAAAGACTGCCTTGTCTGCAGCAACAGAAAAATAAAAGGAGCAAGGAAGGAATCATATTATTATTGTAAAACATGTTCCAACCATCCTGCTTTGTGTCCCGGCGAATGTTTCGAACGATACCATACCTTACAACGAAACTAGGCTCATTACTTTATTACAGTTTGTTGTAAATAATTATTTCTCTTATTTTGTGTTTGTTTGTGTATATTCATAAACGTACAATTCATATAGGTCTGAATATGGATTAGCAGAAATGAGTGAACATTACAGTGCTGTGACATATATAAAAACTTCGTGGTTCTTCAAAGAATTCTTATTTTGTGTTTCTGTACGTATATTATATAGACGCAGATCTGAACACACAAATGAGCTAAACATTACAGTGCAGTGACATATACATGTTTCGTCTCTTCAAAGGATAGCACTTCACATCATTTGCATCATAGACATGTGAGTACAATTTATTTCTGCTTGTATTTATGTTTATGCATGCATTTAAAACTGCATGAGAATTATCGCACAGAACACTCCTTTCTACCTGCCTGTGTTGGGGATGGAGGGCCGGCAGAACTTAGGCCCTTATTGCACGAGCCTTTCCCTTAGAAATAGCTTGCACCAAAATGCAGAAATCCCTTACGACCAGCTGGCGAAAACTTTTACCAGCACATACGACCGCTAAGGGTTAAGTTACAGTACATTGCAATAGAATTTAATGCTTTGTCATGTCTGTGGTAATCTGCCCACAAAGTTGTAAAAATGACTCCTTTGCTGTTAAGGGAATAAAAAGGCTGTTCATGTACATATTATGGGAAAATCATAAAAGTTGGCAAGTATGGTAATGTTATGCACTTCTTATTCAATAAGCAACAGAAAAAATTATATGCGCATATTTCAGGTGTTTAAAGAGCTAAGCAAATAATGGCCAATTGTTAAGTGAGGATAACTAGTTTTCTTGTTTCATTGTTTGTTATTTGTGGTTTGCTTTACTGCTTTTTCTGTAAAGGTGCATGGGAAGTGTTAAAGCTCATTAATGGCACAAGAGTTAGCTGATGGTGGTGTGAGGAAACACATGGAATTAATCATACATGCTAAATGGGCATGTACCACAGGGTCAGTAAGCCAAAAACACACAACACACAAAAAAATGCAAGAATATTTACCTGAGGTGTATACATGGCTATAATACATGAATCTTCTTTCATACTTTGCTTCGTCACAACCACCACACAGCTATTATATAGTCTAATGTTATATAGAAAGTAAACAGAAACTTGCTAGTGTCTCTTTCTTCTCTGTCCAAAACAAGAACAAGAGCAAAGTGAATCAATCAATGACAATAATTAAAAATTATACTGCAACATTTTATTAGTTGTATTGTGCTATTTGAGCTATGCTAGTAATAATGATAAAAAAGTAATGCTACTGTACAGCACAGTTGTTTTGTTTGTTTCTCTTAGAAGTGGTTGACGAGTTAATATGATTATTCCGTGGCTTCACCTCTGTATCAGAGCCTGTGTCTGAATTGTTTCTTCCTTTAGGTCTCTGTGGCACTTCCAGTTTCACTTCTTGCTTCCTTAGTTCACGAGCGCGAATATCTGCTTCTCCTTCCGTAGCAGTCTCACTTTCATCATCTGTACAACAAACACAATATTAACAGCAAATATCTCCCTTCAGACAGTTAACTATTGGCTTATTTCAACCCTTGTTCTGTTTAAGGCATAAGTTACTTGTAAAACTTTTTCTTTTAAGAAGCTAAAGACCATGGTGTAATTTAATAATTTAGGAAAAATCCGAGTCAATTATATACTCCCAACCCAACTAACTGCTTTAGAGCAAGTCTACATTTAGTCATTTGACGAACTGCTCTTTTCATTTGTGTTTATTTTGTAACAAGTAAATAAATTAGTTATTTTTCAGAAATCAAACTGCTCATATCACAACACTGAAAGTATAATACGTCACATTGCAAAAATAATATAACACTACAATCTTTAAAATGAAATGATTAATATAGTATCTACCTAAGTCCCATGACCTCTCCCTTTAATGACTAATTATATTGTAGTAGCCCCTCAGGGGTCTCCGTCTAGGGGATATGTGGATGGCGACCACAAGGTACCCAAGCTGAGCAGAACATTACTTCCACTTACTGGTGTCTAGGGGATATGTGGATGGCGACCACAAGGTACCCAAGCTGAGCAGAACATTACTTCCACTTACTGGTGTCTAAGGGATATGTGGATGGCAACCACAAGGTACCCAAGCTGAGCAGAACATTACTTCCACTTACTGGTGTCTAGGGGATATGTGGATGGCGACCACAAGGTACCCAAGCTGAGCAGAACATTACTTCCACTTACTGGTGTCTAAGGGATATGTGAATAGCGACCACAAGGTACCCAAGCTGAGCAGAACATTACTTCCACTTACTGGTGTTTTGCTCCTCACTGTAACTTTTCTATCTGACCTTACCTTGGTCATCTCTTGTTCTCTTCCGACCCCGATGCTATTAGGGTTCCTGAGGGCTAGGGAGTCTTTATTTTTCCAACCTCTCCATTTCTCTAATTTCTCTATAACCTCTTAACCCCTAACATGCTGACCTATCATGGTATGTAATACATCCTCTGATTGATAATCACAGGATATGGTTGTGAATTTATTTTGATAACTCTCCCGGTCAGGTCGGTGAGACCCATAAACCGACAGGTGTGGTCCTCCAGACATTCTGGGGGTTGTGAGAGAGCGATGTGACTGCCAAAACATAAAAATATGGTGCTCTCTAAAAAACAGTTTCTTTCACCGCTATACAGTTCTCCAATATCAAATAGCAGGTGGTCTTGGAATTGGGATATATTCTTCACCACTCTGTCCTCTATGTGATCTGCAAGAGGAAATGGACCAAGACCACCTTCAAATATGTCTGGCCACTTCTAGTGCCCCATCCATCAGTGAAAAATATTGGAGACCAAGAGGACTGTTTAAAAGGTAGAATCAGAAATGAAAAATTCAATGCCATAGCCTGGGTGTGAGCCATGGATCTTCCTGTCTACATGGCTGCTCTTAACCTCTCAGCTGCCATGACAATGTAACCTTAAATTCTTCATCTGATTCGCATTTTCCTGGCAGACCACAAGGAAACTTGTATTCAAGATATTACTTACCCAATGACAACTCACTATTGTAAGTACTTAAGTCCCGGCTTTTTAACATTTTTAATTAGTTTCCATATATCAGGTTAATCAATAACTGATTGTTCTAACATGCACAAACCATTTTTAGGTAAATTTTAAAAGGTAGAATAAGAAATTAAAAATTCAATGCCGTAAGCAGGATTTGAACAAGGAATCTTCCAGTCTACAAATCAGATGAGCAAGTAAGAGCAGCCACACGTAAAGCACAAGGTAAATGGTTCAAATCCCAGCTATAGCAATGAATTTTTCATTTCTGATTCTATCATTTAAAGTTTACCTACACATGGTTTGTGCATATTAGAACAATCGATTATTGGCCTGATATATGGAAACAGGTGGTTTTTAATTGTCAAATTCAAAGGAGTACTTTTTTTAATAGTAATTATTATTCTATGCCAACCAACTTACTGTTGGTTTTAAACATACAAGCTGTATGTGTACAATATAACAATTACCATCTAAAGGTTATTTATCTAAACCTGGACATAAAGTACTTAGGGCTGTAAGTCGCCCTTGGGGTACTTATCTCAGATGTGAGGTTCCACAGTGTTCTACTGGGAAAAGACAAATAAGCTGGGGAGTTGTTATACTGGCAAGTTGCCATGATAGCTCAGTGGTTAGAGTAGCCATGCACGAAGTGGAAGATTCGTGGTTCAAATCCCGACTATGGCATTGAATTTTTCAGTCCTGATTCTACCTCTCAAATGTCTTTTCTTTCCAGCAAGTTCCTGGAACTATCACAAAAGGCTATAATTCACCTACATCAACACCAACATCTAAACATAGGTTGAAAATGCAGATGATTGATCTCTAAAATGTGTCTAGTTATTAGTATAACTGGTATAAAATAGTCACCAATCGATTCTTCCCAAATTATTTATAAAGTTGGAATTAATGAGACAAATAAAGGCAGCTCTGTCGTTTCTGTCGGTATTTAAAGTTTGTGACTACATAAAACTTAAAAGTGTCTCATACTTCCTTATGGGATATTATACTCAATTCTGTCTGAATTGTCACCTGTCACATTTTATGCCTGAACTGTTTGGATATAAGATTCAAGTACCCACTTTCAAGTTGAAGAAAATGATGGTGATAATAACTTATGATACTCTGAGAAATATACAACCTGAATGCACTCTCTGTTGGCATACATTAAGCAAAGATCTCATCTGTTATACTAAATTTTACAAATATTAATTGATCTTCCAAACTGGTTGTGTACAAGCTGAAGTTGGAAAGGTAATATCAGATTGAAAAATTCAATGCTATTGGAGATTTGAACTGATGAATTTGAGGATGCCTTGTGGTTCACTGGTAAAAAGTGAGTCAATTAAGGAATTTAGTGTTGTGGCAGAATGTTGCCATAGTAGCTCATTGGTTAAAGCAACAGCACAGAAAGCCAAAAATCCATGGTTCCAATCGCAGCTATGGTACTGATTCATTCCAATTCTGTTTTCTAAAGTTTACATGATTCAAGGCAAACTCAACAATGAATACACATACAAATACAGTAGTATCAAAAAGCATTTAAACTAACCTTCACTTTCATATTCTGGGTAACTAACATCATCTTCGCTGTCCTCAAACTCGTAACTTTCACTTTCTTCATCCTCCTCATTACGTTCACTGTCAGCAGTTGCCTTGCTCTCTTTGGCTTCTCCATTCTGTTTATCTTCAGGAGTTTTGGAATAACGGCGAGACCAGTCTTCTGCCAGTCGTCTGGTTTCATCAGCTGTCAATGGCTGATCAATGGCCTCCTCAAATACTTCATTGTTTTCTTCCTCTTCTTCCTCAGAGTCACTGTGTGTATATAACACAAACATTAAGCATGTACAAAAGGCACTGAAACAGCACTACATGTGAAATGGAGCAAAAGAGAACAAGACCACTCACCTCAAATCAGAAAGTGAGTCACTAGAGGCTTCTGCAGCTGAGGCTCCAAAGTTGCGATCAGTCCACTCGTCCTCATCCATTTCACTGGGAGCCTCTTCCACATCAGAAGCAGCCGAGGTAAGATTTTCAAATTCAATCCTTTCTGGGGTGCTATTTACATCTAGTACGTCTATTCCTGTCAACACAACTCTGTCTGCTGGCTCAGACAAACATTTCGCCTACAAAAAATTAAGATAAATGTTGTTAATAACAATTTATTGAAGTACTAAAACATTACATATTACATCTGTCCTTTCAGCAGAGTTTCAGTATATCAGATCAGGTTAATTGTGCTACAACAACTTTAACAACCATTCAAAATGAGAAAAACTAGAAAGAATCAGATACCACAATACAAACTGTAACATTTGTAGGATCCAACAATATTTTACTCTGTTGGAGTACAATAAGGTGTTCTTTTCCTCTTTTCATGCTTCACAAGTGCCTTTGTTACATTATAAGTATGAGCATCATCTTGCTTATTATTCTTACTATTTAGTTTATTAAAACAAATCATAGTATGCTGGACAAGTTAAATAATTTTCTTCAGTTTAAAATTATTGCCATATCATTACTGTAATAAAGTAATATATATTTTAATGTTTAAGGGTGCTCAAGGTCATGGTTATCAGTGCCCTTAAGAAGCATTTCATGGCAAAAGTCAGATATAAGCTTCAATAAAAAATAAAGTTACTAGTAAAAAGGAAAATAAATATACATCAATACACAAAACAGAGTGGCAGAAGCCAAAATTAAAGTCAAGTGTTAAAGATGTCAAAAGAGTATAAAAACTAGGTATCTAAAGTTTCAAATCCTCAAACTCATGTTACTCTCTGTTAAAAGCTCTTTTGACCACTTGTTTGTCGTTCACCAAAACATCCGCAAGTCTGGCACGCAGCTGCAGAGAGCCTCAAAGGTGCGCTATAGAGGAACACTCTAGCAGCACGTGACAGACTGACAAAAGGTTGTCGCACAGCAAAATAATAAATAAATTTTGAATTCCCGGCATTGAACTAAGCATTAAAACTTTCTGGCCATAACAACAGATGGCAACAGCACCGTAGCAGCAGAGAAGTGGAGCAGGAGGAAGGTAGCGTCAATCACCCAATGGCTGACCATTGAATGATCTTGAAGATATTTTTGTATTTCCAACATTTTAAAGCGAAGGCGAGGGTAAAAAAGTGAGTCTGTGACTCAAAAACACACATTATTGACAATCGTCTGAACCAATGGTCACTCTTGCATCTCACTTCCCATAATCTAATGTCACTAAGTTGTACAAGCAACATGTTCTAACACCTGAGATGAAGCTGAATCTGTTAAAAGAGCACAATCCAGTTCATTACTTTCTAAAACTGAACACTGATAAAATGTACTTTGGAATTAGTTTTCTCACCTTTTCTGGTGTTTTTGATGAGGAGTCCTTCGTAGGAATATTTTCCTTGTCAAGAGTCCTGAATTCTTCACTCTTTCTTCTCATTTTCATTCTCTGCATCCCTTGCATACCAAAATGCTGTGTGCAGAAGAACTTGCTTCCAAACCTACCATCGCGATCAAATGCATAGTTTCCTGGAAAAGCAAATCAGGCATGTACATTAAGCAGTGCAGATTTTAACAACAGCATGAATTATATCCCAATACTCACAATTAAAACTAGTTCACAATAACTGAAAATGGAAACCAGAACTAGAACAACAAAGTAAAAATACACAAAATCAGATGACGCCTGGATAATGCTTTTAAATGGAGCCTGAAAAATAAACTATATTTTAATATTAATAAAAGTTCCTTTATGATATACACCAGAAGCAAGCAATACCGAAGTTCTCATTATTAGGTGTCACTGACCCAGAACCTCTGCTTTAACTAACATATACTAAATATAACAAGTAACTCTTTTTTAAAAAATTGGGGTTTATTTTCAGAATCTCATGAGACAAAAGAAATCCTAGTATTGTTAATTTTATATAAAAGCCTTGTACAAAGCAAGCCGGAATACACCTCAATCATACGGTCATATTTGCATAAATGTTATAACAATCTACTAGAAAAGATTCAAAAAAGATTCCTCAGATATTTATATTATAAAACTTACAATGAATTGGTTAATAATCAATAAGAGCATTCCATAGAGTCAACTTCTAAACGAATTCAACATAATGTTGCTCTTCGATTATAGAATAGTTGCTGATCAATTACTCCTATATAACTTATAAACAACCGATTATATAATGAAGAATTACAGGAAAAAATATATTTTAATGCCAGTACCAAAATTTCAGAAAGTGACATGTACTCCAATTTAAGGCACCAGAAGTAGCATTGCCTGCCTCTGTGGTGTGGTGGTAGTGTGTCTGCCTCACATTCAAGAGGTTCCAAGTTTGAATCTCGGTTACAGTGAGTTATCCTGATAAGGCTTTTTCCGACATTTTCCCTGACAAAGACAAATATTGGGTAACTTTAAGGTCTATGGAACCCAGGCTCATTTGAGCACCATTTCACTAATTTCACATTCATCATCATCCAATATGATCTATTACATTGGAGGACGTTAGTACCAAAAAAAAAATCTGAGGATATGCGGCAAATATAGTGACTTTCAAACAAGATAGAGCTGGAATACAGTTTCTCCTTCTAAACATTTAAAAAACGCTTAAATATAGGAATCAACTGCAAGTAATTTTCAATTGTTGCTATTTAGATTTATACTCTTATGATTGTCAAATTGGCATGCTCCTGTCTTTAAAAGCAGTTTAATAGATCAAGAATTGTTGCTTACTTTTTGTCTTATTTTTATCTTTTTGTATTGCATTTAAATTTGTATATTTATTGTATAGGTAACTACTGTAATTGGAGCTTTGCTCTGTTGTAGCACAAACTAAATAAATAAATGTATTATCATGCAAGCATTTACAATTAACAGGAAGACTCAGGGGTCTCCGTCTAGGGGATATGTGAATAGCGACCACAAGGTACCCAAGCTGAGCAGAACATTACTTCCACTTACTGGTGCTTTGCTCCTCACTGTAACTTTTCTATCTGACCTTACCTTGGTCATCTCTTGTTCTCTTCTGACCCCGATGCTGTTAGGGTTCCTGAGGGCTCTCCATTTCTCTAATTTCTCTATAAAACCTTAACCCCTAACATGCTGACCTGTCATGGCATGTAATACGTCCTCTGATTGGTAATCAGAGGATATGGTCGGTGAATTTATTTTGATAATTCTCCCGGTCAGGTCGGTGAGACCCATAAACCAACGACAGGTGTGGTCCTCCAGACATTCTGGGGGTTGTGAGAAAGCGATGTGACCGCCAAAACAAAAATATGGTGCTCTCTAAAAACGGTTACTATTACTGCTATTGCTCTCTTCAATATCATCAGTGAAAAATATTGGAGAGCAAGAGGATTAATGACTTCATTGTCAGAAATCCAGCATTAGCTAACAACAACAATTAACAGGAAGTTTTCCCGGGTCCCATGAAAAGAAAGAAAGTCAAGGTGAGTTTTACTTTATCTTTCTTGTTACACTTCACTAATAGATGCCTATATTTCACTGGAATTTTATATCCATGTTGTGTATATTATACTCTTCATTATAGAAATTATTCTAGGTGGCCATGATATGAAACAGCTGCTACAGCTCTCTCTAGTCGCAAGGTGGAAAAATAAAACCTCAGATCCTGACACCTGCAGATGGATTAAGCATTGCTTCTTCTAGTGAAAGCATAATCTGTAGTGATACAACTCAAAACTGGCTACTACCTCAAACGCAATAATAGCAATTTTAAATTATATTCAGCAAATGTTCAGCATCTTTGGAAGTTATTACTTTCACCATATTGTTAAGAGTAAATTCTTTCTCACATATCCCGTGAATCAATAGATTTGAGTCTTCAATATACCTAGTCTTAATGTTGTGCTGCAGTATTCGCAGCGGAAGCAACCTCTGTGGAAGAATTTGCCTTCAGCACTGAGTCTCTCCATCAGATACACTCTCTTATCACAGAAGTGGCAAGTTTCTGAACCACCTTGAGCAGGCAGAAACAGAGCAGGCTTCGAATTCTGTCAACAGAAAAACAAATGTCTACATTACAATTCTGGCTACAATACAACCAAATGGAACATGAGAAATTGCAACTTGTGGATAAATTAAACAATGATCTTAAATTTTATACACATTACCCATCAAAGGAAAATCGGGTGAAATACTTACAGATCTTTGTATGGTTGGTTTTTCTGTATCTTGATTTTTGACAGCAAATTGTTCTGCCATTGCAGATACTTTATTACTCCCTCTAGGTCCAGTTTCCAAAGCAGTCCTTTCCTTGTTCTTTTTATCATACTTCTGCAGTCGAGCATCAACTTCTGCAACTGCTTTTTCTTGACCCTTTCTTTGTAGCTTAGATTTCACTGCTTGGAACTGTAAACAGTACCCAGTATTTAACATTGGTTTAATGCTTAGATAAATAGACAATACAAACTCAAACAGCAACATTCAATGCAGATATAGTTGAAGCACTTGAAACTATTTTCCACTAAATAAGAATCTCTGTATGCCTTCAACGTTTGCTAAAAACATGTAGGATGTTGCAAAGTAATATAAAGAGTACTAGAATAGTGCAGTAAGCTCTGTTGAAGATGCTGAAAACGTATGGAAAATTAAACTCTATTTCACCATGGTCTTAACACCTTGATAATGGCCATAATAACCTAATCTATTTATTAAACTGCTTCATTTTATTGTCTGAAAAATTATCAGGCTTCTTCACTTACAATGGTAACATTGAAATGTTTTAACCTCTGAATAGAGCATAGGAAGAATATTTATAATGTTTTACCTTATCATCAAACTGCTCTCGACTCCATTTAGGAACTTTTTCAGGCCTCTCATATTTCCCAGGACGCCCATACTTATTTTCCTGGATCTTCTTTTCAATTTCTTGAACATTCCAATCTGTCTTTTCTATTTTACCTACAACATATCAGAAAGGTATTCTTAATTATGCAACATTTAATTCGAAGCTGGTAACATTGAAGTGCAAGAATCAAATAGCAAGCTCATTTTATTTTTGTGACACTATTACTTTTTGAACATTTAAAATATGTTTTAAGGTGCATTACACTCATTTGAATGGCACTATAGCACAATTGGTAGAGCAGCCGTCTGCTGTACAAGGGATCCCAGGTTTAATTCCTAGTTGAACTCAAGAAATTTCTTTAATAAGTTGGTTTCTCAGTATGCTTTGAGTTTGATGTGCGACTGTGAATGTGTTATTGGTGTGTGTTATTGGTTATTTAATCTAAAGTAAGAACAAATTAGAAACTAAAAGCTTCACTTACCTTGGTAATATTAATAATATTAATTATTATTTCCTTATTGGTTATTTAAATTACCAATTTGCCCTTGAAAACCAAATTTAGAACTGCTGTAACTTAAAAACCTGAGCAGATGTTCAAAGTCATTTACAAATGACTATCAGCCTAATGCAGGTACAAAATTTAATGGTGGCTGATAGCTGACCATTCTATTCTCTTTTCTGTTGTGCAAATGAATTTTTTGGGTATAAATGATACTTATATCACCAGATTCACAACATGTTTAACTTCAACTGCAAGGCATGACAAGCCTATGGTTGGATTTTGTTTTGAACTGCCTGCCATTAAATTTTGTGTCAGTCATAGAATCTTCACAATTATAAGACTGGTGGTGATGGCAGCATGGTAATAAATAAATGAACAAATGAATGAATACATAAAAATCAGCATCATCTTCATTTCCTGCATAGTTTGGAGGTTTTTGTGGTGAGATGAATATGAGCCTATGTACGAGTAAATAAAAAATATGAAAATTAATAACTTTATCTTCTGATAAACTTACGAATTTTCTTTTAACTTCACACAAAGTTGTGAATTTGATATTCTGAAACTGAAACTGACAGGTTTGTTTATTTAATTTTTTGTAGTGTTTAACGCCCACCTTTACTACATGTGGCACTGCAGGTGGTGACAGATTTATTTGAAGACACTATAGCTTACATATGAAAATCTTTATAAGATGCAAAAAATCACAATACCTATAGAATATATAGAGCGTTCGTTTGGATTTCTTTGACTGGAAAGCATGCTGTTTGTCAGCAGAGGCAAACAGTGGCCACTTATAACCCCTTAAATTCCAGTGCATATATTTTTTATGCAAATTATAACTACGTTGTTTAAGATGTTAGAAATAATGTCCTTGTGCCCTCACACCTTAAAAAAGAAATTTTCACTATCCAACACCCAAAGGCAGAAATTAACTCTACTCACATTATTGTGTGGGTGCAATTCCTGAACTGCAGTAGGTTTTTAATTTGAAAAGTTTAATTTCATTCCAAGCAAAGGTTTATAAAATTCTGATTCCTGTTTAAGCTTTCTCAGAGATTTCTTTAGACTTTGTTCTACCTTTTCTCTAAACTCACCAAGTTTTTTCTCTGTAAGAACACAGTGATTTGAGGGAAAATGGGGAGTGAACTGACAAGTTAGAAACAGTACAATGCAAAGCAAGTAGTTCCCTGTAACATGGCCTGCATCAAAACAAAGCCTCTGTGTATGTAATCATTGATTTTCTCTGTAAATACATTAATTAGCATTTTACTATGAAGTATTTTATCTATACTTTCATTAATACTTTTGTTTGTTTTCCTTTGGAATCTTGTAATACGGTCATATCCTTTGGCTGTGAGATTAATGTACTTAGATTATTCTGAAATTTTGATCATGTGGTGTTTAAATAGCAAAATTAATGGTTCTTATTTTGCATGTTGGAAGGCTCATTACTTTAGTAGCTGTTATAATAATATACCACATATAAAGCACAAATAATAATATATTTGTCATACCAATTGCACGCATTAAGTCCTTTGGCTTCTTATCTGTAGCAGGTCCACCTCTCAGTTTTTCCTCTAGATTCTTTATCCTTCCAGAGAAATCTTGATCTGGAGCTCCTTTACGAGCCTCTACAACCAACCTTGTATCACGATCCTGAAATTCATATGGTTATTAAATTAACCATTGTTGTGAGCAAAATTGCAATGAAGTTTAATGCCTATCAGTTTCAAGAGCACAAAATTAGTAAATTTAATTCAGCATATTTTCAATTTTAGAATTTTATTGCCCACAACTATAATAATAATGTACGCTAATCAAAATTTAAAACTTTCATGAAGTATATAGCAGATACCCGTAGATTTCTAATACTGCAGAAAACACTCAGTTTAACCTACCTACTGTAATTTAATTTAGAAGCAGAGCTAAGATAATGCAATTAATCTGTGTCTCAGTTTGCCTAATATTAGTATTTAGTTGTTTTGGATAAATAAAAGTTAATTACTTAGTTTAAAAGTAGTTTGAGACAACTCCACTTGTCTGAAATGATTTGCTACAGTGAACAGGCAAGATGCTTGCTACATTAAAAATTATCTGGAGGTGCAATAAATGAGTTTATAATTGCTTCTTAACTGCATAAAGTCTGCTGCAAAGAAAGATAGATACTTTTTATTTTGTACTGTGATGTATTACTGGCAGTCTGTAGTGCCTAAAGACCGCAGTCAGGTGGTGGTTGCCGCAAGAGCATTTTTCCGCTTAACATTTCAGCAACTTATGCTTCTCATTTTTATTATGAAGTCAAGGCCAGGGCCCAAGTTCAAGAGCAGCCCAAGATGTAAATGCGTTAACACTCAATAAATTCAAATTCAATTATTATGAAGTCAGATATTTTAAAACGTGCACTAATGATATATCACAAGTTGGCAGAATACAGTTTCTTGTGCTAACATTAAGAAACATTTTAATTCTATACCCTCAAACATTTGGCAACACATTTCAAATATAATTTATTAGTCCAGATGTTTATAACATGTCATAGTTTTTGTTTGTAGTTTTTTCCATGGAAAATATAAGAGAAGCACACTTTTATCAATGGCAATTAAAATTATGCAATTCTCATGGGTCACTGGCTTTTTTAACTTTTCTGTCACTTGTCATTTTTCATATTATATCATATTTTCTCTTAAATCTTTATATTTTTGTCATATTTTTATATTTCTGTTCCAGTTTTGCACATGTGCTTGCAGTCATCCCAAAGACTGTTTTTTCACATTTCTTAATTCTTGTCTGCAATTTTTATAACAACTTCTTTCTTAGAAATGTATGTGAATTTGGAGATTAAGCTGTACAGAACGAGATACATGCACGAGTCTCAATTAAACTTTAATGACATGACTTATTTAAAATACACCCCAATAACATTCTATGATGTTAAGAGGTCTTTTTCCGGTTACAACTTAATGTGACATGTAAATAGAAATTGAAAACTTTAAAATGTATGCAATTTACTTATGTAATTTTTTCTGAGCACCCTTCAAAATGTAACAATAAAATTAATATTATTATTTATTTATTATTGAATGTGTTAAATTCTGAAAGTAGATTTTCAATACAATGTTAGTTTAAACAACATTTAAAATTTCAAAGATTTTGAAAATATACTAAAAAAAGTTTAGGTCATATTTATTGCTATATTTTGCAATTTTGTTGGTCATAAATGCTTGCATATTTCTAACATTTTAGGTAATAATATCTGAGCCCTGTGTATTAGTCTACATTAAATTTATCAGTCAACTTAACTGGTGCCGTCTATTCTTACAACCACCCGTGCTGTCCTGAGAAAAAAATCTCATGGTTCACAACTGTAGCAGCTGGCAACAGATTCAAACACCAAGATAATGGAGATGGTATCAAAATTGTCAGATGCAGAGGACTTTCTTATCAAATTTTTGTTTACATGGAAATCTGGTATCTACTAGATAAAGTGAGGATTTACTGCTATTTGCCTTATACTATACACAAAGTTAGTTTAAAAGATAATCTCAAATACAGTTAATATGACTGCAGTGCACTTTTGTTAGTTCTGGCAATAACCATTTCTAAGGACTAACATAAAACACATACAAAACAAACTGAATATGACAGTATTGAAATGTGATATTACAATTTCACACCACAACTGTGTATATGCTATTTTTCATTTTGTTAATGTTGTATTAGTACAAAAAAGTTACCTCTGTTAACACTCGCACATAAACCAACAATATATCGGCTACATTAAGTTTATGACTTTCTCTACCCTCATTCAAGCATTGTTCTCAATTAAAAAAATTCAACATATATAGATTTTACTGAAAATTTAAAATTTCAGGATCTTTAAATAAACAAATAATTTAATTAATAGAATAAACTTTTTTTTACATATGGTCTCTGTGTGACTATGCATTGACTGTCCATGTGTGGCCACGATTACACTTGAAACCACAACACAGGTTCTGCCATCGGCTGCTATAAGATGATAATTTATGGAAAGAGAGGCTTTTTTTTTTTTTATCCATTGGCTGTATCAACTCAAGCATAATTGGTAGTTTCATTCATTGACTCAAGTTTCATCTACGCAGCATAGTTCTATTTTCTTTCCTATATTGATGCACAACTCTTAATTATTTGTATTTCGACAATGTTATATATTTCCTACTCAATGCCCCATTGAATATGAAATAGAAAAAGCGGGTCTTATTCAACACGAAAAGTTGATCAGACTCCCATTCAATACATGGCACAAGAGAAATTTTACACATACACTAAAGACTCAGGAGAGCCCAAAATTCAAGACATCTAGAAGAATGTATACCTTCCTAATTCAAAGGAAAACTTCATATCTAAAGTCAATCCGACACAAACATTAGACATCACATATTATTTACACCTGACAGAAGAAGTTAAGAAAAGTGATACTCCAACTAGTGTTCTAAAATTATTGGCATTAGAGACAATCCATACTAGATTTCCAGAACACGAATGGCTCCATATTTATATTGATGGATCATTGATATCAAACCGAGATGGAGCAGGGGCTGGAGTCACGTGTCACCTCTTTTCCTATTACAAATCTTTAAGTTATGGAACTATTAACTTTGATGGAGAAATTGAAGCAATTCGAATGGCCCTACAAAATCTTTTGTACAGAATTTCACATTTTCAGCAAGCAGTTATTCTCTCAGATTCCAGGGCAGCAATTATAGCAATTACTTCCAAGTTGTCACCAAAAAACCAAACAACTATAGAATGTTGGAAAATCCTTACCCATCTAACAGCACTTCAAAAACACCTAGTCTTCCAATGGATACCAGCTCACTGTGGACTGAGTGGTAATGAGAAAGCTGATTTTCTTGCAAAAAAAGGGTACCGGCAATGTGCAGAAATCAATAGTTAATCTAAACTCTGTTCATCTAGAGATTAGAGGAGACGTAAACAAAGCCACGTGCGTTTTGACCACAGCGCGCCCTCTTGACGCTTTCGCCATGTAAATAGTCCCTTGAAGAAATACTGTTACTAAGGTCTAAAATGTCACTTAATGTTTGCTAAATCATGAACTAAGTGTACTAAGCATAGCTGAAGTGTAAGAATACGCACTTACGTGAATCTGTAACCAGCCTAATTCATTCTGCGCGCGCATTATTCAGTATGACAGTAACATGGCGGAACAAGTGAGTGCTGTAAAACATAAGCGCGGCAAAGCGTTGCGAAGTGGTGAAAAGACAATAATATTGAACGTGTTTAACAAGTTCTGCGAGAAATATCCCAAACTTGCTATCGAAGACGTGATAAAATCAACATTCGAGTTTACCGGTGTGTCAGTTGCAAGTATTTACAGCACACGCAAAGAGAAATCATCAGTTGGTGAAGATCCCAGCCAAAAGCTTCCACGTGCCAGATAAATGGTGGATGTAGTTTGCAACGAATTTGTGAGTGTGAGATCTGCAATCCGTCGAAAAGTTCGTCAGTCAATGAATCCCCACCTTAAACAAAGTGCTGTTGGCAGTTAACTCTGAACCCGATCTTCCAGATTTAAAACTAACCTCCCTCCACAAGCTGCTTCTGGAGATTGGTTTCGAGATTGTGAGCAGAAAATGAAAAAGTGTTATTGTGGACAGAGATGACGTAAGTAGCAGTTAATTTCCATGTGCTACATGTTATTTGAATCAATTAAATATATCCTTTTAGTAGTGTAAAATGCAAATTATAACTACGCGTAGCGGTAGGTAACCGTGTTGCGTCATTGTGAAAGCACGTGGCCGCGGAGTGATACAAACCGGTGCTTTGTTTATATCTCCTCTAATCTCTTGATGAACGGAGTATACCATTTTATGCAGCTAAAAGATTAATGAACTCTGAATTCAAAAAAGTTATTGCAAAATATTACTATGAAAAATCAAAGAATAAAAGTTGGGAACTACCAAACATTCAAACAGTAATTCCTGAGTATCCTCGAAAAACAGCAGTTGCAACCTTCAGGTTGATTACAGGACATGATTGTCTGGCAAAACATTTAAACAGAATTGGGATATATTCTTCACCACTCTGTCCTCTATGTGATCTGCAAGAGGAAATGGATCGAGACCACCTTCAAATATGCCCGGCCACTTCTAGCACCCCATCCATCAGTGAAAAATATTGGAGAGCAAGAGGATTAATGACTTCACTGTCAGAAATCCAGCATTAGCTAACAACAACAACAACATATTTCCTACTATCATGTTAACTTTATTTCTTTCCGTGTTCAAGAAACCTCTTTCTAGGAGCAGTTTGTGAAATGTTGACCGCTTAAAAGTCTAGCAAATCCCAATCATTACTGACCGTACTTATAACTTTGTCCATTTTTACTGGTTCATAATCACAAAAGGAAACAAATTTTGGAATGGATAGCACACTTTACAAAATCATTGATTTTTCCCAGAGTTGCACTATACCATCAGCTGACATTGCAGGATTCCTCTACATTAGAGTTGAACACATTTAGCGCTATTTGTTCTTCTCCACCAGGTAAGTTCATGTTATTGGCTATTCTCATCAATAGCTCTGTAAACACACTTGCACCAGCTGTACTACTCAAAAGCAGCAAACAAGTACTGCACAAGCCTCCTTCCTCTTTATCTGATTACCCTGCCCTTATGTAGGCTTTACACACCCTAGGGTCAGTGCCTAGGGTCAGACGCCTGTTGGGGAGCAGACGAACCTATGGACCGGACAGAGTCAAGACCTGAATGGTGATGATGGAGCAACTGGTGGAATGAGTAGTGGGGGAAAATGTAGAACCCAGAGAAAATCCATCCAGACGCTGCTTCATCCATGAATACCACATACGGGGCCCTGGGATCGAACCTGGGCTGCCTAGGTGGTAGCCAAATGGTCTAACCACTCGGCCACAGCACTGCCCTGCATAAGTCAAATGTGTTAATCACTTACTTTCTCATAGGTAAATGTGCAACAATATACTATACTCTCTAATAATATTTATTTTGTTTACCTTAATGTATAGCTTTATGATAAGCATGTGACACTTATGAAATAATATGAGGATTGTTTTTTGCTTAGCATCCATAAGGAAATGCTTAAATGTAAATTGTTATAATTTATCATATAGTCTAAATGAAAAATATAATTTCATCTTCTGCAGCCGTAGCTGTATTTTGGTCAATGGCCAATCACATTTTTTATGTGCCTCATGCTTTATTTACATCCAGTAGCAAATTATAATGGATATAACATTGTGGACAATTTATAGCACCCCAACAAGCCTGATTTATTGCTTTATTGGCATAAAAAAATTTACAACAGTAAAAAAACAGAGCTCATTAAATTATATAATTATTTATTTTAATTTTGCTTCTATATAAGCATTTGGGCCTATTCAAATATTTATTGTAATTAGGTTTTGTAATATAGCTGAGGAGGATACAAGCTATAGAATGAATAAACTTGTAACACAACAGAGTTATGATTTTGATATGTTATTTCTACAAACACAGAAGTGATTTTAGTATTAAGCTACCAATAATATCATTAGTTACAACTAAACAAGGTGGATTACATAAGGATTTGGTTTCCGAGCATTCACCAACTCTTTTACATATGCAAAAAAATAATTTGCAAAGCAAACAACTTAAAATATTACTTTGTGATTTTAATGCACTTCTTAATTTCAAACCACAGAGGGATTGATTAGAACTGTGTTATTCACTGAAATGTCAACCACACAAGATGCACCAAACCAAAATTACAATTCTCTTACTGGATAGAAGAGCTTCTTTTCTAAATCTTTAACACGATCCTGAAAAGCAGGGGCTGTCTGGCGATAAACAAATAATGAATAGTCTTCAAAAGGGGAATTATCCTCCTCATATTTGACATTTGTATGTAGCATCAAGATGCTTTTACGGATTTGTGAAAGTGCTATTTTCCGTAAGTACTGTCTACGCAACTCTCTTTCCCTTCTGTTGTGCTGGATCTCTTCCAAGCGTTTCCTTGCTTCTTCCTATATGTACAATAAATAAAACGGTCATTGCAAATAAAATAGTTTTATATGTTAAAACAAATAGAAATTCTCTGAAAATTTTAAAATTCAAGGATATAATACTGTATTTGTCAGTGTATAAGAAACACTTTTTCCCCTTCAAAATAGGCCCAAAAATGGGTGTGTCTTATACACCAGTAGCAGGTTAAGCTCCATTTCTTTAAAACTGTCTTTGTTTCAGCTTGAAATAATTCATTGTTAGCTTCCAGTCGTAAAGAATTCAGTAGATGCACATGTGGCGTCGCTAACAGTTTTTATGATTGTTTGTTCAAGCTTCATTCATCACTGTGTTTGGTGTGAAGATCCACTTGTGAAAAATGGCATTGCTATACTATTGCGTTTAAGATGCAAGTGATTGTGTATACTGAAAAGCATGAAAACATGGCTGCAGAAAGGTATTTCAGGCCACCTGTAACAAAAAAACGATAAGAACTGGGCGGAATTGGGAAGATGTTTAAAGAAAGGACTTTGCAGTAAACATAATCTGAGAAAGGGAGCTCTTAAGTACCAAAATTTGAAGCAGCGCTCAATACTTGGATTTTAGGGAACAGATAAGCAGGAATTTCAGTTTCTATGAAAATGATCATTCATCAAGCAAAAGAAATATCCACTAAAGATCACCGACTTTACTGGATCAACATCATGGTGCTCAAGACTTATGAAGAGGTATTGGCTTTGTCTGTGGACCAAGACAAAAACATCACAGAAAATACAGACGTGTACAAAGAACAAATTGTTGAATTTTATCAATTTGTCATTAACACAAGGAAAAAAGAGAATAAATATTGCAGATTTGAGGACGAAAATAAAAGGGAAATTTTTTTTCCTACTTATATTGCCTAGATATTTGAAGTAAGTGCACATATGTTATAATTGTTTTGTAGTAGATCTATAAGGTAAGAAACTTTTTCCCTGGAGGAGGCCTTAAAAAGTGGAGTGCATCTTTTACACCAGTGCATCTTATATGCTGGTAAATACAGTAAATTGTAGAAGCAACAACCATACTTGACATTTTCTGTACATTTGACACATAAGACATGCAACTCACTATGTTAAATCCTTGTCTCTCCTTATCAGCGCTCCTACGCTTGCGTTGTCTTCTAAGGGACTCTGTCTTCTTTTCACCTGCTGGAGTAGTACCTGGAGTACCACCTGAGCTCTTGCGAGATTGTGTTGGACGAGCATGATGATGATGATGTGTTGTCAGACGACCCAGCAGTGAAACTCTGTGAGCAGGGGACATGTTGCGAATCTGAACAGCCCTTGAGGGCGGAGGTGGCTTTTGTTCTTCTTCTGCTTCTTCCTGCATCTTTGGATCAACACGCATACAAAATCAATCATTCATATTTCTAATATGAGGTTAACTTTTTCAATCCCAACAGAAATTTAAGTGCTAGGAACTTCCCAGGGATATGCACAGGTCCTAATGCCTAACAATGCTGCTGAAAGCCAACAAATGGATTTGTTCACAAACACAAACCTTACTGGGACTGAAATGATCATCTCCCAAAAAAGTTATAATTTAGTTATTTTATTCATGCATATAATATTAAAGTTTCAATTGCAAATTGGCAGAACATAATACAAAAGGTATTGATTCTTTCAACAAATCTGTTTTACTTTCCATTGATGGTAATTGAGGCTCTTAGAATAGCAAGGGTGTATGTGCCAAATGCTAGTTTTGAGGAAAATGTGATTAAAGTTAATCCCTCATCTATAGAGGGATTAAAAATTGCTCAGATGTGAATCTAATGCATTAATACTGCTAATTAGAAATGCAAAATGTTATTTGGCACGTATTTGAGATTTCAGAAGGTTAATTTAATCAACGATATAATTCAGATAACGTATGCTTTCATGCGCGTTATAATCAAAACGTTTACTTGTAAAGTTAGCATTTTGCAAGCAATACTTTAATATTGGTAAATATTTGTTCTAATACTAACAAACAATACTTCTAAAGTGAATATAAAGAAGTTAGTTAACGAAAAGCATGGCTAGATCACAGAAGATATTTAACCGCTGCGCTGTGCCGTGAGGAACCAGAGTATGTTAGTAATGTGAAGTATCGTCATCCGCTGCTGCCTCTTCTTCTACCTCTGGCGTGTACCTTTACATGTTTGATTTTTTAACTTACGTGTTCTTTATCTGTATTCATCTTCTTCTTGGCCATATGCATTTTCCATTGATTTTTCTGCACGCAGCATTTTCTGGGGCAATTTACGTGATGAGAAATAAAATCACTGTCTGTGTCACTCATAGCACTTAAGAAAAGTAAATCACTACACTAAATGCACTAAAGTTTTGCTCAATGGTATTGTTAGTAAACAACACAACTGTAGAAACATAATGCTAAACAGAAGTTAAACCGAGATCTGCAAGCCACTAAAACATGTTACTGCTTTCTTTAAAAGCAACAGACTGAACTAAAGAAATACTCCATACAGGCATTGGTACATCTAGGCAGAAACTATTTACAATACCGCAAAAATGTTTTGAAGGTTAAGGAATAACCATTTATGAGGGGTAAAGGCCTGAAAATAAACAGTACCCTCTCTTAAGTGATTTATTGATATATTCTATTAAAGAGCGACTGTCACAGCATAGCGCCCGGCTCTGGCCGGCAGGTTGGCTCATACGCCTTTGCTATTCTCGAGAGTCGGTTGAAGCACGTTAGGTCTAACACCATGCTGTACCCAAATGGAGAATTTGTTCATATTCAAGACATATCAACCATTCACACTTAACAGGCATTAAAGAGTAGGCTTCATGCTATATGTTGCAAGAAAAACAAAAGATTCGTACTTTGGCGCTTACGCCCTTGCTATTCTAAGCACCTCAATTCTGCAGTGAACATCCCATCAACAGTAATTGTAACAACATACATCAACACCCAATAAACAAAGAATCTGATGATGCAACTGATTGATACCAAAACATATTCATTAAAATTGAATTAAAAAGAAAAGATAACTAAAGTGAAGGTTTGTCACACTTGTATATAATTCTATACACTATGTTAGCTGTAAACCAATCATATTAAAGTAACCTGCCTAAACTGGATTCCTTCTATATTGGAAACCTGGACAAATGGAAAATGAATCTCAGAACGGAGCTATTTCCTATGTTAAATTATACTCTAAACTGGAAAACTGCTTTTTCCAATCAAGTTAAGGCAAATTATCATATGCGCAACACATATGCTAAGTTTTTTGAAGCAATAGCCATTAATTTTGAACACAACAGTATAATAACCCCTAGCGCAACAGCCCATGGCTTGCCGCCCAGCCGATGTGTCCCGCACCTCTGCCCACTACAGGCACCATTGGTGGGGTGCAGTACTAGAGGGTGGGACGTGGTCAGCCCTCTGAGCCCTCCCGGCCAGTTATGCAGCCTTTGCAACCTGGGGCAGCTACGTCTCCATCAAGTAGCTCAATTGGCCTCCCAGGACCTAACGAGGCTGAGTGCACCCCATTCCAGACCTCCCAGCGGGGGATTGAACCCGGGTCCTCCACGCCAGAGGTAAGCACGCTACCAACTGCGCTATGGAGGTGGTCGAACACAACAGTATTTGTACCAACATTTTAAGAACTATTTATATGAGATTTAACTTGGCACAGGTAATGTGAGGACACAAAAATTATCAGACAAATTGCAATCATCATATGGAAGTGAAGATATGGAGATTCCATTTCCAAGACACTCCTTGTTATTGATTTGCATTTAAAAATACTTTTAACATTCCTCAAATGAGAAGTCATTCTTTTTTTCTTCCTAGTCATTCAAATACAAGGTAATTTTAAAGCCATCACATACTTAAAAAATGTTACTATTGCTTCAATCTACCATGTTCTCCCATTCCCATTGAATGTACAAGAAATACAAAATAAAACCATTTCTACAAATGTCTATCTCAATTAACATGAAGCAGATAGAAGAATAAGCATTTGTAAGAGTATTTTGTACAACAGTGACTAGAGAAAGTCATTGAATGGAACACATTAAATTTTTTTCGCACTTTGTTTTATTAAACTGTAACTCTTTGTACGATATAAACCCCTGAAAACAGAAAAAAAAATTGCAATGATTGTGTTCCATTTTAGGCAGGTTTTACTGTATATTTGTGATGATATAACAATAAAATTTAAATTATATAAATTTTCTAAAAATGTTCCTAAAACAACTTTTTTTTCAAGTTATAAAAATTAAAAGCACACATCAATCATGCATTCATTTTCTTTCTCTTGATATACTATATTTATAAATGGATTATTAGTTACTTTAGGGAAACATAAGATTTCTACAAAGAGATACAAATACATGTGAACCGCTACTAGGTGTTTTTCCACTGCAAATGCGGAAGTAGGATAACAGCAGCTGATATACACAAGGTCACAAGCGTAACTTGTTTTTCTGTGCTCCGCTCCACTCACAATCATTTATTGAATTGACGTGATATCGTGCGGCTGTATTATTACCAGTGTGCTTTATTATTTAGTCCTGTACTTAGTCACAAAGTGTATTATGGCTCAGCATTTGTTTTCTACTGCACATCATGTATTTATTTATGATTTTTTTTGGACTCAGCAGTTGACGCCTGTACATACGTGAATACAATTTTGCACCCCTTTTTTAAGAGAATTAACTGACAGGGAGTGTGATTTTGCATTTTTTCAACAAGACTCTGCAACAGCTCATACAGCCAATCTTTTGAAGAGAACTATTGAAAGTGTTTCAGGAGACAGAATTATTAGTAGAAATTTGTGGCTCCCTCGTTCCCTCGACCTAACCCCCTGCAATTTCAATCTCTGAGGTAACAAAGTATAAAGTGTGGAAGACAAACCCACATACCCTGGAAGAATTAAAACAAAATATCCGCCAGGAAAATGCCAGCATTTCTCAACGTGAGCTACGGCAAGTGATGGATAATTTCCTAAAGAGGTGCCAAAAATGTATGGACAATGACAGTGGCTAGTTTCAGTATCTCCTTTAATAAAGTTGGTAAGTGAAACCTTTAAAAGTAGTTTTAAATGTTGTATGGTTTTATCCGTGCTGTTCTATGACAGCGGCAGTCGGCAGAGGACCCATACAGACAAAACACAGTGCAGCCGGTTCACATTCTTTTGGATCACCATTATATTTGTATAAGTCTACCTTTTGTTCACCAGTCAGTTGATGAAGCTAAAATCTACAAAAGCCTAACTTAACTCCATATACAAAAACATCAAGGAATCAATCCTTGTGTAAGATTTAAAGCTTTCACGGCACATGTTATTTATTACAGCTTCACGACTGATCACCCGTGAAGTTGTAATGAATCAATCCTTGTCAAGAAAGAGTCCTAATACCTAGAAATTGGGGACTACCAGAACATGGATGGTCATAATTCTATATAACATCATAGTTAAATAACAGAACACTTACAAGCTTGGGGTGTTTTATGTGTGGTATCTCTCCTCGGAAGGTGTCATAAATTTGTGAAAGATATGACAACATCGTAAGCTTATCTGGCACATCACACTGTTCCATTTCTTGTCCAGTCATCACCTTTAAAAACAAAACACATAATTGCAAAGCATTTAAAAGAGACTCACTTAATATGCAGTGTCATTTAAGAACTAAGCCTCTACTTCTGCTATATCCCAAAGCTCTATGATCTTATGATACAAAATAGGGTGTTTTTATTTATTATATTTTCATAATTAAAATCTATAACTGTGTCTGTTGTGACCAAATGCATCATGTGATTGACATGCGCACACAACACAATCTTGAAGACAAGCTATACAAAGTTTCAAAGCTATATCATCATTGATACCTGCATTACACAAGAGTTTGTAGTAGCACTTGCATGCTCACCTTGGCAAAATTACAATGGACTCAAGACTAGAACAGAAAGTAAAAATCAAACTCTGTGTGAAACTTGAAAATCTACAACAGAAATCTGTGGAATGTCAACAAGAGTTGGATCCTGAGACAAATTGAATGCAAGAAGACAACACACCAGACCAAACAGCTCTCATATCACGCTAGTTTTATGCTCATAACAACATGGTGATCATGGTATTCTAGAATAAGTGCCAACATTCAATTTTCTTGGGTTTAAAATATCATACAACAATGATATATGGAAAACTAAATAAATTTAATTACATAACTGAAACGTTAAGACGGACTTTACAAAATAAGGCAAGACAAGAATCAATTATTAAATTGTACAAGTGCATGGCAATACCTACAGTTAAATATGGATCTGAAATGTGGATTAATACAAACCAACAACTGCAGAAAATACATTCAGCAGAAATCAGATTCCTGAGAACTATAGCAGGATATACAAAACTGGATAGAAAGACTAATGTAAGTATTTGTGAAGAATTAAAAGTGGATAAACTAAATAACATAATTAAGACATAAAGAAAATTGGAAGTCACACTTGGACAGAATGCCAAACAACAGAATACCCAAAGCAGCTTTCAATTATAAGCCACAAGGTAAAGCAAAACCAGGGAGACGAAAGAAACAATGGCATGAGCAATTTGGAGCCGGAACGGGTTGAATGCCCAAGCCGTGAAGTGGAAGAAGACAACATCGTTGTCCTTCCACACCTCTTGTATTCACCAGATTTTTTTCCCTGCTACTTCTTTTTGTTTCCCAGGATGAAATTGAGGCTGAATGGTTGCCATTTTAGCATGGTGGAGAAGATGTAAGGCTAATCGTAGCAGGTACTTAACATGCTTCAAGAACGAAACATCCAGGATACATTCAAAAAATGACACAGGCACTGGGATAAAGGCATAGCTGCCCCAGAGAACTGCTTTGAAGGGGATGGCAGACAAATTTAAATCCGGCAATTTTATTTCCATTTACGGGAGCTGTCTCAGAATTTAATGATCGCACTATGTAGCAATTTACAACGGATTTATAGATTAATTCAAGATGAAGTATCAGAAGAAATATGCTTTATTTTTGTCTTTCATTCATATTTTCTGTGACAGGCAAAACCTAAATTTAAATTATTCAAAATGAATATACATATTATTCAAGCAGTGTATAAAAATTTACTTACAGGAGGAATCCCAAGTTCTCGCTCCAAAGTGTCGAATGCCAACTGGTTGTTTGTAGCAATATCCTCAGGTTTCAGTGCATGGAAGTCTAGTAGATCTGGTCGATACCGATGAATTATTGCACACAGTACTAGGCCATTTTTAAATGAAGTTGTCATATCCTCAACATGCACGTTATCATACAGAGCCACTTGTTTCTTCAGCCAATGCAGCAGAGTATCTGGATGAACTTGCGAATCTGAATCATTTATACACACAATATTACTTCATTGTTAATATTTTTCCTTCTACACCTTCTATTAAATTTCCTCAAAACACTGTTTCTCCTCGAACTTCAGTACCAGTCTTATGCTATTTGCTTGATCAAATTCTGTATAACTGAATATTTAAAAAATATCTCAAGAATTATAATTATTTACTATGATTTGTTTCCAGATGCAGAGTTTCTATTAGCACAACTCTATTCATGTCTGTGTACGAGGCCTGTCTAAAAGGTATCCAACCTTAATGTTTGCCGTGCAAAGTAGTAATGCTATGGCAGCACCACTATGTACGGTAGCAGGAGGAACCTTAATGCACATGCTTGAATTTTCTCACTACATTCGCATGTGTCAGTCACTGACTGCAGGTTGCCAAGTGAGGTGCTGTTATAAATCCTGGGAGGTCTAAAACCACTCAAAATGCTGCGGTTGTTGAGAAAGTGAGAGACGTGATACTGAGAGATCGGTATTTGACTGTACGAGAGATTGGGATCAGTACAACATATTCCGCATATGCGATTTTGCGTGATGCAGTTTGGCGGAAAAGACCAGACCTCTGGAGAGAGAAAACCTGGCAGTTGCATCGTGACAATGCTCCACCAGATTCATCGCAATTGACCCACATTTTTTTTTTTGGGTGAAACATGAACTTCCGATCGTTCGCCAACCTGCCCATTCTCAGGACATGGCTCCTTGCAACTTCTGGTTGTTTCCGAAACTGAAGACGCCATTGGAAGGATCCTGTTTTGGGAGAAGAGATAATGAGGAATGCAATGGTAGAATTGAACACCCTCCCAAAAGAGGCTTTCCAGAATTGTTTTCAGAAGTGGAAGGAGCGGTGGGCTAAGTGTATGAAATGGGGGTTTAAGGGCCCGTCGACAGCTAGGTCATTAGAGTAAGTGTGTGAATGCACAAGGGGACTGCTTTGAAGGAGATTAGGGTCCCAATCCCATTAGGTATTGAATCTATTTTTCCCAGTCATAGGTCGGATACTTTTTAGACATATCTCGTATACCTGACAACCCATGAGCTAATGCATGTTGAGAGTTGATATTTTAGATAATTCATCAACTTACATGTGAAATTAGTTATGATGTTTGACCTGCCAGCTCATAATATAATCACAGTTTCAAGAAAATTTGCTGATATTTTACAAATTTGACTGAACTTAGTCAAAAATTAATATAGTGTATGTTAGTCTCAAGATGCTCTTAAAAATGCACATATGGAAATGTTATACATAAAGACTGGTTCACCACCACTGGAAATGATAACAATGACCAGAATGAGAAAGTTGAAATGCATGTATTAAAATGGAAGCATTTGCAACCAATGGGAAGCTTTTTCAGGTCACAAGAACAGGAAAGAACACTTAGCCAAGCTTTAACTTTCTCGCTCTCGTTCCCGGACATGGAATGTTAAATTCATATTGTGCATATTAGTCTTTCTGCTGTAGAAATTATTCAAGACATACTGTGCCATGAAACAGTCACTAGAGATCTCTCTAGCTGCAAGGTAGAAAAAATACAAAACCTTTAATGGTATTATGCTGCAATAATATGCTTATTGATAGAGTTTCATTTAATACTATTTCTTTTACACGTCTTTTTCATGTAACTTCACATTTCATTCTCATCATGTCAGTTAGAAAAAACTGAATTCCCAATGTGCGATATTGACTTCCATTTGGGTATCGACATGCTGATTGATAATATGCATTCCCATTCTTGTTACCAAGCTGTTGCAAACCAAAATGTTGAGTGCTGCCTTACTTCTCATTATCGTTTTCATTACCAGGTGTTGTGAACCAGCCTTTAAAGTTAAAAGGAAAATTTGGTTTAGTTTGTGAGATATCAAAACAAACAATCTTATGCATAGTTATCACGTTATTTAGTACTAACATAAACTGACTGCACACAGTAAAACTATTTTGGTAAAAAAGAAACAGTTAAAGCCATTCATGAAACAAATTCTAACATTAGTGCAAATAAACAAGTGTAACCCAGGGATTAGTTCATCATCTTACAGCATCCTTGTTTGACTGGAAATGAATTAAACTCCAGATATTTCAACTTTGCATTTTCCCAGTAGACCACGAGGGAATCTCAAATTTGAGACTATAAATCCCAGTGGCAACTTACAATTATAAGCACTTACGTTCCAGGTTTTAAGGTTTTTATGCTCGACCATACCCAAACGTATTAATGAAAGTCTGATAGTGATCCTTTAATGGACCTCCTTAAGTTCAAACTTTCATTAAAGGACCGATCTTCATACAATCGAGAATTTAATGTTCATTAAAGGACAGGTATTCCACAATCAGAGAATTCCCATGTGGCAATGGGAAAGTGCAATATCAATTAATTCTCAAAATGCAACTAGCGAGAGTTTAGAAAACACTAAAATGTCGGACAAACATGAAACACACAAATTAACCTCAATACAGCATCAATTTCCAAGAATATTGCACTAAGCACAGTGCCGCAAATTAACTTCACTAATTGTAGAATAAATAACTTATACATGAAATAAAGTTTCATCTGAAAACCAATATATTCAATTTGCCTTCTAATTTTCAACGTTGCGTAGCACTTCAAGATTATCATTTTCATCATGTAGCTGTGACGTGCTGGAAACGAATTGATCGCTTAGCGCCTGCTCAGAACTCCAAATATCAGCTGATGCAATATGTAAGTCACTGTCTCCGGTGAGTGTACAACATTTTACAATATTTCACCTAATATGTTATATTAGTTGTATGTTATATGTATATGGTCGAGCATAAACTGTCGTATGAAACTTAACTATAATGGTAATTAAGATGCTCATATGTAAATTAGGAAACTCGTTTAGCTTGTTTCCTAATATATACTCGCGTCTTAATTACAACCATTATAGTCTCATTACATAATATACTATTATGTAATAGTTTCCACATGTATATCAGACCAATCAATGATTGAATATAAATCAGTTGGAGAATTTAAGGCCATGCTGGCATGTTACCATGGTAGCTCAGAATTAAGAGCCACTGCGCCACTAGTGCAAATCCCAACTATGGCACTGAATTTTAAATTTGCTACCTTAAAAAGTTTAGCTACACACAGTTTGTGTGTGTTAGAACAATTACTTATTATCATTGATTGGCCAGATATAAAGCTACTCTTCAGGGAACTCCTGAGAAGCTTTTAATGCAGCAGTGGGCAAACCCTGACACATTGGGTTCAGCAGCCTGCTTGGCACAGAACAGACACTTGCTGTAGGGGATGTGAAATCGGCGAGTTTACAACTCTCCTGCAGGGCAGTGGCAGTATGTGTTTATTTTAGTGGTGATGATTTTGTAGGGACCTCATCACTTGGGCTGTCTTCATGGCATATCAATGAATGAAAATCATGATGAAAATGGAATTTGCCACATGTAGTTGAACAAGTACATTATCATTACTTATTCCTGACCTGCATTTTGCTTAGCCATGTTTAATTTTGAAAAGAACTGCTCACATAAGTAAGTTGATGCAAACATGGCTTGGGCTGGAACTGCATCTGATGTCAATTGCAAATATTTAGTGTTAACATTAAAAAAATATCTGTGTCCACTAGATTTGTACATTTCTGTTTCAGTAACACATTTCTTGGCAAATCTATTAGTTCTGTCTGAAACTTTATTTTGGCACTTGCAGGATCAATAGAGAATGGATTCAAAAACACAAACAAAATGTTTTTTATTTTTGTGAAATCTTTAAACTATTTTGCAGTGAACTACAGTTTTACAGATTCCAAGATTCCAACATAGTTCTGTGGATTTTCCTCACAAATTGTGCCACGAGTCTACAGACATTTGAAATAAAACAATTCTTGATCATTGAGATGTCCGATCCAAAGATGCAATTTAGTGACGAATACTTGTATAGCACTGTATATACACTGCCTGTTGTTCAGCACTGAACAAGTGTCTGTGCAACACCTAGGAGAGATAAGAATCAACGCATGCTTCGCTCTGTCGCTGTTTCAAGTGAAGGCCATGATTAAATTTGTAATCACAACATGGGTTCTGCCCACGGCTGTTTTAATGCCTTTACCCCCCTTTTGTTCCCAGTAACTGGCACATATATTTTTGTATAACAGTACATGCAGCATTTAAATGCATCACACTTAAAGTAAGATGTTGTAACACAAAGTATCAATTACACTAGCCTGCAACAGTTTCCCGGTTTTGATGAACGTAGGCTATTTATATGGAAAAAAAATGGGCTGATTTCGAAAATGATAAAACAGTTTTTCCATAACACTTACCATTTTTATGCAATTCGAAATTTTATTAATTAAGCTAGACACTAGACCTATACAGTAATATGTATGTATGAAACTATAATTATGATTATTATAGGTCTATAACTTTATAACTTAAGATGAATAACACTCATTTTGGATCTTCAGAGCATAAATACTGTATACTTATAAAATAACCCACCCTTTATGTTCTTCCGTGATGAGCTGATAACTAGCGTGAACAGTTTGAGTGCGAACGGCTAGCATTTATTTATCCCTGCGCGACCATGTACAGGCAATAAAGCTTCCAACCATTGAATCTTAGACAAACATCCGTTAATTACTCACCCTTATAGGGACACATCTGTCTTAAGATATGTCTGAACTTTAGTTGCTTCTTATAAATCGCAAGGATCAGTAGTGCGATTTCCGGAAAAGGATTATCATTTCTATTTCTGTACTTTTAGTTCGTATTGTGTTGTGGTACATTTTTAAAAATGGCTTCAAACTCTTCTAGAAGAAAATGTGTGAACAATCCTAATAACTTCTGTTATGTGTGTGGTTCTTTCTTGCTACAGAAGCAGAAAACTAACATTACATCATTTATTAAAAAGGTGTATTTTGCATATTTTAATGCTAAGCTAGGAGATCAAAATCAAACATGGGCTCCACATACTGTTTGCAAAACATGTAGTGAAGGACTAAGGCAGTGGCACAATGGAAAACAGAAATCAATGAAGTTCGGGATTCCTATGATATGGCGTGAACAAAAAAAATCATTATGATTGTTACTTGTGCATGTGTAACGTATCTGGGTACAGTAAAAAAATAAGTATCCAGATGATGTTGCATGAGCTGTAAGACCTGTGCCACATGGAGTAGATCTCCCTATTCCTGTTCCACCAACTCAACAAGAGGATACCGAGAGCTCAGTCTCTGGGTCAACAGAAAATTCCAATGTTGTTGAGTATTTCCCAGCACACACTGTCAAAGACAAGTCACAGCATTTTAGTCAGGAAGACTTAGTAAGAGACTTAGGTCTTACCAAGGACAAGAGCGAATTACTAGGATCGAGATTAAAAGAGATAACACACTTTTTTAACATCACACATCATTTTTCATTATTTTCATTATAATATTTAGTGATTTGTAGAAAACCCTTCCTTGATAGAGAAAAACTGTGATCACGATTCAATTTAGCACATCGAAATTAGTTAATATCACCTTTCAGATCTCAAACCAGCGGGGGAAAAACTTTTTTTGCAGGCTAGTGCTATGCATAAATATAACAGTAAATCCATTTTATTACAGATGTGTCACCGAAAACAATCATGCTGCATTACAAAACACTATAACATTCCACTGAAAAGGTTTTCTTATGCAGTTAACATTTAAATAATGATAAAACACCAAAAGCAACTTTCACAATGAGTTTTTTGTAATCCTGACACATGATGACTGTGATGAATGAATGATTTATTGAGTACTAAATCATACACACCTTTAGCTATCCTTGAACTGGGTCCTGGCCCTTTTGTTATTAGGGCAGCCCTTCAGTATGTTTACATTTTACATACACATTACACATTTCTAATTTATGAACATTTGCTTCCTTCCTTTTCACTAATCCCATCTCGTTTCCACCTTCCCCTTTAATTTCTATTTCCTGATTTATTTTATCTCCCATCTTTATTTACTTTCTCTCTTTCTCAACTTTTCCTATCAGCTCCACTCTTGTAATTGTTTTAATCGATTTACATTATACACTTCACTTATCTTCACTATTCCAATTTCACCACTTCACTATAACCTCACTTTCATTGCATATAAAATCCTCTAGTCTCTTGTTTACAGATTATGCAACCATTTTCTTAACCTTGTTACTCTCTTTCTTTCTCCCCTGTTTAGTTCTTCCTTTCCCCTTCACCCTATATGACCCATTAGTTATTTCATGTCATTTTTTCTAAAGCTATTACTGAGTTTACACTTTTCTTTGCTTACTCCTGACGATCCACTTATCATCTTCCACCTTGGCTCTTTTCTCCCATTTCTTTCACTCTCCACTGCCCATCAAATCCACAACTTGCTTTTTGCTTACACTTGACCTTGACGTTGCAGTTGTTACTGGATCCACATCTGCTGCATGGTCATCTCCAATGTGCCAGGCGAGTCACTTCCTGCTGCTGCTTAATTACTTCCCTGTCCTTCTTGGTTCAATGACTACTGTTCCTCTCTCTGCCTGTCCTTTAGCCTGTTTTTTCTCTCTACTGCTTGGTCAACTGCGTATAGCTTGAACTTCTTAATGTATACCCTCTTGCCTTCATTTCTTGCTTGTCTTCTTTGATCAATTAACTCCTTCATTTGCACTCTTTGTGCATATGTTAAGTCCTTATCACTGTAAATAGTTCATCCTCTAAATTGTTTGCCCATTTTAGTACTTTTATAGCTGTTTGCATGTTTGAGAACTTCACAAGAATATTTCTTTTCCCTGGTGTTTTGCTGATTCTGAATGAGTCACAAATCTCATAGTCTCTCGGATGTATTTCTAATCTGTTCACTAGTAGATCTCTTAAATCCTGATATACTCCCACACCACGTTTTCCTTCAACTCCTGAAATCACTAGGCTATATTTTCAGCTTTTGTCTTCCATCCTTTCCAGTGTTTTTTTTAAATTATGAATTTCCTGTTCAGTAAATACTTATAAAATGGCAATGCATGAGTGCTATAATTAAATTTGCAGTCTAATAATTTTACTGACCATACAAAGACTAACCCCTACCTTACCATCTGCAAGTATGGAATGAAACCTTAGAAAATATTCTGCAAGACACAAATAACAATAATAATATGCGGTTATAATGATGTAGTGTGTTTGTCAATTATACGCATGGTGTTAATCACTTAACATGCATAATTTACAACCAATGCATTCGAGCATTTCAATGTCATGCATGAAACACATTTTAAAGTGAATCAAACCCACCCTTAACTGCAAGCAGCAAGTCGCAGTTGAATCATCATTGGGATCATGTACATACATAAAGCAAAATTCATTGCATTAGTTTCTTCTTACAGGTACACTTATAAATTATTGTTTTTCAATATCTTAAAACAACAAAAAGATATACAATTTTCAGTAATAATTATTCTAATTATGAAGGTTTTTAGTTGCTTTGATATATTCAGGTAGACAATCACTTACTTGTAGTTGTAGATAAACAGGAGCGCTTTCGTGGAGGTTACGTCCACAACCTCAACCAGTAGCAACTGTTGTTTGAAGTCCGAGTTTGGACTGGCTGAGGATGTGGACGTAACCTCCACGAAAGCGCTCCTGTTTATCTACAACTACAAGTAAGTGATTGTCTACCTGAATATATAAAAGCAACTAAAAACCTTCATAATGATCAGGACATCACTATATATAATGCTTCTCCTTTTAATCTTAATTATTCTAATGCTTGGCAAATATGGCTAATATCTTGTAAAAGTCTGCTGCTCCATTCTGACACAGATTGCAAGACTGTTTATGCGTTTGCTTTAGTATGGCACTTTCATCATCTAGGTGCATACTTGCCAACCTCTTGACAGTGAAACTTTTCCTCATTCCACAAAATATTGAGACAGAGAATGTGGTCAGACCCCGAAAAAAAAGTATTTATGTGAATATTTATTGTAAATGTAGTTTATTTTTCATATTGGTTAGGATTTGTTAAGTACTGAGAGTGTGTTACCATTGTTACATTGTTGAGAATAATATTTGTTTAATAACATCATTAATGTTAAGTAATATGTTCAAATTTAATATGTATAATTATAAGAATCATTTTATATTTAATATTAAAAGTATAGGGAGGATGGATAGAGATTGTTTCCTCAACATTCCGGGAACTATTTAACATGTAAGATGATGTCATAGAGTACGCCGTTGGAAATGGACATATACGCATATGAATACAAATGCATTGTTGAAAGAAAATGCTAGATTTTAGCATCTTAGCATCCTAGCGTCTAAGAAGAGAAGACATGTTTTTGATACGTGCAGGTTTAGACACTAAAAGTGTGACTTAAAACGACAAGTAATGTGAAGACACCCTTGAGGAAGTCGGTTCATGTGTAAGGAATGTTAACTAAAGTGTCATGCGTGTAACATTCAACGAAAAAGGTGCAAATAAAATGTTGTGAAAATGTTATATCCTGTGTCCACGTTATCTCACCCTGTACCACGACCCAAGATAACGAAAGAGTCAAAAGTACACCACCATCAACTATACTTTAATTTAAAAAACAGCACCAATATAATAATTTTGCGATGACATGGAATTTAGAATGTACAAAATCTTAAGTGCAATATATGTATAAGAATAATATGTAAAATAAATGAGAATTCTGTTTTATAAGAATCCTTGAAGACCTGTTAGTACTGCTTCTTTCTGTAACACATCTGAAATTCTTCCTAATATCACAATAAACACATATTAAAGTAAAGAACACTTTTTCCTAGGCACTCTAATGGAGCTTGAGCTCTCTGAGCATCATTATATACATTTATTGTTTGATATTATCTACCAGGTTAAAGGATATTAAACTTAAAAAAATGTGTGCAGATAACAACAACGATGATAAGGTAATAGAATTCAATTCCTTGTCATATCTATAGTGGAAATTTTAACACTTTGAATCTGCCAAAAAAGCCATTAGAATGCCTCTTTTGCCATAAAGCTGTAAACAGGACTCCGCTCCCATACAAACCATTAAAGTTGGCAAGTATGCAGTTGTTATTTCTCAAAACATTACCCATTGCAATTCCAGAATCAATTACATTTAGAAACAGAATTTGTTTGAAATGTTGGGCACTGAAACTACAAGCCTTACCTTTTCTTCTCCTTTTCTTGGGTAGCTCTTGTGCAGATACTGAGACAAGCGATTGCTCAACTGCGGCAGGATCATCAGAGTCGTACAACCCTCTCACTTGTATTGGCAGCACACACCTTGTGTTTAAATTGGGATATCTACTATGTGGGTCAAGGGTATATGAGGCAGTGTCCCTGTTAAGGTTTTCCGGTGTGGTCTGTCCAAGTATACGGTAGATAGACTCGCGCTCTGCTAGCACTTCCAAAGGTGTCGTAGTTCCACTGCCCCAACTCTTAACGGCCCAACATGCATCCAAGGAACTGAGAAAACCTCTTGCACAGCCAGAACCCGTTGGCCAGAAAGGCTGAAAAGAAAGCATATACCACAGTGAAACCCGAGACAACCACAAATGGGCAATGTACACCCACAATAGAGTTGATACTTCTAACATAGCGGATAGAAGAGATAGTGTGAGCTCTTCGGGAGTTACTATGGTTCGCTCGCAAGATGGCACTGGTGTCGTGGTCGCTTGACTTTAGTTCACGAATGCATGGAGAAAATGGGTTTCATATTATCAGTTAGCATTTTAAATACCTAAAATCATAAGCAGGAATATTGGAAATACTGTTTTGAAACATCGTCTTTCCTTGACACATAATATAGGATGGTATTTTACAATAATGGGTATTATAATTAACGAAGAACAGTGGGAAATATCTGCTTACATGATTTTACACTGAAAAGTTAAACCATAATGCAAATTATGCATTTTTTAAGCATTGTATCTAGAACCAGCTTTTGTTTTTTACTTAAATAATTTAAATTGCGTTTATGTTCGCAACAATTAGTAGCGAATTTCTTTTCTACTATTTTTAATTTAGCCCTCTCTTTAGATACCAGGATTTTAGTTCTAACTAAATTTCTATTGAGGTTTCTAATTCTTTTCTTCAGTGTAGCAATTTCATTATTGACACTTGTTTGTGACCTTGGAGGAATTAGAACTGTTTTCTGTGAATTCCTCATTGTTGAAGGGCGGCGCATTTGAAATAAGAACTGGTTGACTGGATCCTGCATCTGGTAATTTACTGATTGTTGAATATTGCTTTTTCAGTAATTTTTTGTCTCTGTTTTGTGGAGATTTTCGGGATTTATGCACTGTAGTTAAGTACCTGGGTAAATTAGGAAATATACAGGGTTGCCCCTGGCTTTAACCGCCATTTAATTCTAGGGATTTCAACTAGTTTTCCATGCACAACGAATCAACTTTCACTAAAAAGTCCTCTGGAAAATGTTTGTCACAAATACTAGATTTAACAGATAATTTAGTGTCTTTCCTAGGAATAGACTTTTCCCATTTGTAAAACAGATTTTTATCTTTAGGAGGAGTAAAAAATGTCTAGCTTCTGAGCAGTTTGTGTATCCTGAACGACACCCGGGTACAAAACAAGTTGGCATTTTTAATCAATTATTGATGTTGCTTGAAACTTACGTTTTGAAGAACACACACATTTATGCACAAACTTAGAAGCAATTTCACAAGTTATGTACTTAATTACTCACAACACATACGTATAAAATTGTCTGTACTTCCGAATCACATACTAGGCAGTTCGGCCGCATTTTAAGGCGACTGCGATCGCCACGCCGCAGTTTCGGTCAGTTGCCACGGGACCACAGATCATGCAGTGAACTAGCGGGAGAGCTCACACTTTCTCTTCTATCCGCTATGCTTCTAACTTACATTCTGTCAATAGTGTGCCCTTATATATTACTTGCATTTTAAATAATCTCCCACATTCTAAAATTCCTTAGTTTTATAGAGCATTGTATTTCATCGCATAATTGTCACATTTTTTTGGCTTTCTTTATAAAATAAAAATACACGGTGTGTCCATTATGCAAAGAATAAATTATTTAAGACTGGGCCATGTAAACATTCAACACAATGCTAGTGATTTTCCATTGAAGTCAATGCAAATTCTGCTACCTGAATGGTTCTCTCTTGTAAAATGTAAAGTTTCTTACCTCTAGCAGACTGTCGCCAACAAGAACCTGTAGAAGTCTATGACCATGCCTTTCAACCACTCGACTAGCATTCTCTGCAGCAAACATTGATGTGAAGTCAAACATTGCAACGTCTGGCTGACCGTAATGATTAACTGCAAATTCCGTATGAGGAAGCTGGTAGTCCGTTGAAAAATCAGCAGCTTCCCTCGCATATTCTTGTAAGGCATCTTTGTTAACATTCTCGGGAGCCAACAACTTCGCAGTGTCTGCATAATCCTTTAAAGAAACAATAACATTTTGAAAACTAATAACAGTGGGTAGAACTGTTTATTCTTAATGCCAACAAACTTACTGCTGGTGTAAGTCACCCTTGGGGTATTTTATCTCTGATGTAAGATTCCCTTTGTGGTCTACCAGGAAAAATACAAATTTGTTGGAGAATTCAATGTCATAGTGGCAAGTTGTCACAGTAGCCCCATAGTTAGAGGTTTGTGGTTCAAATCCCAGCTGTGTAATGGAATTTTTCAGTTCTGATTTTACCTCTCAATTATTGCTGGTGTTTTTAAACACACAAGCTGTGTGGGCAATGTTTCAGAGGTAGAATCAGAACTGAAAAATTCAATGCCACAGCTGGGATTTGAACCATCCACCTTCCACTTCACATGTGGCTGCTCTAACCAGAGCTACCATGGCAACTTGCCAGTATGACAGGTGCACATGAAGTGAAAGGTCCGTGGGTCAAATCCCAGCTGTGGCACTGAATTTTTCAGTTCTGATTCTACCTCTCAAACAGTAGATAGAATTTGGAACTGGCTGCTGCTGTTAGTAAAATTATGATATATATATATATATATATATATATATATACCATTTTGCATAACTCCTTCAATATTCCTATATTGTAATTTTTGGTGAAAAGTTTTGTTCTATTTTTCATGAAAATTAAGCATCAACCCCATGAAAGGTAAAATCAGAACAGAAATATTGAATGCCATAGTCAGGATTTGAATCACAAATTTTCTGCTGTAAGCACAGCTACTCTTTATCAACAGATAACATGTCAGTATAACATTAAATTTCCCAACTGACTCGCTTTTTCTCAAATTGGGGAACACATTACCCCAATACTAACTTAAGAATTGTTTGAGAAACAACAGGACAGTCAATAAAATAATCTCCTTATCTCCATTTAACATATACAACGTGAGATAAACAGTGAAACTTGATGATTTTATAGAAGTATTTGAGTCAACTTGTAGATATTTTTAGTTTCACTTAACTTACTTTTTCCCTGGATGCATTTCGAAAACCACTGTCTTCATTATCAATGGTTTCTTGACTGGTGCTTGATGTAAACTTCAGGATGCTGTCTGCTTGAGTCAGACAACATCTTGAAGTTTACATATAGCACCTTAGATAGCAGCACAGTCACAACCACAAGATTCTTCCTCTTCAAGTGCCAATGACAATGAAACCAATGACAATGAAGATGGTGGTCTTTGAAACTGTTTAGATAAAAAGTAAGGTGAAACTAAAAGTGTCTGTAGGTCGACTCAAAATACTTCTGCAAATAACCTTCTTATGTGCACAAAAGTGGGTTGGGAGTGCAGCAAACGTGCATTAACTTTGTGTAAAGTAACATAAGAGCTGCTAATGTTTTGAACATGCAATTAACAGGAGAAAGCGACAGTACCTGTAAAATAACTCCTTTGTCTATTAGGCTGTGTTTTTTGGCAGTCATAACAAAGTAATGTGTCTCATCTTTATAATAAACTATATTCTCCAAGTCAATTCCTGTAGCTTCATAGAGATCCTTAAAGAATTTTTGGTTGAAGATAAAAGCTACGCCACTAATTTCTTCAACTCTTGCTTCAGCTTCAGTCCTCCTGTTGATGAAATTGGCTGTAATGGCAATCGCGAGCTTGCCTCTAAACTCCTTTCTCTTGAATCCTTTAACAAAAAATGCAATGGAAATAAATACAAATATTAAAATATTTATAACCACAACAAGAATGCAGCTACTTACATGATTATTTGCTATTTCAGTTTCTATCCTTGTTCCCGTTCAAGGTAATAATGGTATATTCCTTCAATAAGTCAACTGTTCTAGAGATAAAGGCACTGGAAGGTTGTGAGGCTTTAAAAATATGGTTTTTCATTTTCTAAGTGATAAATAAATAAAAATGTTCAGCTTTAAAATTATGTACATATAATTGGGCTCATTGACTAATTTGGCTCTTCTCTACCAGCCATCCAAAGTAAAGAGGACTTCTGACAACATTCCCAGAAAGTTCAAGATACACATTTGTCATGAAAACATCTTAAAAGATAAGGTATTTTAATCAAAATCATTATGAGTATTATGCTAAAATAAACATTTTCGAAAAATGTTCCATGTAAAAGTGTAGTTTGGGGGAATTTTCTTGAAAATCTTTGTGTTGCATTCTTGGATGACAAACTTAAATGCCAAGTTTGGTACTTAACTGACTTTGTTTTTAGTTTCTCTACTACATACAGTAAGTAGAGGAAGTATTTATTCCACCAAAAAAATTCAATGTTGAGATTTTACCAAAAATACATGTTTTGAGGCTACTGAATCCAAAAAAGGCATTTTTAGAAAAAGGTGTGTACGTGCGTGTATGTGTGTAGTGTGTGTGCATGCATGGGTGCATATATCAGTATGTCTGTCAGTCTGTGGACAGCGTAACTCAAAAACTAAAAGTTGGTTAAAAACCAAAGTTAGTATTTAGGTTTAATATCTTTTAAGGAAGCCACATGAAGATCTTGAAGAAAATTCCTCCACCCGAAATTAATCTTTACATGGAAAATTTTGATTTTTTCCAAAAATGGCTAACGGTTTTCATTAAAATGCCATAAGTTTAAGATATATTTATGACAAATGAAATGTATATTTTGTTTTCCGGCTACAGCCTATGTAGTCCTGTTTACTCTGGATGACTTTTGCATAAATAGTAAACCGTAAAAGATAGACCAAATCTTACTATACAAAAAATGTAGATCTTGCTAAAACACATAATTTATGTCCACATACATTTTTGTGTAGAGTAAAACAATTTGAAGATATTCCTTGTTGTTTGTGTGAGTTTTAGAAAACTTAACCTTTCATCAAATGGAAGACTGTGATAAATTTTTTTCACATCTCAGTCGTGCAAAGAGAATGGAATCTCAAAGCATTAAAAGTTCTGACTCGTTCAAAGCCTATTGTATTCCCATATTTCCCTTGTACCTCCAAGGAAATAAGCAATAAGATAATTCCTGCAAATGTTTATCTCAACTATCACAAAGAAGATATTGGAATAATAAGAGTTTGTAAGAATGGTTAGTACAGGAGTAGAAAAAGTGATGCGAGTGCAACACAAGATTTTTTTAGTTATGCTATTCATAGATGTATACACAGACCTTTTTCTCAAACTCCCTTTTTTCTTTCTCCCCCCCCCCCCCCCCCCCTTTATTTCAGGGAGTCTCAAAACATGTATTTCTTGTGAAAACTCAACGTCAAATTTTTTGATGGAATACAATTCTTTCTCTACTTAGTACAAGCACATGTAGTAAAGAAAGTAAAAGGGTATGTCTTATACGGCAGCAAATATTGCAATTGTGGGCAGTTTTAGGACAGAATAAATTTACAGCTGCTTTGGTGGAACATTGTGGACAGATATGTAGCTTTTGAGTATATTTTAAGGTCATTGCCAACTTAAGGTTTATGCAAAAGCTATTCATAACAAAGCAATGTTATATCATTTGAAATTTGAGATGGACCTGGGTTCGAATCTCACAGGAGTCATCGGTGCTTTTCTTCCTGGTGCCTCCGGCTAGTGTCTTACTTGTCATCCTCCGGGGGTATCCTGGGTTCAATAACTGTCCTCAGCTGTCACAACTGTAAAGTTTTTGGAAGAATACAGACTTTCATTTGGTAAAAGGAGCAATGATCTCCCATGTGGGAATGCAGCAAAAGTTGTTGCTGTTGTTACCAAATACTAGACTATAACAATGAAGCCATTAGTGCTCTTGCTCTCCAATATTTCTCTGTAGTGGATCCAGCAGGTAGAATTTCACATGTTTGTAGATAGTCTTCAGTCATTTCTTCTTCTCTGTTGCATAGACGCCAATTTGGATTTGTGTAAATTCCTATTTTGTGTAAGTGTTTGGCCAAATAATCATGTTCCATAAGTAATCTAAATTTTGCTACTGCAGTTTTTTTATGCATTTCTGGAATAATTCCTGATCTTTTAATTAGAATGTTCCATTTTTGATCTTGCTTTGTTACACAGTGTATGAGTTTGCTTGATTTTATATTTGTTTTTAATTAATGCAGCAAAAGTAACTACTTCTGATTTAGTTTTAGAAGAAATGCTCCTTTTACTACTGATTGAACACTAGTGTCACTTAAGGAAAAACTGAAGCTATTACCAGTGAAGCAACAGAATCCAAAATAAGAACAAATTAGAAACTAAAAGCTTCACTTATCTTAGTAATATTGCAAGATTTTCCACAGATGACTAGTTTCAGGTTATATCCAACTTATTTTCAAAGCTATCCAAACTTTAGTTTCTAATTTGTTATTATTTTAGACACTGTCACTGTTAAAATACTGTCATTCCTATCAAATCACGGCACTGATATGTGCGACTTTTATAATTCAGCAACATTTCTTTTAATTAACTTCACCATTAAGCTTATGGCAACATGTGCACGACTGCCCTAATATGCTGTACACTTGTAAACTGTAACAGATTTAACTAAACACTCGCCAGTTTATGCGTCAATGAGTTAGTCACTTCATGAACTTTTACGTGATATTTCTTTATTGGTACATCAGTATCTTCTCCTGCCAGTGGTATATGAGGAACTGTCCCGAATTTTGCATTTGCATGTACATTTATAAATGGGCCCCTGCAGTCTAATAAATTCTGATTGGCAGATTCTTTGCGCCACTTCACGCACCTTAACATTTTGTATTTATTTTCTGTTTTCACTGGGTTTTCTTCATCCCCTCTTTTGAAATGCCACCTTGGATTTGGGGCTTCGCCAAATTAATTCCTTCAAAATGTCCCTTCTCACTCTTTTAGTCACAGAAAATTACCAAACAAAAGAACAATGACTCTATATCCTCCTAGATATTACAATGGGCCGGTGAGCAGAGAGGCAGCAAAAATTTCCTTAAAAAACACGTTTCCTGCATCTCAAATCTCTGAGCTTGGACAATATTTTAATGTAGACTTCAATTCTTTACATTTAATGCTAAATAATTCAACTGATATTATAGATATAATTACATACATATCACTCAATCACTCTTCTTTAAGTGCATATGTCGGTGCAAAACAGTTGCCACTTCACTTTACTACTTTTTTTTTTAATTAATGCCCTCCAACATTGTGTCATATCGGACGAATGAATGAAATGAAATGGGTGAAATGAGTCCGAGGTCCATGGAGCTTTAAGTTACCCAACATTCGTCTTCTCAGGGTAGGGAAAACCTCGGAAAAAACCTTATCCGGATAACTTACCCTAAGCGAGATTCGAACTTGCGACCTCTTGAACATGAGGCAGACACGCTAACCATCATGCTACAGAGGCGGGCTTTATTACATCTCATTACAAGTAATTATGTTTACTACCTATATTAATAACAATTCATTACTTTTAGGTTTCTCGGTCTAAAGGTCTGTCTCAAAGTTTATATGTAATAGTTTCACTTATTGGACTAAGATCCCATGATTCATATTTGTTTCACTGACATACCTTCAAGGGTATTCCTCTTGCCATCAGCTCCCATCAGAACGTCAAACTCATACTGACTCACAGGATGATCCGCTGGACTAACTTCCGCTCGCCAACCAATCTCTGAATAAACAATCACAGTGTCAGTAGCTAGTTCATTCTACTTATAATTACAATAAATATTGCAGTATAATTGTCTGCCATTTTTACTTGACACAAACTGCATGTGCTGCAAATTTAATGGATACTGAGACCATGTCTTTTCTTCTTAATATTATACCTGTACTACCGGCTATACATAATTATAAGCAATCCTGTCAAGACATTATGTAAAATGAGATGGTCACAAAGTTAAATTAAACACTAAATAACTCACATGGCTTCTACCATCAGTATGTAAAGCACAAGGTTTAGAATGGAAAACCTCTTGTGCAGCATACAGCTTGCGGACAACACACACATGCAAACTGGACTGAACTATAAAACAACCACTGCATATAAGATAACAAATATTTCTTTAAATTTCCTAATTTCACCCCCTTCCTGCCAGTATGATACCAAAAACTGGAAGGAAAAACAAACATATTTTACTGAAAACTTTTCATAATGTTTGTATTTTTTTTCCTTATGAATTCCTCATAAGAATAAATGTTTACTTATATTTATCATAATAGGTGCAACAAAGAGATGTTTATGATAGAACTAGAGATCAGGTTGTAATTTTTATGAATAAGTAAAGGTTGACATTGGGAATTTGTTTCTAACTGACCAATGATATTTTTTCTATCTTGCAACTAGAGAGAGCTCTAGCAGCTGCTTAATGGGGTGGCCAACTTTATAAAAGTCTAATACGCACAATATGAATCGAACTTGTCATGCCCAGTAATGGGAACAAAAAGTTAAAACTTGGCCAAGTTTGCGGGGACTGGAAAGGTTTGCTGTTGGTTGTGAACACTCCCATTTGAATATTTGTATTTCAACTTTCCTGTTCTGGTTATCGTTTCATTGTCAGTGGTTTTGAACCAGCCTTAAATGTTGTGTAATATACCACCATATGCAACCCACTTTGAGAGCAAAGTTGTATACAATTATATGTATCCTTAGAAATATTTAAACCAAACATTGATTTGACTTTATTTTTTTGATATCGTTCTTTTGTTAGTTGGTATATTATAAATTTGTGGATAATATTAATTATTGTCAATTTCAACATTCCAATTATGTTTGTGTAATTGACAATTGTTTTGTGCTAAAAGTTCCATAACGTAAATCAAGGTTTTGGCATTCCGAGATAATTATGGGATCAAATATTATACGCAAAATATGACATCATAACAATGCCATGAGGGAGTATTGTTGAGCAAGACAATAACCTAATGATATCGTCTTGGTAACGTATGAAATAACTTTCCAAACTCTCCTGCATATTCATGTTAAGATGAATGTCATTTATTGGCTGTGTCCCAAGAAATTTGATTTTGTGTAATTTAAACTCTTGTATTGAAGTATTTAATGCAAATAGACGTTAGTTTTCAGCATTGTCTCGAGAGATTATAAAAGAAATTACTTCAGATGTGCCAAAGGAATGTGAATCAGTAAGAAAAGTGGGAATGATATAAAGACATATTGATTGCAATAATTCATAAAGGTGCAAATAAATACTAATACATTTAAATGGAGTTTAGTGAATGCTTTACTCTGTAACTGCGACCGAAGATAACAGAAGAATCTTCATAGCTCTACCAACTGATCGCCGAGGCATAGAAAAATATCTCACAGCAAAGCGAGATAGCACGATGAAATAAATAATCATCTTTTTAAAATACCGCACCAAATGCCTTGCCCTAATGTGTGGCAATAATCATCATCTTTAAGTAAAATTGTGTCAAGTTTAAGTACAGTAAATGGATATACAGAAATTATATGACGTCAGGTCCTATCATAACAATTTCTAATATATCAAATGTACCTTTGGCATGCATCAGCACATTGATTGCTGGTTCAAGCTTCCATTAAACTTATTTTTAATGTTTAATTAATTTCTGCCTTGGCTCCATTAAGAATTGAAATAACACTAGTATGGTTTATAAATTATTAATAACACTGGTATACATTAGTAGCCTATAGTTTACATGGTAGATTATTTCACAGGTACCTACTTTCGTTTGATTGGTCATCAGGAGGTGGTATGAGTCCCTCAAAACTAATGCCTTCATGAATCTCAACTCCAAGAATTAGAGCCACCTTAAGGAGAATACACTGAAGCTGTCTTATACCTAAAAGCAGGAAAAGTTAATATCACTGTGATGATAAAAGCAAAAATGTAACCACTTAACTTTAAACAGTTACTTCTTATACTTCCAGTACAATAATTTATAATAAAGAAAAAATTTAACTTGTTTTAAAACACTGCAGTAAAATGTCTGCTACATTTCTGAAAATCACAACATGAGAGCGAGTAACTTAATGCATCACAATTAGCTGCACAGTCTTCTGCATAGAAGATGCTTTCTTATCACCACCAAGATGTTATTCTATGTGTTATGGTGGATGGAATGGTTCTACTAAGACCTGATCTAATCTTTCTTTATTTAGGTTCTAGTTAACTACAATTCTAATGCACCAGCAGGCTTAAAACTTTACATATGTAAGGTTTATTTCTACATTTATGCATATGTTTCTAATATTGGTTTGCTTATACAAATTTATTATAAGGAAACAACATTTCTGTCTTTGATTTGGGGTTAGGCTTTATCTGTGGCATTGCATTCGGAACTAAATTTGAAGTGAATGTGTAACATACATACTTACTGATGTGATCAATCGACCCTGCACAAAACTTGCCAAAGAATTTCTTTGCTCCTAGAGCTCTAAGATCCTGAATTACGAAAGGCCACAAGTGAAGTACATTATTTCGGGAAATTCGGTCCCGCTTCTCAATAACAACTACTTTTGCACCCAGTAGCTGAGCTTCTATTGCTGTTCGGAGGCCACAAGGCCCTGCTCCGATGATTAAAACCTATAAACAAACAAAAATTCATGTTTGTTACTTAATGATTCCACTTAATAGATTTACATGTTCTACAAAATTTGAATTCCTACATATTTTCTAAGTTCCCACATTCATTTCTTGGTTTAAAATCAGATAAATTACAATGTCAAATATGATTATTTTGTTGGTCTGGGTGGCTCAGTTGTTAAATCCCAAGGTCACGGGTTCAAATCTGGCCCAGACTGATGGCTTTTAAGTGTGCTTAAAAACGACAGCTCCATGCCAGTAAATTTACTGGGATGTAAAGAACTCCTGTGGGACAAACTTCCGGCACACCAGTGATGCTGATATGATCCTGGCAATTGACACTGCTGTTAAACAAAATAAAAAGATGCAGAATATTTCTAGATCCCATGTTTGTTGCAGCACGGTTTACATGAGTCGACATTTCCAACATGTAGTCTGAGTTTACTGATAGTCTGTTCCATATGTTATCGTATGTTGGACAAACAAATAGGCTGTGTCTGGAATCACCACTTGCATTGTGGAACTTACTCTGCTGGCATGTTGGAAATATCGACTTGAGTGAACTGCTCTGTAACACGACATGGGGCTTAGAAGTATTCTGCTCTCCTAATGCACTCAATCACTTTTCCATGGTTGTACATGTTACACTGACAGTGTTGATGATGCAGGTGTGTCTAGTGCAAGAGGACATTTTTAGCATCTCATATGAATTTGTGTGTTGAACACTTCCTCACAAACTGATAACGTCAAAAAGCAGATTAATGTGCCACTTTAAATGCTTTCATTAATAATATCTTTAACTTTAATAAATCAAAAATAAAGGATTTTGCGATCCGTATTTACATGAACATTTTTTTCTTGTTTCAGTATAAGGAACCTGTACCCAAACTTTGTAAAAGTATTTTTGAATCACCCTGTATAAAGTTTCATCTCTGTGTCAATTTTACTTTGGAAACAAGGAAACAATAAACTGTGCAATGACATGCAATAGAAATTGCTTTGCTTCAAATATCACACAGTTCTGTACTAACGCTACTGTGGAATGTTAATGCACATTAACTTACTCGAGTGTTTGGGCAGGCCTTTCCTCTGTTGTAACACTTGTGACTCGCTCTCTTGTCGAATTTTGCCCATAATGCTTGTGCCTTCCATGAATGTAATTTTGCCTGTAAACAAATACAAATTCATAGATTAATCAGCAGTCATGTGCTAGTTGTAGTTCACATATTTACTCAGGAAAGTTGTTTTCAGCAAATATTTGTACACAAAAACAGTGTTCTTGTAAGCAATACATAGTATTGTTCTAGGGAAAAACAAAAATGAAAAGTAGGTTAAAAACCAAAGTTGGCATTGAAGTTTAATATCTTTCAAGGATGTGACACGAAGATTTTGAAGAAAATTTCTATGCCCTAAACTAATCTCCACATGGAAAATTTTGATTTTCTCAAAAATGACTTTTGATTAAAATGCCATATGTTTAAGATATTTTTATGCCAAATGAAATGTATATTTTGAATTTTCTGACTATTGCCCATGTAGTGCTTTTACACATGATTTTTGCATAATTGGTAAACCTTAAGAGACAGACCAACTTCTGCTATAAATATCACATGACTTTCTCTACTCTTGTACTATTTCAAACTCTTATTCCTATATCTTCTTGGTGTTAGTTGAGATAAACATTTGCAGAAACTATCTTATTGCTTATTTCCTTGTAGGTACAAGGGGAATATTAGAACACAGTAGACTTTTTTTTATTGTTCCAGTTATATCCTGCCTTTAACTACAGAGGTCATATCGGCAGTCTTGCCTATTGGCAATGGTGTTACTCGTTTAACACTGGGTTTTTCGGTCTTTGGGGTTTTTATACGTTGAATTCACACACACACACGCGCGCGCACGCACATTCACACTTTCATTCAACTTCCAGACTCAGGGAAGGATGAGGAATAATCTTGACTGGAGAAAAATTCCTATCCCCCTGCCGGGAATCGAACCCGGGACCCCTAGCACAGCAGGCACGTGCTCTACCAACAACAGGGTTTGTGCGGAAGTCAAATATTTTAAAGCTTTGAGGTCTCGTTCTCTTTGCAAACTTAACATATAAAAATGAACAACGTTGATCCATTTGATGAAAGTTTAAATTCTCCGAAACTCACACAAATAACAAGGAATATCTTCGAAATGGTTCACTCTATCAAAAATAAAAATTATCTGCACATAAATTGTGTATTTTAGCAAGATCTACATTTTTTGTACAGTAAGATTTGGTCTATCTCTAACGGTTTACCAGTTATGCAAAAGTCGTCCAGAGTAAATACGACTACAGGGGCTATAGCCAGAAAATTCAAGATATACATTTCATTTGTCATCAAAATATCTCAAACATGTCATTTTAATCAAAATCGTTAGAGCCATTTTCAAGAAAATCAAAATTTTCCGCGTAAAGGGTAGTTTAGGGTGGGACTATTTTCTTCAAAATCTTCGTGTCGCATCCTCAAGACATTAAACTTAACCACCATTTTTGGTTTTTAACCGACTTTTCGTACTTGAGTTATGCTGTCCACAGACTGACACATAGACATCACACACGGACGGACCTTTTTCTAAAAACATATATATTTTTTCTATTCAGGGGGCCTCAAAACATATTTTCGGTGAGATCTCGACATCGAATACAATATTTCCTCTACGTAGTAGAGAAAATAAAAATGAATGCAGTGAACGCGTTGCAGAATAACGAAATGATCAATTATTAAAATAACAGAGAAATCGACAGTAGGCACGAACCAATATAGAAAAGCATCAATCCTGCTCCAAAGAAGCGTTTACAGCAGGTCGGATAGCGGCCGGCGTGTGTGTGCGCTTGATTGCTTATTAATTCAAACAGCCCAGGCGAGGTGCCGAGCTATTCTCACCACTTAAGCATGTATAAAAGGGAACTTTTCTCACCACTGGCCCAACACGACTCAGTGCCAACACTGTTAGTCAAGTGCACTTCAATAGACAGTGTTTGCTGCTCGGCAAGGATAAATCTCTTTGGAATAATAAAGATCGGGGTTATTGTTCTATAATTTGTATAATTTCTGTTTCATGGCTTTGCAAATACGCCACGGGTAGACTGCACGTACACTCGCACAGTGATTAACGCATCAAGTTGGTCTGTTGAAACAATGGAAGGGGCAGGTAAGGACATCGCGTGGCCGGCGCGTGTATAAAAACCAAAACAACCCAGGCAGAGTATTGGCGCGCAAACAGAGATTGCACAAAGCTCTTACACCTGTAGAAGTATGTGGCGGCCGTGGGAAACAGGAAATGCCTCGCCTATAGGAGGTGGAAAACCAGTACGTACATAACCAGACGGCACACATTATTCAAAATGTTGTCGATTACTTTAAAGGAGGGAACGGCAAGTGTGACTCGGCGATTGCACATACTGTGGCTGCACCTGGCGTTGCCGGGTGTACCATTGAACTTGATATTCACAACTATACAACTCCAACACAGACAAAATGCGATGAAAATAAAACCGTTCATGAATTGATGCCTATTTCGTTGTCTTCGGAGCATGAAGAAGAAATTATAAGATACTAAGATTTGAGTAAATGCCAAGTACATATCTATGTCAATGTAAAGGTTTCGTTTCTCTGCTTGTATTTCCTTCCTTCGTTCGTTTTGTGGGGGTTGTATGTAGTACCAACTGTCTTGGTATATATTTATATAATTAATAAAGGAATAAAAATAATTTAGTTCAAATAAATAAGATCAAGTATTCCAGTTTTTTATATTAAATGTATTTATCGTCCCAGAGAATAAGCTGTTGAAGCAATACCAATTAATTGCATAAATAAATAACGACTAAACACGTAAACAGTGCAACTGAAACAAGGTTCAAACGTACACAGCCTAATATAGTGGTGTGTGTGCGTGTGTCTGTGTGTGTGCGTGCGTGCCTCTGTGTCTGTGTATGTTTGTGTGCGTGTGTGTATGCGTGTGTCTGTGTGCGTGTGTCTGTGTGTGTGCGTGTGTGTATGCGTGTGTCTGTGTATGTCTGTGTGTGCGAGTGTGTGTATGCGTGTGTCTGTGTATGTCTGTGTGTGCGAGTGTGTGTATGCGTGTGTCTGTGTGTGCGTGTGCGTGCGTCTGTGTGCGTGTGTGTGTATACGTGTGTCTGTGAATGTCTGTGTGCGTGTGTGTGTATACGTGTGTCTGTGAATGTCTGTGTGCGTGTGTCTGTGTGTGCGTGTGTGTCTGTGTATATCTGTGTGTGTGTCTGTGTGCGCGTGTGTCTGTGCGCGCGTGTATGTGTGCGCGTGTGTGTGTGCGTGTGTGTATGCGTGTGTCTGTGTGCGTGCGTGTGTGTGCGTGTGTCTGTGTGTGCGTGTGTGTATGCGTGTGTGTGTCTGTGTGCGCGTGTGTCTGTGCGCGCGTGTATGTGTGCGCGTGTGTGTGTGCGTGTGTGTATGCGTGTGTCTGTGTGCGTGTGTCTGTGTGCGTGTGTCTGTGTGTGTGCGTGTGTCTGTGTGTGCGTGTGTGTATGCGTGTGTCTGTGTATGTCTGTGTGTGCGCGTGTGTGTATGCGTGTGTCTGTGTGTGCGTGCGTCTGTGTGCGTGTGTGTATACGTGTGTCTGTGAATGTCTGTGTGCGTGTGTGTGTATACGTGTGTCTGTGAATGTCTGTGTGCGTGTGTCTGTGTGTGCGTGTGTGTGTCTGTGTATGTCTGTGTGCGTGTGTCTGTGTATGTCTGTGTGTGCGCGTGTGTGTATGCGTGTGTCTGTGTGTGCGTGTGTGTGTGCGTGCGTCTGTGTGTGTGTGTGTATACGTGTGTCTGTGAATGTCTGTGTGCGTGTGTGTGTATACGTGTGTCTGTGAATGTCTGTGTGCGTGTGTGTGTATACGTGTGTCTGTGAATGTCTGTGTGCGTGTGTGTGTATACGTGTGTCTGTGAATGTCTGTGTGCGTGTGTGTGTATACGTGTGTCTGTGTATGTCTGTGTGCGTGTATGTCTGTGTGTGTGTCTGTGTGCGCGTGTGTCTGTGCGCGCGTGTATGTGTGCGCGTGTGTGTGTGCGTGTGTGTATGCGTGTGTCTGTGTGCGCGTGTGTGTGTGCGTGTGTGTATGCGTGTGTCTGTGCGTGCGTGTGTGTGTGCGCGCGTGTGTGTATGCGCGTGTGTGCGTATGTCTGTGTATGCGTGTGTGTGCGTATGTCTGTGTGTGCGTGTGTGCGTGTGTGTCTGTATGTGCGTGTGTGTGCGCGTGTGTGTCTGTGTGTGCGTGTGTGTGTGCGTGTGTGCGTGTGTGTGCGTGTATGTCTGTGTACGTGTGCATGCGTGTGTGCCTTGGAATTTAAGTTCAGCATCTTCCAAGGATCCAGGTCGAAAAGACCGCATAACTGGCCGGGAGGGCGCGGGGCGCGGACCACGTCCCACCACCCAGTACTGCACCCCACCAATGACACCTGTAGTGAGCAGAGGTGGGGGACGCAGCGGCTGAGCGGCAAGCCTTGGCCCTTCATGGAGTATACTTTTGGGGTTTTGTCTTCCAAGGATGCGACACGAACACTTTCGAGAAGACACCCCCATCCCAGACTACCCTTAACGTGGAACAGTTTTAGAAAATGTTGATTTCCCAAAAATGCCTCTAACCATTCTGATTAAAACACCATATATTTAAACCATTTTCATGACAAATGAAATGCATATCGTCAATTTTCTGGGAATAGCCTATGAAGGCCTCTTCATTTTGAATCACTTCTGCATAACTGGTAGCTGTAAGAGACAGACAAAATCTTACTAAAAACATTATATCTCATTAAAGCACACAATTTGTGTCAATAAACAGCTTTTTCCACTGAATATTCTTTCCTTATTTCATATGGTTAAGTCGCTATTCGTTTTTTCTCGTGGCCTTGCCACGAACACGAATTTCGAAGGCATCACATGTCGATCCGCTTTGTAAAAATCTGACTATAGGTTAAGCCTAAAGTATTCTTATATCTACAACGAAATGTGCAGATGTGCAATAGAAGTCCATCTAGATTCTAGTTTATCACCAAGTAGATAGGAAGAATAAGCTTTTGTAAGAATAGTTTGTAGGAAAGTGAGTAGAGAAAGTCATGTGTATGCAACACATCAGATTTTTCCTTTTACGATATGCGATTCTTACGGAAGTTTTGTAATACAGGATGTTAGGAGTATGAAAGTGCAGATTTCGCGTGACGGTAAATTCCAATATGGCGAACAAACAGTCTAATAAGCACATTTATAGTGAAAGATAAAGGAGATAATTGAACAATATTGAATAATTATCTGCATAGTCTGGCAACACAGTAAGACTGAACAGGTGAAAGTTTTCTTTACTAATGGGCTTCCCATAACCCATGCACGCGTTCAAAGACCAAAGAAGGCCAGAGCTGGAAAACTGGTTTCGCCACGTGTCTGTGTTTTTGCAATCAGCTACTGCAAGTAACGAGGGGAGAGGTGGTTTTCTTTCCAAGCAGTCCTCACGAGAGCTGAGCAGGTAGTTTACTATCAACATGCCTGACCTTCCGTTCCACACACATGCTAAGTTTGCGCGCTTGCCAAGTGTATACTAAATTTATTCCAATAGGCACGCCGGGACACAATTATTTAATGTTCTTTTTTGGCTAAACGACTCATTTTAACAACATATGGAAAGCTATATCCCTTTATGGCATAGAGTTTATGCTAATTGCTGAAGTAAATGATAAACGAGTGGTCACATGTTCAAAATCAAACAGTCGACTAATTTAATTTCTATTTATTCAACATTAGAGGAAGATGGTAGAGGAAGTTATCTTTCACCTTAATTCAAGAAGTCGCCGTTTAAGTCTGTGCACTTATACTCGTAACAGCTTGTGTATCGGGATTTCAACTGGTTAAATCATATACAACAGTAATTTGGCTAACAGAGTACATTATACGCCTTATTAAAACGCTTATTACTTTCTTTTTCGCGTGGAATTAACAACACAACTCGAGTTGGTTCCGCCTGACTGCTTTTCGAACCATAGATATGATAATGTAATTTTGAAACGAACGGCAAATAAGGTTTTTGCGAGAAATATGCTACTTGTGTATTTAAACGGATATCAGTCCGATGTTTTAAGCCTCCTTAAAAATTCTTTTCAGAATGGGGAGCAGTAGTGTTAGTGCCCCAATAGTGCAAGTGACCCCGATCGATTTGAGGCTGCTACTCTAGGATACACCGCAAACTGGTCAACCACCCTGCAGAAGGGCGTAAACACGATTACGCCATAGCTGAACACTTATGCTCATTTGTCTGGATTGGGTACCTACGGAATGAATATTAGCAAGTAAACCTATGCATCAAAATTTGACGCGGCTGAGTGCAGCAACTGTGCTATTAACGAGCAAATCACGTTTAACAATACAAGTATTTTAATGCAAATGTTACCAATCAAAACCGGCCTTAATGGGTAATTGGAAATGGATTAAATATGCGCACCAGATTAAATCTATAAATCACATGGCCAGAGGGCGCGGCTGCAGATATAATTAGCTGCGAATCAATTCAATTATCGGTTTTTGTTACTAAGTCGTTATGTTGCGGGTTATTTCATAATCAATGGTTATTTATGTATTTTACATTCTCTAACCTTCACTTAGTTTAGAGGCCCATTCCAAAAAAAACTTTGATATTCGGACTTCATCAGCATCAACACTAAGAGGGAACCAGTATTAACTAGGGTCTGGCTTTCTTAAGTTTCTATTAGGTTTCAACCTATTTTTTCCTCCTCGCTATTATTTTAACTATCCAATTTCAAAATCTATATTGAAACCTAAAATAACACCACTGAAACTCTCGTAAAACCATTTTCATCACTCTTGTAAACAGTAGCATGGAGTTAGTTCAGGTTACTACCGCTAAATGCAGCACTTGCATATATTAACACTCTTTTGTTTTATATCGGAAGCTATTCTCCGCTTGGAGAGTGCAAGTCTCATGCTCAATTTATGCTCTGAATTTATCATTGGTGATGTATCCAGAAAAGAAATACTTGGATCACTGGCAGTTGCATATTCGTTTAAGCTGCAACACAATCGTGGTTTTGAAGATGTGAAAGCAACACATTCAGTATTGCAGGGATAAAAGTATAGATATAGGAAAGTTACCCATAGTACCAGCTGCATTAGCATCTAATGTATTCCGTGAAATAATTAATAATTGATTTATTTAATACTGTTTAATATCAATAGTGATCTAAAAGTAAACAACTTAAAACTTACAATCACATTCATATATTTTAGCTACGATTTATTTTCACAGTTGGCACGACAACCAATCCAGTAGGCGGTGAGAACAACAATAAATTTAGCGCTTAATCCAGGAAAATGATCAATTAGACATATGATTAATACAATTTGCGCTACTAAGCTACTCATTAAAGGTAGGTCAGCTCTATTTAAAATTACAGTTGTTTGACTTCACCTCTTCTATTAAAATATCAATATCAATATTTGCCAAATCTTTTGTCTGCCATTTTGAATCGCCCGCTAATTGTTTTTACTACACACATATTCAGAAACGTAAGAAAATGTTTAGGTTGGCGGAACCACAAGGAGGAGGTAATATAACCAAAGCGATAAATCACAACCAAGAGATGATAATCCGGTATCAGTGAAATGGTCTAAATAATTACCTTTTACTTGTGTCAGTATCAACAATTTAATACGTTACTGATACTGACCGATGTTATCAACCATAGGAATAGAAAATAATTAACCTTAAAACTAAAATTATAACGCAATACGCTTTTCTTTTTCAAGAAGATAATTTCTTTGGAAATGTACCTATACTATTCAACCCCCAATTTACCAAGTTGAAAGTAATGGAATCTGCTGGCTTTCGGTGATGTAAACTCAACTTGGTGTTCAAATAGTAGGTACATAGTTTCGTAATTTCTATACGTTCCAGAAGGATGACATAGTTTATTAATCACTACATACTAAATGTATTACGGTTCGGTAACCAGCTGACGTTTTATCCGATAAAATTGCATTCTTGCCAGCATATTATAAGATAAACGATCGAGATTGGTGGATATCCGAGACATTGCTAAACGCAGTTGGTCAATATCAAATACCTACAGCGTACAAATGGAAATAATGTTTGTGGATAAGTTAAGAGCTGGAAAAAGTGTATTCTCCACAAGCCAATGGTTGGAGCTGTGGCCACTCGTCATCGGCAGAGAAGCAGGTACATTCCTTACAGAAAACGCCCGGTCCCACTTCTCGGAGACTCAATTTGGCTGGGAAACATTACCTCATCGAGCCTTTCACCTGCTCCTGCTCACACTCACGTTTTCATATTCCTCAACAACAAAGACTTCAACAGCCAGAATACCTTTATCGAATTCACATGTAATTCCAACTGCATTAATGAACTAGTTATTAACTGGCAAACAACTTGTTGGTGATTGCCACTATTTTCATTAATAACCTTCATTTTAGTTCGAATGTGTATCTATTCTGCTTCTGAAGGTTAACTAAATCGTCAGTCTAAAAGAAGTTCCGGAAACATTTTGATTAAGCACAAACTGGTTTCTTTTCAGGCAAACCTTATGATATCTTGCTGATGTGTTTCTGAAGCACTATTAGTAAAACCATCAAGGCCAATTGTAGTTCCAAAAACCTGTGTTACACTCACACGACTTTCTCTACCCTTGTACTATTCTTACAGACTTTTATTCCTCTATCTTCATGTTAATTGAGATAAAGGTTTACAGAAATTATCGTATTGCTAATTTCCTTGTAGGTGCAAGGGGGAAAGGGGAATACGGTTGACTTTGAGCGAGTCAAATCTTTATGACGACATTGGACGGCCATGAAATAAACTGAATAATGTTCCATTTGAGAAAAATACATAGTATTGCACAACTCACACAAAAAACGCATTTGGACATAACCTGCGTGCTTTAACGATATCTACGTATTTTGTACAGTAAGATTTGGTCTATCTCTTACGGTTTACCAATTATGCAAAAGTTATCGAGAGTAAACAGGACTACGTGGGCTATAGCCGGAAATTTCAAAACATACTTTTCATTTGCCATAAAAATATCTTAAACATATGGCATTTTAATCAAAGTCGTTAGAGCCATTTTTCAGAAAATAGAATTTTCGAAAAACTTTCAGTGGGGTAGTTTAGGATGGAAGAATTTTCTTCAAAATCTTCATGTCGAACTCTTGAAAGATGTTAAACTTGAATTGCCAACTTTGGCTTTTATCCGACTTTTTGTTTTTGAGTTATGCACTATGATGCTCTCTCTCTCTCTCTTTCTCTCTCTCTCTCTCTCTCTCTCTCTCTCTCTCTCTCTCTCTCTCTCTCACACACACACACACACACACACACACACACACACACACACACTTTTTCTAAAAATACTCTTTTTGGATTCGGGGGCCTCAAAACATATTTCCGGTGCAATCTCGACATCGAAATTTTGGGTCGAATATACTTCCCTATATGTAGTAGAGAAAGCAAAAACAATCAGTCTTTTTCGGTTTTGTGGGGAAAGCAAATCCTAAGATTTTATGATTCGGCATATTCCAATTTGCTCTTTGCTTTATAAGTTAATATGAAGACTATGAAGATGAAGTTCAGTGACGTATTCAGAAAGATATTTGAGTACACCAATCTTACTCGTCAACTGAAACCAGAAGTAATATATTCCTCGGTCTAAACTTTTCAAAATAATTTTAAACGTAATTACAAATCCTGCATCATTCATAGCAGGTCTAATATCAGATTTCCTATTTGTGGAACAAATATGAAAGGTTGTTTACAAAGCGTTGTTTTCTTAAAATGTAAATGTAAAACGTTAATGCAGATTCAATAATAATTTCCAAATATTGACGTTTCGCTGCACTGCGCTTCAAGCTGTTGTCTAACTCCTAAGGTTTCATAGCTGCACAAAACTGAATCCTAACACAAGGTTTACATTTTATTCCTCTTGTCGATACGTCAAACACACGACATTTTAACCAAAATAGTCAAGCCTTTTTTGTAGAACTGAAAAAAAAAAAAAAAAAAAAGGACGGAACATTTACCATGCAAGTAGTTTGGCGTGGAAGATTTTGGGAGACATTCGTATAGCATTCTTAAAAAAAACCTCAACTTAAACACCAAGTCTGATATTGTGACACCGGGCTCGGTGCACAATAAAAGATGACGGGGCCAAGCTACTTCACGCCACATACCGGGCCGGCGAGCGGACAAAGGCATTCAGGGTCAAGCTGCCTCGTTCAACTGTTTGTGTGTACGTGACTAACAATGGAAGCGGCTACACAAAAGGTGCTTTCTCCAGAACCTTCGAAAAAGTTCTCGCCACGTGGTTGCCGGCGTACGTGTGGAAGTCGAGAACGATCCACATGACAGAAGTAAAAGTTGTGAGTTGTTACGAAAGCTGCAGATTGTGTTAACGACGAGAAGAAAACTATGTATTTGAGATAAAATCTTAGAAGACAATAAATTGATAGAAAGTAACCGGACTAATTTCGTTATTTTATCACATTTACCCGACTTTTCGTTTTTGAGTTCTGCTCTCTGTTTACATCACGAACAAATGGAATCTTATAATCAATGTTTTTATTTTCAAGGAGCAATCGTTGCACAAGTCTTAAAAAGGTTATTTTAGGCAGTTGGTATGTGGCAGGCTTTGATCACGCATCAATGTTATTGACAGTGTCATCTTGAAGGTTTTACTTCAAAAGAAAGAGTAACAGAGTAAACGCTCCTTACACGAGCAAATGGTCAACGGAACACCTAGTGCAGCAGGGAGCCCCTTGCAAATAATTAAATCACTGCACTGCACGTATGTAATGGGTTTCAAAGAATTCTGTTTCAATTAGTCACTGACCAGGAGTGAGTGAGTCACTCTCTGCTCCGGAAGTTACGTTTGGCATCATTTCAGATCTTACGGAGGTTATTAATTCAAATGCCACAAGTGACGGTAAGGATAATTCTGGTGAGGAATCTGCAGTATTGCCGCCACTGATTGGTTGTCTGTTTTAGCAACATTACACACCAATGTAGCGAAACATGTATACAAAAAGTCTGATGTGTTGCACTCACATGACTTTCTCTACTCTTGTACTAACCATTCTTACAAACTCTTATTCCTATATCTTCTTCGTGTTAGTTGAGATAAACATTTGTACAAATTATCTTATTGCTTATTTCCTTGTTGGTACAAGGGGAATATGGGAATACAGTAGGCTTGGAGCGATAGTCAAATGTTTTAAACCTTTGGGATTCTGTTGCCTTTGCCCACTTCACATATAAAAAATGAACGATGATCCTTTTCACGAAAGTTCTAAGTTTTCCGAAACTCACACACATAACAAGGAATATCTCCGAAATGGTTCACTCTACAAGAAAATGTATTGAGACATAAATTGTGTATTTTAGCAAGATCTACATTTTTTGTTTAGTATAATTTTGTCTATCTCTAACGGTTTACCAGTTGCAAAAGTCGTCCAGAGTAAATACGACTACAGGGGCTATAGCCAGAAAATTCAAGATATACATTTCATTTGTCATAAAAATATGTCAAACATATGACATTTTAATCAAAATCGTTAGAGCCATTTTCAAGAAAATCAAAATTTTCGAAAATTTTTCCATGTAAAGGGTAGTTTAGGGTGGGGCTATTTTCTTCAAAATCTTCGTGTCGCATCCTAGCAAGACATTAAACTTAAATACCAACTTTGGTTTTTAACCGACTTTTCGTTTTTGAGTTATGCTGTCCACAGACACACACACGGACCTTTCTCTAAAAATGCTTTTTTTGGATTCAGGGGTCCCCAAAACATATATTTCCGGTGAAATCTCGACATGGAATTTTTGGGAGGAATACAATACTTCCCCTACTTACCAGTAGAGAAAGTAAAACTGAAAAGTCAGTTAAAAACCAAAGTTAATATATTTCAAGAATGCGACACGAACATTTTGAACAAAATTCCTCCACTTTAAACTACGCTTTACATGGAAAAAATTTCAAAACCTTTTATTTTTACGAAAATGGCTCTAAAAATTTTGATTTAAGTGCCACATGTTTAAGATACTTTATGACAAATTAAATGTATAGTTTGAATTTTCTGGCTATAGGGCATGTAGTCCTGTTTATTCTTGGTGACTTTTGCATAACTAGTAAACCGTAAGATATAGACCAAATCTTACTATAAAAAATGTAGATCTTGCTAAAACACACAATTTAAGTCCAAATAAATTTTTTGTGGAGTGAACCATTTCGGAGATATTCCTTGTTATTTGTGTGAGCTTTGCAATACTTGTATTTTTCTCAAATGCAAGGTCGTAATTCACTTTTTTATATCTTAGCTGTGCAAAGAGAACGAAATTCCAAAGCCTTCATATAGCGACCAGGTTCAAAAGCCTACTGTAGGCCATGACAAGGCATTAAGGAATTGGTAAAGGCTTATTATAAAAACAATAATTGTTATGAATCTGCACGAGGAGAATTTGGGCGCCATGATCCTGTTGCTTCAGTCCACGCTGCGAGACAGTTCTGTCTTGAACAAGAAGCATCCAGAACCAACAACAACTAACTATTGTAACACCAGAAGAATGGCAACAGCAGTTGGCCCTCCTGGTCGCCTGGTCTTCTAATGCGCGGTTATTTCCTGTTTCCATATATCTACTCTACCTTTTAAAATCACACACTGAAAGATCTAAAAGTATAAATGAATTAAGGACTGAAAACATTGCATCAATCAGCATTGAGATGTTGCAGAGAAGGTCATTTACAGGAATTGATTACTATTAATAACAACAAATGTGAATAATAAATGGTATAGTGTTAGCTTCCAGATGATCGTGTTTAGATGTACACTTCTGGTTACTTTCCAGCCATATTAGAACAATTAACAACAATAATAACAATAACAATATTATTATTATTATTATTATTATTATTATTATTATTATTATTATTATTATTATTATTATTATTATTATGCAACGAGACTATAATGGTAGTAATTAAGACGCAAGTATATAATTTTCAAACTTATAGTTAAGTTTCATACAATTTATGCTCGACCATATAGCTAATTTTATATGTAGCTCAAATATTGTAAAATGTTGTACACTCACCAGGGACAATGACCTACATATTGCGTCAGCTGATATTTGGAGTTGTGCGCAGGCGCTAAACGATCGATTCGTTTCCAGCACGTCACAGCTGTATGATGAAAATGATAACCTTGGAATGCTACGTAACAACGAAAAATAGAAGGCAGATTGAATATATTGGTTTTCAGACGAAACTATTTCCATGTATAAGTTATTTATTGTACATTTAGTGAAAATTTGCTTAGGGGCTGTGATTAGTGCAATATTCTTGGAAGTTGATGCTGTATTGAGGTTAATTTGTGTAAGTTGCATCTCACTGTCAGTAGTGTCCGACATTTTAGCGTTTTCTAAACTCGCGCTAGTTGCGTTTCGAGAAGTAATCGATATTGCGCTTTGCCATTGCTGCATGGGAATTCTCTGATTGGTGGAACACCTGGCCTTTAATGAACATTGAATTGTCCGATTGGATGAAGAGCAGACCTTTAATGAAAGTTTGTCCATTAAAGGATCGCTATCAGACTTATAATTAATACATTTGGGTATGGTCGAGCATAAAAATAATAAAAGCCACACACTCGCATGTACACGCAGTTTGTCTCTGTTTACAATATAATATAGATAACTTGCAATAAAAAGATGATATTCAAACACAGTATTTTAGTGCTATCGTTCCAGCATGTATCCTGCATGGGGAGATTTAGTGCACCATCTCTCTTCCCTGGCGTCGGTCGAGTCGTGAATTGCGAGGAAATAGTGTTCAATTGTTTCAGTGACGTTGTGCGTACAGTTTATGACTTGCGCATGAATGAGACAAGCAGCATCCCCAGGTAGGGGACTGGAACAGATGAACTCATGCCACCCTCAATAAACTGCACACTTTACTTCTCTTACCTTGAGCTTGGGGTAAAACTGCGGAAAGACAGTAGGTTTAATACGCAGCAACTCGCATAGCTGTCGGTGATGGCCGAGGATGCCCTTCAAGGTGGAGGCGCTGCAGAATTGGTCGAAAACGTCCGATGCCAGAGCAATCTCCTGGGGGACAGCTTGCTTCCTATATTCCATTGTCGTCAATCATTTATCCTGCAAAAAATAACAAGATGTCAGTTTCCTGAGAGGAATCATATGTCTGATTACAAAATACCTTAGTTTTTATGCTTTCTCTTTACAAATGAGCCTAGGAAATTTGCCATAGGCTTAAAAGTTTCTATTACAAAGTATGATAAAACATATTTAAAAATCTGGTGTTACATTCACATAACGTCCTCTACATATTCAACAAACCCGCTTAAAAAGTTTATTCTATCAACTTCACTTTAATCGGGATAAACATGTGTAAACATTCTAAAGTAAGAACAAATTAGAAACTAAAAGCTTCACTTATCTTAGTAATGTTGCAAGTTCTTGGTGAAAAGGTGACTAAAGTTTCGAGTTGACTCCAACTCATTCTCAAAGTTATACCTACAAACAAATTTGTTACCAACGCTACATATGTTCATTACATTACTAAGATAAGTGAAGTTTTTAGTTTATAATTTGTTCTTACTTTAGAATCTTGTTGCTTCACTGTTAATAGCTTCAATTTCTTTAATTAATGTGTAAACATGTTTTTATTACATATTTCCTTGTAGATACAATGGAAATGCGGGATTACAGTAGGTTTAAAGGATAGTCAAACATTTTAAGAGCTGGTCGTTATATTGGGGCTTTGAAATTCGTTTTCGTTGTACAAGCATGAGGAGGAAAAAGAAAAGAAAGAAAAAACAATGACTTCTCATACTAACTTCGCGGCACAACAGCCCTTTCCCGGCCAGGGCATACCGCTTGGCGCAGCACTGGAGGGTGGGACGTGGTCAACGCCCCGGTCCCTCTCGGTCTTCACAACAAGGGGCCGTTACTTCTCAATCAAGTAGTTCTTGAATCGTCCCCTCAGGGACCTACGGAGGCTGAGTGCACCCCGAACCAGATCTCCTATGCCGGTACCGAGAATCGAGTCCGGTCTTCTGCTTGGTAAGCAGCAGCGCTACTACAAAATATAAGTATTGGAAAATTCATACCAATGACAAGTAATATTTAACTTCATAAAAATACACACGAGATTGTGGGCTTTAATAAGATCTACATTTTTTGTGCAGTAAAATTTTTCTTGTTTCTTTCGGTTTACCAGATGTGCAGAAGTCAGCCAGGATGTACTTGTGGAATGTAAAACCTTCTTACTTTCTATGGCAGAGAAAGTAAAAACCGACAAAGCATGTATTTGAATGAACTATATTGTAAAAAAATGCAATATTTTCGTAAGTTGAATGTTTATACAAAGATGTGGCCGTAGTGCGCAATGCAGTGGTCATTATGTTAACGTTTACATAGTCAATGGGTTCTTTACTTTGGAAGAGAATGTCACATTTATGTTCACGTAAAAACAGTTCTTTCTCTGCATGCAACAGCTGAAAGTCTAGCGGCTAGAGGAACGAACTTGAGGTTAAAGGTTTGGATGATGCAAAGGTAGATAGATATGTTTAACACAGTGACAATGAAATTCCTAAGGATCGATTACAAAGCAACTAACACAATACTGGACTTAGACACACACATGTTGCGTTGCCTAATGTTTTCTTGTCGAGGTCATTGTATTGCCCCAGTCATAGCGAGCGGGCGAGCGACCGACCTTCGAGACGTTGGCCTCTTTTGTTTTCCTTACTGTTCCGAACAGCAGGTAGACTTCATCAAGTCAGCAGAAGCTAAGCTAACGACCTTCGATTCCACATATCCTTGTATGCTAATTTACCTAGATATGGCTCGTCGTGGCTTCAACTCGGGAGGTTGCGGGTTCATTCTGACCGCCTTTGTTCACCACTTCCGTTAGTCTGCAGGACAAAAATACTAAATATGGTAAAGAAAGACGACTACGCAACTAGAACAAGCGACTAACGCTATAGTGTCAAATTGTGTATTTTGATGAGCTGCACGTTTTGCTCGCAGTGAGCCTTTGCTCATATCGTATCACTTCATTACCTAGGGAACATTAACTAGGGCTAGGATTTTCACAACTTTGCATCTTTATTTTGGTAACTCTATTTCATTATTGAGATGTATATAAATCTGTTCCAGAGTAAAAGAAGTTAAACTATATTTGTTTGGTCTTTTTTTTTCCTTCATTTTTTGCTAATTTTGCTGTATTGAGCACTTTTTAAGATTTGTATTGCATTATTGTGCATTTTTATATACCTCAGGCGGATTTATTGCATATTTATGCACTTTAAATATATCTTACGTACATTTTGCGTCTTTTTTTGCTTTCAAGAGCAAATGACTCCGTTCTTTACATTTCATTTCTTAGTAAATAATTTACAGGTGCACTGTCGGGTGGGAACTTTTCTCTTGTAGACCTGGAAGCAAGTGACATACATACAAGTATGCTCCTCCAGTATCAGTGCAAGTGGAAAGGACCTTCCCAATATTAACAGATAATCTGCAGTCATTTTCCTTTAAAAATCTACAAATGGCGTCTGTTGTGCATTGCAATTCAAGACTGATGAAATGAACAATTGCTATTTTCCCACAAAATAAATCAGTTGCTTACAGAATATTCTTTTTAATTTGTGTAAATGCACTAACTTGTTCGTTATTTAATTGTATTATTTTATTTTGTGTAATTTTGAACTTCCCTTAAACTAATATTAAAATTGCGCGAGACCGAAGCAAGCCTAAATGGCTTAAATTCTGTTGTTGATGATGATACTATTAAAGTAAAGTTTTAGTTTTAAGAGCATTTTTTAAACATTATAGGCACCCCCCCCCTCTCTCTCTCTCTCTCTCTCACTCACCCTTGTTTTCTCACTCTGGGTTTATGGGAACATTAAACAAGCATTTCAAATTTTTTACTTTCTCTATTGGTAAGTAGAAGGAAGTAGAATTGTATTCCACACAAAAATTCGATGTCAAGATTTCGCCGGAAATATATGTTTTGAGACCCCTGAATCCAAAAAAAAGCATTTTTAGAAAAAGGTCCGTTTGTGTCTGTCAGTCTGCCAGTCTCTGGCCGGCACAACTCAAAAACGAATAGTTGGTCAAAAACCAAAGTTGGTATTTAAGTTCAATGTCTTTCAAGGATACGACACGAAGATTTTGAAGAAAATAGCCCCATCCTAAACTACCCTGGAAAATTTTGATATTCCTGAAAATGGATCTAACGATTTTCATTAAAATGTATATGTTTAAGATATTTGCGTGACAAATGAAATGTATATTTGGAATTTTCTGGCTATAGCCTCTGCAGTGTGTTTACTCCGGATGACTTTTGAATAACTCGTAAACCGTAAGAGATAGACAAAATCTTACTGTACGAAAAATGTAGATTTCGTTAAAACACACAATTTATGTCTAAATACATTTTCTTGTAGAGTGAACCATTTCGGAGATATTCCTTATTATTTGTGCCAGTTTCGGAAAACACATTTTCGTGAAATGCAACATCATTGTTTATGTTAAGCGTGCAAACAGGGTATCTCAAAGCATTAAAAGATTTGACTATCGCACAAAGTCTACTGTATTCTAATATTCCCCTTGTACCTACAAGGAAATAAGCAATAAGATAATTTGTACAAATGTTTATCTCAACTAACACAAAGAAGATATAGGAATAAGAGTTTGTAAGAATGGTTGGTGCAAAAGAAGAGAAAGTCATGTGAATGCAACACATTAGATTTTTCGATATAGAATGTTTGGGTTAATTGGAATATGCTTTCTATTACAAGTAAACAGTAGAGAAAGTGAGAAGGCTGAAAACATTTGTAGCATGTTTTAGACGACGTTGGAAGAAACAAGTTTATTTTAGGCCCACCCAATGAATATCATTGACAGAAGGTTTGAGGACCAACTCGATACTGGATCTGGTATCTGGGCACGCTCCAATTCTTGCCAAAGTGTGTTCAATGTCATCTAGATAGTGTGTAGTGGTGTCATGTTCGCCTGCCTGCCACACACCCACCATACAGTCCCGACTGGAGCCGCCTCGTCTGCAAACGCAGTTACAAGTGTACAGACCACTTCAACATTTGGTCACCTGTCACCGATTGTGTACTTTAAACGCTGTCGGTGACTTTGTGGTACCACTTCCATTCGATGCGCGAAACGTCCAAATATCAACCCACTTCATAAAACACACTTCAAGCTACAAGGATTTCAAATTTATGGTTGAAACAAATAGTATTTCATTAACATTGTGAAACCATTAATAAATGAAGCAAGTATTTATCGAATCTACTACAGATAAATTGTAATGACTACGGACTTCGAAAGACCCTATCCATACAGTGTTAAATTAGTCACTTTCAAGATAGCTTTTCTCCTAAACTATTACTGATGCATTGTTGAAATTTCTACAACAGTAGGTATAAGCTTTTGGGTTAAATTTAACACCATTCCACCACTTGCCCCTTATAGTTTGCTTTGCATTTTGTTCCATGTTGCTGTTTACTTTTATTTCTTGCATAAACAGTGTTTTGAAAGCACAACATCCACCATCAACACTGGTTGCAGTTGCAGCACCATTTAGTGACATATGGGCACGTGTTTGCAGTGTTTTATGTAAGGCAACAGACGTCATTTTCAGTTATCGCTCCTTCAACTTCAGTCCCTTAGTATTCCTAGCCACATCTTCTACCTTACATAGCAACAACGGGTACATTCATTATTCCACAAAGAGTATTTCCTCCAGAAGCACCCTTAGCAATGGCTCGTAAGCCATATACTAGACGTGCCACGCCCACTTGGTATCGTTTTCAAACCTGTATTAAATAGGTCTAAATTAGAGTAACCCACATAAATTATACATCATTTTAAAGCTAAAATATAATAGATTACATTAATACAAAAAACCACAAATTTCAAGATTTGTTTACTTTTCCGGAGTGCCTTTCAATATATCTGGATTAGATTGTGTTCAGAAAATATATACTTCTGTGTTTATTTTTGTGGGATAGAAGCAAATTTAATACGACTTTGATATCGTCAATAAAGGAAATATTTCTAGATTCGTCAATGAAAAGATCAATGACAGGTTACGACTCCTGCTTTCTTGTTTGATTATGCGTAACGTTCCCATTCTGATCCTCATTTACAGGCAACTGTACACTAGGCTTAAAGCTTCTTGCTGTTTCCCTAAGTACCAACATTTCAGCCACATACGAGTATATCCACCAGGCTAGTCGTATCACAGGAAAGGATGGAAGTGTTCTTTCTCTCTGACTCTGACCGGAAACAACTGGAATACATGCTCGCAGGCGGCGCCGTGGCCGAGCGGTTAGCGCGCTCGCCTACCACCTAGGCGGCCCGGGTTCGATCCCAGGGACCCGCATGTGGTATTCGTGGTGGACGAAGCGGCGTCAGGGCGGGTTTTCTCCGGGTACTCCGGTTTCCCCCGCCATCTCATTCCACCGGTGCTCCATCTTCATTCCATGTATCATCAGTGTCACCGCCTGCGGTGCCGTAGTAGTAAAAGCGGGCGTTAAACACTACAAACATGCTCGCAGCACATCCATATCTCTTGAAGCGTGGTCATACAATAAATAAATAAATAAATAAACTATGTTTGATCATGAGCTCTATTTCCATTTAAACATTTAAAAATACAGTCAGTCTAATTGGAGGAAAGTTTCGTGCGCGTGTGCGCGTGCGCGTGAATAGCATAACTCAAAATCGAAAAGTCGCTTAAAAACCACCCAGCCCAAACTATCTTTCACATGGAAAAGTTTTCAAAATTGTCATTTTTCCCCCAAACGAATTTAATTACACTTTATATGTTAAATAGGAGCTCTAATGGCGTAGCTGTTGACGGGCCCTTAAACCCTAATCACTCACTCACTCACTCACTATATGTTAAATATATTTTCATGATAAACGAAAAGCACATCTTTAATTTTCAGGGAATAGTCTCTGAAGTTCTCTTTATTCTGAAGGACTTTTGTATAACCAGAAAACCGTGAGACACAGAAGCCAGCGGGATGGCCGAGGCAGTGACGCTGTGATCCGCGTTCGAAGGTCGACATCCCGTGGGATATTTTCCTCGGGGCACTTGGCGAACTTCCTATCCCTCCGTTTCACCTGATTTCTCATTTCACTTCACTCTTTATCCTGGTTGGCCGTTTCAGGGTTCTAAGTGTCGGCGGGGATTTGGCGTGCATGGCAGGTGCACTGATTTCTGTAAATCTTCGTCCTCCGAGTCCCCGCCACCGGGAAGTTTCAATCTATAGCTGTAAGGGACCCTGCTCTCTGCTGTCGTCTCCCGCTCCAAACCTCGTCATGGAGTCAAGAGAGACAATCTTACTATACAGTAATGTAGACCTCGTTAAAGTACACAACGTAAGGCTAATACGTGGTTTTGTATAGAGTTAATCATTTCCAAGATATTTCTTTTTTCCCTTCCCTCTTGGTCATGCAAAGAGAACGGATTTTCAAAGCCATCACAGAGGGGCTATCTCTTAAAAGATCGGACTATCACTTGTATTCCTCTTGTACATGGAAATATGCACTTAGACCATTTGTACAATGAATCACCTCATTTAACATGACGTAGATAGAAAAACAAGCTTTTGAAAGAATGGTTTGTTGAAGAATTGGCAGAGAAAGTCATGTGAATGTAATACACCAGATTATTAATAAGACAAGCCATACACCATGCCGTGGATTGAAGTGATTCAGTGCTGCTTGCGTCTAATCGACCTGCGTTGTGAAGCAATGCATTTCCACCTTGAACTTTAGTATTGCTAACAGAATGTCAAATCTTGTAAACAACATGAAAAACACTAATTTTGGCAGCATCCTTGTTAGGTGAAGGGTTCTGGATGTAACCTTGTAACAAATGCTGGTACTGCAGAGTCACGTGCAAGGGCCTGATTACTGTAATCTGCATAAACATTACACCCCGGCTAAGTCCCCTGGCCTACGTGGTCTAGGAACATAGAGAAGGCGAAGTTCATCAAACGCCAACTGTGACACACTTACCCCATTATAGTGCTGTGTGCTTATTTTTGGTGACATGTTTGTTCAGTTGACACCAATACCAACAACTGTTCCTAGAGGATACCCCAGGTAAAGATACGGGCCTAATTGCTTTTATAATAATGGTAGTTGCAAAGTCGGCGATACAAGTCTTATCTTCAAGCTATGTAAACTGTTAAGATGGTTGTCCAGATGCTGTTAAAAAAGCGCTGCTCAACTGCAGGCAAGTTAGGGGAGGTTGAGATCACCTCCTTCCACCCACTGGGACAGAATGACGCATTTATCCATGGTTACCGAGTTCCAGTGGCGGAACATTCTTATGTACAGGAAATCAAAGGCGAACACATTCATATTCTACTCCTGATTAACCCACGATGTTTCTGAGAATCACTTTTTTGGCACGATTTACGTTTCAGAAGGTCTTCAATATTTGGTGCAAAAGATGAAGTGCGCAGTCTCAAAAGATAAGCAAGGTGATTGTCACTTATCTTGCTGCGAAAAAGTAGTTCATCTTTTAAAATGTTTGTTCGCAGATATAAGTGGAACCAAAGACTGCCATTAAATTAGATGGAAACAAACATAATCTCAGATACTCACAGCAGAGCAGGGACCTAAATAATTCCCACTCTTCTTTCTCACGGTCGTGGAATTCTGCAATGCAAGTAGTTTCATATTTTGTAGCTCGTGTGAAGCCTCACTACACGGAAACTTCAAAAGTGCAAAATAATTGGAATTGGTTTCAAATGTTTTAGGTCTTCATACACGTTTTAAATGACCGGCTTTTTCACATTCTTACTCAAGTATCAAGCAATCCTCTGGCCGCTCTTTCGCAACATTCCTTGTGACCGCTTTGTTCACATAGTCGTGTTACACGCCCAGTATGGAATGGGACGCTGAGAGCCATAACACTCCATTTAGAAACAAGAGAAGATCGATACGTGCTAACACAAACATCAAGTGTATTATAGGACACAAGGGTTGCAGCAACTACAGTGATAAATTATAACTTCCTATTTTAGTTAGATAATGGCATTCCCTTGTATTTACTTGGCAAGTTTTCCTTAAACAGAAACATTTCCAGCAGGATTTATTTTCACACATCCTTGCGATGTTCCCTTTTTGGAACCCTATTTCGGTGGAATCCCCGAGGAAAAGAGGACGAATTGCATGCTCAAGTCACTTGTTTCTTATTCTACATTCTGCACAAGCTTAAATGCACAGCTGCTAGGGCGAATAAGGGAATTCCGAGCAAGGCTATGAGACAATGGGACCGACTCCTCACAAACACCCATGTGAATCACAAATACCTAACAACAACATAAAACATCTCACTTTTATGTATTAATTCCTTGTTCCTGGACATTCATTACAGTAATATCACATATACACAGCAACAGAAGTTTGTCCACCACTGAGAAAATCACCCGCATCTCCGACAATAAAACCCGGATCCTCCGCGAGCTAGACGGTCTTTTTAGTTACGCTGTTACACTTTTTTGGATTCAGTGAGTCTCAAAACATGTGAAGTCTCGGGATGGGAATTTTGGGTGAAATGCAATACTTCCTCTGCTTACTTTAAGAACAGAGTACAGAAAGTAAATATGTAGATCTGTTTAATTTATTTTAAATAAAAATTTTTTGCTGCGTTAACCAATTCCGAGATATTTTCTTTCTAATTGGTGTGCACTTTTAAGTACTTATACTTTTTCCGTGGTTCGCGCTATTAGCTTTCCTCGTAGTCATGTTTGGAATATTGTGACAAATACGCACTCTTCTTCTCGTCGTTAACACAGTCTAAAAATAATAATTTGTTGTTTAGCGACACTGTCAATTGCCAGGATCATATCAGTGTCGCCGGTGTGCTAGAGTTTCGTCCCGCAGGACTTCTTAAATCTACTGACATAGAGCTTTCGTGTTTAAGCACACTTAAAAACTATCGGTCTGGGCCGGATGTGAACCCGCGACCTTGGGATCAGTAGGCCAGCGTCTAACCAGTCTACAACTCTAGTCTTTCGGGCTGTCGCAACTCATAACTGTTGTTCTCATAACCTTGTTCAGTCCTTTCAGTGCCTTTCTTCACTTTCACTATCTCTCATACACTAATTACTACGTTTACTATCACTCACGACGCTAGCTGAGTCTTCTCACGACACACACGCACAGCTGACATACTGACCCCTTAGCTCTAAATCTAAAACTCATTAACTAACCAACGTTGCTGCTGTCTTGCGTCCTTTTATACCGGGGATGACGTCACATGACCTTTCTTGATTCCACACACACACACGCACCAGAAATGACTCAACTAGAAGTCTCTAGAAGGCACTAGAAAAGTCCCTTATGTGTCTGCCGCTTCCATTGTTTAGTCACACAAACAGAGCAGTCGCGCGAGGCAGCTTGACTTTGAATGTATTGACCGTTCGCCGGTACGACACGTAATGTGAAGTAGCATGACCTACGTCCGTCCATTGTTGTGCGCCAAGGCCAACGTCACAATATGAAATTTCAAAGTTCGCTGTATTCCCTTTGAACTGTGTAATAAAACTATTTCTGCAAATGTTTATCTCACATGAAGCAGATAAACCGAGCGGTTAGAGCGCTCACCTGTCACCAAGGCGGCCCGGGTTCGGTCCCAGGGACCCGCATGTGGTATTAGTGGTGGACGAAGTGGCGTCAAAACGGGTTTTCTCCTGGTGCTCCGGTTTCCCCCGCCACTCATTCCACCAATTGCTCCATTATCACCATTCCAATCATCGATTTCGCCTGCATTTCATATCATCCTCTTCCTCACTATCATACCTGGTGCTTGGCTGACCACCCGCTTCTAGGTCTTCACTCTGTCCACTCCATAGGTTCCTGTGCTGCCCAACAGGCGTCTGACCTTAGGTACTGGCTTATTCAGGAAAAGAAGAAGAAGAAGAAGAAGAAGAAGAAGAAGAAGAAGAAGAAGAAGAAGCAGATGAAAGAATACAAGAATAGTTTGCAGAAAGGTGGGTAGAGAAAGTCCTGTGAATACAACATATCACATTTTTAACAATGCATGGTTGGTGTGAAGTTTCAGTACTCAGGATCTTGTTAGGATATGATTTTGGCCACGGTACAAAACCAGTTTTGTCATTTTTCTAAGGCTCTCGCCAAATTAAACCTCGATTTGTGATTTTCTCTTTGACTAACTTGCGTGATTGGAAATACTGGAAGACTATCACGAGAACAGATTCATATTTCTGATATTCTACGACTTTCCACTCGTTACGTAACACAAAATTCACGTTGCTCCGCTGCAAGAAATAACACGCAACACAATCGGAATCCACGTCTGGATCCTGTCCAGGAGGTCTAAACAGAAGAAAACCACCATCCGCTGCTCAACTTGCAAACCATAACAAATGACAGTAGATATACCTGCCGGGCATTGTGCCTGTGCCAAAATGGGATCACACACAACAAATTAATCTTAGCTCTAACGGTATTTCATCCTGAGGAGCGCAGATCGCATTAAAACACAATATCAATAGATTTTGCGTGACATTTACCACATCCTGTTTGTTTTGAAGTGCTAAGTGGCTGTTCTTTTTTTTACTTCCTCCGCCATGTACACAGTAGAAGCAAATACTGTATTCCACTCGAAAATCCAATATATATATTCAGACACCCTTAAAAAAATTAGAAAAATTACCCAAAAGTAAAAAGTAGGATAAATATAAAACTTGATGTTCAAGTTCCCATCTTCTAAAGATGCGATCCGAAAAACCACCCTCTGTTGTATGAGTTACTTTGCTACATATACCACTCTTCTTCTAATTCCTGAACAAATGTAAGTATCCCTGTCACAGGCGCTTTAAATGAAGTAATTCCAATAGGCATGATTGTTAAAGGCCACACGAAAGGAATTGGCCATACATTCAAAGCACAACGCCGTCAATTTAATTTCAGCGACTGCAATCCAAAGTAGCTGTACTGAAGGATGGGGAGGATCCACGCAAAATAACCGGTGAGATCGTACGCGTGAATAAGGGGGTCACAGACTACAATAACATGGATTTTTGAAAAAGAAAATAAAGGAAACTACAATAACACTGAACTGAATTGATACATTTATGACATAAATACCTATTAATACTTTATTTTATTGTTAAATGCCAATAAAACATGAAAATAACAAAAAAAGGGTTAAATTATTGTGACGCCGGCCGCGGTGCGCAACAAAGGACGGCAGGGGTCAAGCTATGTCTCACCACATAAAGGTGCGGTGCGTATCAAAGGCGCTCAAGGTCAAGCTGCGTCACTTACGCGAGCAAACACGTGGCAATAATGAGCGCGGCATGTCAAACGGGTTCTCCAGATTATTCGAGAAGTGTCCGGCAGCCGGGATATTCGTAGAAGTTTAAGAAAGGTCCGTGTTACGTCATCCTCGCTATATAAGGAGGCGAGGCAACGAGAGTGAGGAGTCAGTTTTTAGTTTTAGTGTGTGTGTGTGTACGTTCGCGTCGTAAGGAAGATAGTGAAGCAGTTAATGAGTGTCGAGTGATTGTATCGTCTAAGCCAGTTGTTTGACAGATTGGAAAGTGAAGAAAGACAGAAAGGAATGAGTCAAGGTTATGAGAAGAGCACAGTTGTGAGTTGTAACATCACGAAAAACTGTGTTAACATCAGTAAAAGAAAACTGTGTTGTTGTGCACTCGGTTTTGGAAGAAAATAAAGTGAGAAAAAAGTAAATGGACTGATTATCATTTTGTGACAATATTCTCAAACTTTGACTAAGTATCTTTGTTGCCAAATGGCAACATAGCATCAACTACGTCTTACATCGAAAGACCGCATGCTCATACATAATCGGCTGGGAAAATATATGGAAAATGCAGCCAAGTAATCACTTCTATGAAACCATGCTAATTCCACTTAAGTTTCAGAGTATTCACTTTACAAATGTTTCATTGAATTATAATTTTCCCGATTAATTGGTTATTTAATATACTGTTTTCTCTTTTGTAGCATTAATTTTCTCCTTCATTTACGTCAGTTAATTTCTCTGCCTTCTAAATAATTGAGAGGAAATGAACTGATGAACCAGAGAGTCATGCATCATTAACTGGCGATCAGTTGCATTCTCTTTCTCGCTCTAAATGTTTCTCCTCTGGTGGAAAAAAACTGCCAACACTTTTAACCATGCTAAATGGATGTAAGTATATGCATATATATAGGTATATAAGGGCCATGTTCCTGTACAAAGCTCTTCATAAAGGGAAGTTCGGTATAATGATCATTTCCAATCCATCTGATTGTAAAAATGGCGCTGGAAATTAAAGGACAAGCATTTGAAATGTATTTAAATATTTGGAATCTGCCCTTTATCACAACTATTTGCGACTAAAAAGACACGAAATCCCGCCATTTTAATTATTACATCTACAATACTTAAAACTATAATATTCAGATTACCTATGGGTTGCTGTATCATTCATTCGAATCGATGAACATTGAAACACATCAAAGTATATGTTCATGGCGAAGGTTTTTAGGCTCTTCATTTTACTACGCAACGTAATACATTCACGCGGTTTTCTCTACTCACTTTTCTTTTACGCAACACATTCACGTGTATTTCCCTTCTCACTCTTCTACAAACAATTTATATACTTTTCTACATTATCAAAATAGAAGTGCAACGTATTACGTTCTCTCTACTAGCTTTTCTTCCTCTGCTATTAGTGGTTGTTCAACAGTGTTTTAGCGTAGTGTTTCACGGTGTTTTTATTTATTTAAATCGCTTAATTTTGCTCAGAGGACTCATCAGGCTACAGGTTCTTTTGTGTGCCGTAAATCTAAGACACGGAACCACCAGCCTTACTTCTTATCGTATTATTAACAGTTGGAATATGATCACAATTTTGAAGCAGGTGTCTATGAAGTGTTGTCATAACGTTTATTGAAAGGATTTGAAACTTTTGAGTGACATTTCCAAGCAGAACACTCTTAATGAATGTTGAAAGCTACTAAAGTATCGGGTGATGAAATTCATCAAGTTTTCGCAAAAAAAATGGGCAACTTTTGCAGGAATCCTCCCTCCGCATGGTCTGCCATATAAAACGTCGAACCGCATGTCATATGGTATACATTTCATATCGCATAAAAATCGATGAAGCGTCGTATTTCCACGGATAACCGCAGTGATGCTTCACAACTCACGCACAGCTCTGTCCTAATGAAGGCAAGTGAAGGTCGATATTCAAGACAACTCCTGTACGAGAGAGGGCATTCTTAGTGGATCAAGCGGATGAGAGCAATAAACCCTGTACAGGAATTAGGTCGCTACATGCTCCAATTTAGCAAATGGCACTGTCGCTGCACTATACATTGTGAGGTTATTGTGTCTATGTCAACGCCATATAAAGGTTTCTTCTTCATATATACATGTGTGAGATTACTTACGTTCACTGTAGGACTTGTGGACAAGTCCAAGGATTCACCTAATGACTGAATCGGCTCAAATAACAAACTGTAATTACATCACAATTTCACACAATTTTATAGACAACAGACGAACTATAAAGCTCGCCAGAGAGTATAAATGCACAACTTCCTTTCCAATTGGAAGTCAACTGTTTTCTTCATTACCTAGGTGTTCTGTGTTCATTACCACGCTCGGAATCAAACAGTTGGTTTCTCAAATATCAAAACGTGCGCTATTCGCGCACTTCATCTTGAGTTCTCAGATGGCGTTGTAGTCAAAGATGGCCACAGGACTTCTCATGTCTTTAAGTTACGTCATAATAAAGACAGTGAGTTGTAGTTTTTGCAATTGTTTTTCCAGGTTAGCCAACGCCTGAAGTAAAACGTTAAACAAATGGCTCCTTTTACTATTTACAAGAGTTTGCGGTGTTGATGCTGGATATATGCACATTTAGTACTCACAATAATTAGTGTTTGAAGCAGTGTGCACAGAATTATAATACAAAAATAAACTGATATAACGCAAGAGAATAGCAACAAAGAAAACGCGATGGAGTGAAATGTGGTAACACTGGAGTAGGACGATGCTCAGTTGTTACTTTGGCAAAGCACAGGCCTTCTCGACAAGGACCGTTCGTAGCACTAGATCCCAGAGTTCAAGACAAAGTGTGCGAGAAATAACATTGCTGCATTTGTCTTAAAACATACAATATTACAACTTTCGATTATAAGTAGTTGGTGCATTTGACTTGGAGCAGTCAAACTTCGGGGGGGGGGGGGGGTAATATGCTGCATTTGTATGACTTTCTCTACTCACTCATGTACCGTACAGAAGTTTATTCCATCAAGTTCCTGTTAATCGAGATAAAATTTCCTTACACATTTCGTTGCAGCTATGGGGATACTGTAGACTAAAATGATAGTCAGCTTTTCGAAAAGTGGGTCGCTTGTGATGGCTTTGAAATTGCATAATCTTTGCATCACCACGACAACAACGAATAGCGACTTACTGTTTAAAAAAAAAGTTTGAACACTCAAATCAGCAACAAAGAAAATTTCGGAAATGGTTAAAGCCACAAACTTTTTATCTAACATTAGTTGTTTAACCAAGGTCTATTTGTTTTGTAGTAAGATTTGTTCTACGTTGTCTTATTTTCAATTATACAAACGTTATTGAGAATGTTGAAGACTTCGCAGACTTCTCAGAACAGTCAAGCTATGCATTTTAATCGAAGTCGGAATAGCCATTGTTCAGAAAATAACAAATAACGAACATTTGTCCATGTAAAGGCTAGTTCAGGTGAGGGATTTTATTGAAAATCTTCGTGTCGTATCCTTGGAAGACGCTCAACTTAAATACCAAGATATTTCCCTTTTTTACATTTTTATTGTGGCGCTATCACTCGCTCTCTCTCTCTCTTACACACACAAACACACGCACACATACGTACATTCTCTGAAAATACGCTTTTTTTGGGAGGGGGGGATTCAGGGAGTCTCAAAATGTGTATTTTCAGTGACATCTCGATTTAGAACTTTTGGGGTATCACTTTGTTTTTTTTGTTTTTTTTAATATAATATTTATTGATAGATCAGCAACACAATGCTTAACAGATCAGTGATAATGGAATATTATAAAACAGTGACACGCAGAAGTAGGCTTACAGACAGCCCCATAGCTACATTAGGTTTCAACGCCAATATCATACGTAGGAGGAAGTCAATATGTGACGTGGAAGATTGGAGTCATTAGAATCAGAGGCAACAATACTTCTCTGTACAGAAGGTAAAAAGGCTCAAAACCATAAAAAGAAGAGTTGCAGTTGTTTTATGTGTCAGTAAACCCACTGTGCTAAGTCGGGATCGACGCATTAACCATATGAATTCAAAACAATACGTGGTACCGTATAGTGACCGAACGTTGCTTGCAAAATGCCCTTGTTGACACCTGGTTCATTAGGAAACAAACGAGAGCGAGGGGTCAGGGCAGGGCACCGTCGACTTGTGCCAAGACTTGGCGCGTACAGGCACGCAACGTTACGCTAACCTACTAGACCACGTCGCGGTCAACACCGAGGAAGCGGAAGTGCAGATTTACCTGCTAACTCACGCTCCTTGTCCCATCATGTCAGTCATCCCGGCCACTAAAATAGTCTGGGAGAAAATGCATGATCATAATATCACGTATGAGACGTAGGTACTTGTCCAGTCCGTTTACTGAGTGAAACTTTAATAAACAACATTAATACATATACAATACATGGGCATTTACTTGTATAATTTGAGTTCATTGCACACTAATGACAACACACCCTTCTATGTTCTTTAAGAACTTTCCGTTTCTTCAGTTTACAAGCCCAAAACAACTGCGACAATTGCCAAATAACTGTGAATCAGCTACGATCTCATTTCCACTATGACTCGCACACTATCGAGCTCATAGATGGCGTTCTCAACGGCGGAAGATTCCTTTACCCAGTCATACTTTAAATTGTATCATAAAAGCCATGAGTTGCGGTTTCCGCAATTCTTTTTTTTTTTTTTTTTTTTTTCACGCTAGCCAACGGCTAAAGTAAAAAATTGGAACACATGGCTCACTTTTTTTTTTTTTTTTTTTTTTTTTTCCTATTTACAGAAGTTTGCGTTGCCAATGCTGGGTCAGCTTCAGAAATTTAGTACTTAAAATTACTTTTTTCTAATGTTCCAGTTACATGGTTCTTTTAACATCGATGGTCATATCGGCGGTTGTTAACCTCTCGGAACAATTGTTCACTCGCTTAAGGGGGTGTTGAACTTTGGGTTTCTATTATTTTGTATTAACTTATTACTTAAATACACACACACATTTATACTCTCATTCATACTTCCAGACTCCAGGGAGGGCGGGAAATAATCCTGGTTAAAGAACAATTCCCACCCTCCAACCGGAAATCGAACTCGGGATCCCTTGCACAGCAGGCAGGTCTGCCGGCGGAGCTACGGGACCAGCTTTAACATTGTTGTTTAAGTTGGTTAAAAATAAACGCGGTAAAATAACGATGAGAACAGCAGCAAAGGTACCTCTTGAAATACACAAATTGCAACGATGCTCAGTTGTTACTTTGACAAAGCACAAGCCTTCTTGACTCGGACCGTTCGCAGCACTAGATTCCAGGGTTCGAGATAAAGTTCGGCATCATTCGAGAATAATCAACAAATTGTGGAACCCAGAGTCTACAAGAGAAAGTTTAATATCTTCCACTTCCATCTCTAAGAAAAGCGCATTTGTTATTTGCAACACGAAACAAATCTCACCACCTTTAAATATTAACATTTCTGCTTTTAATAATTGTAAGTCTTAAAGTTTCCATAAATGTTGTTCAATGAAGCTGCACTGTCATTATTTCAGCGAATAGCAAGAGCAGACGCTAAAAATGAATGTAAAAACTAACTGCTTACTGATTAATACATCACATAACCTTAGCTGTTAGTGCCATGCAACTGTTAAAATAGGATTTCGTTTTGTATGGTTCCAAAGACATTTAACAGTAAAGATATGCTATTTATAATAAGCTAGTAAACTTCAGAGAGCTTTGCATGGCAAAAGATAAAACTCCTTTCACTTAGGTGACATGACTTTTGCGTGCAGAAAGTGCGCGTGAAAAACATTTTCCTACACAATGTAGGAAATCATGGCTCCAATATCAATAGTGTTCTCAGGAAACTAACACTCGCACGTTCGTAACAAAGGAAAAAAATATATTATTTCACATGACTTTCTCTAACCACTATCGTTTACTTTTATATAGCTTCTGCAAACTGACTTATTTTTCTATCTACTTCATGTTAATCGAAATAAACCTTTGCAGTTTCGTTACACATTTCCTTGTATGCAGAAGGGGAATAGAGGAAATCGAGTCGTTAGCTAAATGCTCTTCTCATAATACTTCGAGAAACAACTGAAAAGCGACAGCAAATTAGAGATTGGCAAAAGTATTGAAAAATTCACAACAATAATCAAAATAATCTTCGAAATGGCCGATGCTACTAAAATCACTTGAAATAAAGTGTGTGTTTTAGAGATCTATATTCTCTGTGTGCTTTGGCTGCTACGTTAATGTCTCTTAGATTTACCAGACATATATATGGCACACAATTTCTTCCGAATGAAGAGAACTTCGGGAGTATTCAAGCTATACATTACATTAGTCACGTAAATATCTTCAACATGCGGTACTTCAAATTAAAATCATTTTTGACAAAGTAAATAATATCGAACATTTTTCCATGTAAAGGTTAGTTTAGAGAGGAAGATTTTCCTTGGAAGACACTGAATTTAAATGCAAGATTATTGCTTGGGTACGAGCGGGTGTCTGGAGAATAAAGGGGATGAGAAAATGCCTCAAACAGAATCGATGTCCAATATGTAGAGGAAAGGAAGACATGGAACATATAGCTTTTATTGTAAAGGGACAGAGTTTTGGAGGAAACAGTCTATAGACGGGAAATGTGCTTTAATTAAACCCTTTAGTGAGGACAAAATAAAGGTACACGAGTATTTAGATAAAATAAAAAATAGATATGGTTAGCAAAAAGACAAGTAGATGAAAGAGAAGTTTGTAGGTTCTTCTATGTATGAAATGTTCGAACACTATTGAGCACTTTATTATTTATTTATCATCATGTTGAAATGTTTTAGATATTAAGGAGAACTTTTTTGGGAATATGGCAAGATAAAAGCCTATCGCTGCTTTAAGTACAATAAAATAAAATTTAGACATTCAGGGTACCCGAAAACGTACATTTTCATGAAATCTCGATATCAAATTTTTGGGTACTGTACATTGGAAGTAGAGAACCAAAAGTTTCTTTTCTCTTAATACTCAGTAGGTAAGGACTGTATGTATGCAACAATCACATTCCCTTATCACAGAATGTGATAAAATCTTTGATTATATGTGACCTCATTTAACGTCGAATATATTACACTATATATATCAGACCTTTTATCACACGTGCTACCACACTTTTATAATGGATACTCAACAGTTAACAGCAAGTGCTGGAACTGTAGGTGCATTAATACTAAACAAGAAATCAAAGAAAAGATGTGTTTGCTCCTAAATATTGGCTTCTCAATTCATTTAATTTATACTATTCCTGTTACTGTTTCCTGTACATCCTTCATATACTCTACTAGTGGCTTCTGCTGTGATTTTATTATTTGCAGTCCTTTGTTTCTGGTTTTGTAATCGTATGTTTTGAATTGCAGCATTTCATGAGAGTCATAATAGGCACGCACGCACACACACACACACACACACACACACACACACACACACACACACACACACACACACACACACACACACACACACTTCCTTATCCTAGGGTAGCGATGTCCAAAGGGTAGGTTGGATTTACCTCCTGCCACTATATGTTGACTTTGCCACTCTTTAACTCAGACTTGCATTCTACTGCAGTGGCGAGTTGGTTACACGATTTACGAAAGCACTTTCAAATCTTATGCGATAAACATCTGTTCATTCGTGACTTCTTTGGTACTGCTTACGTCTATCAATATTTGGCACAGACTTAGAAGATCCACCAAGTGATCGTCGCGTAACATATTGCGATACAGACTTTTAATATAGTTCAATTTGGAGAAACTCTGTTCACAAATATATGTAGAGATATACTCACTCTTATACACACTATTCTTGTAAATGCTTATTTCTCTATCTACTTCATTTTAACCGACATAAACATTTTCAGGAATTATCCTATTTCTAGTTTTCTTGTAGCTAGAAGGGGAATATGCGAATACACTAGACTTTAAGCGATAGTGTAATGTTTTAAGAGCTGGTTGCTACGTGATGCCTTTAAAATCCCATTCTCTTTGCAAGGCCGAGAGATAAAAATCGAATAACATATTCCAATTTGAGGAAAGTATAACTATTGCAAATTCAAACAAATAAAGAATATCTCAGAAATGGTTCACTCAAAAAAAGAAGTACTTGACATAAATTGTGTGTTTTGCCCCACATTTTTGTTTATCAAGCTTTTGTCTGTCTCTTACTGTTTACCATTTATGCAAAAATCACCCAAAATGAACAGGTCTTCTGAGGGCCTGAGGAGTGGAGTGGGGTACTGCCACTCATTATCTAAGATTTTCCAAAGAGACATCCCTGCTGTAGGGGAATGGGGAATAATCCCGGCTAGAGAAACACTCCACAGGCGGGACTCAAATCCGGGACCTTTGTTGATACAATGCAGGTATATGCTCGACCCTGCATTTCCCAGTTGTAATCTGTTGAAGATTGGCACTTTTGAGCAAATCGATGTCGTGTTTTCATTTCCGAAAGGACGGCAACCCAATTACCTACAGAACCCTGGACAGCGAGATAGGCAGATGTATGTATGTATCCGGAAAAGAAAGCTCTGCACTCAGGCAAGTTATCAGACCCGAACAGGATTTGAACCTGTGTTCGATAAGACCTTCTTACACCGCTCTTCTTGTACACACATGATTCATTTCCTGCTCCGCTTTCTCTACCACTTACTTACAGCAGGTAGAGGAAGTGCTGTATTCCACCCGAAATTTCGATATCGAGATTCTACCAGAAGTACTACACTTTTACACTCGCATAACTTTCTCTAATGTTCCACAAACTATTCTTCCACACACCTATCCTCTATTTACCTTATGTTAATTGAGACAAACACTTACAGAAGTTCACTTATTGCTTATTTCCTTGTAGGTGCAAGGGGAGATGGGAATACAGTAGGCTTTGAGCGACAGTAAGATGTTTTAAAGCTGGTCGCTATATGATGGCTTTGACATTCCATTCTCTTTGCATGTCCTGGGCAGAAAAAATGAATGATTTGCCATTTCAGAAAATGTTAACTATTAGAAATGTCAAACAAATAACAAGGAATATCTCCGAAAGAATTCACTCCGTATAAATTGCGTTTCAACGGGATCTGCATTTCCTTCTATATAACATTTTGTCTATCTCTTAGGGTTTATCAATTATGCAAAAGTCATCCAGAACGATGAGGACTTTTGAGGACATTTCCGGAAAATTCAGGATTTGCATTTCAATTGCCTTGAAAATATCTTAAACATATTGTTTTAATCAAAAGCGTTTCAGTCAATTTTTAGGAAAAACAAACTTTTGAAAAATGTTGCATGTAAGGGGTAGTGTGGGATGGGGGTATTTTGTTTAAAATCTTCGTATCCAATCCTTGGAAGGTGATGAACTTAAATACCAGCTTTGGTATTTAATCGGTTTTTCGTGTTTACTTTGTCTACTGGTAAGTAGGGGAAGTATTGTATTCCACCCAAAAATTCCATGTCGAGATTTCACCGGAAATATATGTTTTGAGACCCCCTGAATCCAAAAACAGCATTTTTAGAAAAAGGTCCGTCTGTGTCTGTCAGTCTGTGTACAGCATAACTCAAAAACGAAAAGTCGGTTAAAAACCAAAGTTGGTATTTAAGTTTAATGTCTTTCAAGGATGCGACACGAAGATTTTGAAGAAAATAGCCCCACCCCAAACTACCCTTTACGTGGAAAATTTTTCGACAATTTTGATTTTCTTGAAAATGGCTCTAACGATTTTGATTAAAATGTCATATGTTTGAGATATTTTGATGACAAATGAAATGTATATCTTGAATTTTCTGGCTATAGCCCCTGTAGTAGCATTTACTCTGGACGACTTTTGCATAACCGGTAAACCGTTAGAGATAGACCAAATCATACTATACAAAAAATGTAGATCTTGATAAAATACACAATTTATGTCTAAATAAATTTTCTTGTAGGGTGAACCATTTCGAGATATTCCTTGTTATGTGTGTGAGTTTCGGAAAACTTAGAACTTTCGTGAAATTTAGAGTTGTTTATGGCTAAACTACATGTTTCAACATTCAATGCCAGGGAAGAAGGAAATTGAGTAAAAACCCGGCCATTTTCCGTTTCTCGGGGATGTTCTTGATGTGAGGTGGTTGCCAAACTAATGGAACAAACTAGATCATCTTGAGTGACGCGGGTTAAGTTCTGAGTGAAATAAGCGAATCCTTGTGGCTGCGATCCGATCTCGTAAAACAGTTGATTTCGTTGTTCCTAGCTGCACGAAGTTTCCTCTTAGAGTTAGAAAATCAAGAAGTTGCCAGTTCTTACATATTTGTTGGGTGTTGTGGGGAATTCTAATGGGATAACCAACTTTAAGCGCTGAATTTAGTGACGTCAGCATGTGGAAGATGCAGCGAATGTCATGGTAGTGACCCGATGTTTAATTGCTAGGAGGGCGCTTTTGCTATCAGTAAAAGTCGTTTTTGTCAGATGATTGATGAGAGCGCCAACAGTTCACATGAGAAAAATGGAATTCCTGTCATTGACGCGATGCATATGTTTTCATGACCCCTCCTATCACCCGCTTTTCAATTGTCAGTGAACAAGTGTTTGCTTTGGTACTGAGGGTTTAATATCAACAATGTTGAATGTTTTACCCTCCAAGGTGGTTGATTCCTTCATTATTGGTGCTACTCAGAATTGCTGGGACCTACGACAGAGTGAAAAGATAGTGGAACGTGAAGTAGCGGAAGAAAAATTGCACGACACAACTGCAATTGCATCTGTTATTTTCAATGCCTGAAGTTTGATGAATTGGTTTCTTCTACAAGCCAATTTTCTAGCCCATTTTGAGCCGCTAAATGTCTACCTACTACAGGAGGACTTCACACACGTGGTTTTCTTTTTGTGTTTCTATTAACGTCCTCCAACCTAGTGTCATATTGGACGGTGAATGAATGAAATGGGTGAAATGATGATCAAATGAGCCCGAGGTCCATGGAGCTTTAAGTTACCCGACATTCGTCTTGAACCCACGACCTTGTACATCCAAGACTATTTACACCACGATATGAATGTTTTTCAATGTGTTTTACAAACAACAAGCAAGGCAATTGAAACAAGAACTAAAACTTCTCATAAAAGTTTGGATCTTAATATCTACACAATACAGTTCTCGTAGTTAACAGCATTTTTTTATAAATCTGTCTCCTTAAAAAGTTTCAAAGAGTAAAACGTTTTTACTTCCTCTACCACGTACTGCATTCCACCCCAAAATTCGATGCCGAGATTTCATCAGAAATACACGTTTTGAGGTTCTCTGAATCCATCTGTGTGTGGACAGCATAACACAAAAAAGTCGGGTAAATGTATTTAAATTTAATATCTTCCAAAGATGAGCAACGAAGACTTTTTTTCCACTCTAAACTACCCTTTACATAAGATTTTCCGAAACTTTATTTTCTCAAAAATTATTCTAACGATTTTGATGTCTTATATTAAAGCTATTTGCATGACAAATATAATTTACACATTGCATTTTCTGGGAACGGATGAAGTCCTTTTCATATTGAATGAATTTTGTATAATATTGTAAAACTGGTAACGAACAGGTACTTCACAAAAGCTATATACATATTTAAAACACACCATTTATTTCAAGTAACGTTTTTGTGGCACCAACCGTTTCCGAAATATCCTTATCAATAGTTTGAATTCTTCAATACGTTATCATTCTTTTCAAGTCTGTCGATATTCAGTTGTTTCTCGCGATTACATTAAGCCTAGTGTATAGCATCTAGGTCTTAAACATCTAACTGTCGCTATTGCCTTTGTATCTAACAAAATGTGTAAAGTGGATATTTCTGCAAATGTTTATTTCGATTAAAATGAAGTAGAGAGAAAATTAATGTATATCCAGTAATAAACGAGAGGGGGTAGAGAAAGACATGAGATTTTCCTCCGTTACCTGAGATGTGGCGAGTTTACCTGTGTGCGCTTGCCAAAATGTTGTCGCCGCCCGCGTATGGTGCGGTGCGGTGCGGTGCGGCGAGGGTGAACATGAGAGAGATGAAGAGCAGTTGAAATTGCGTGCTCCAAAAACAAGTGGCTGTAGCACTGCGCCATATTTGGGCACGTTCACTTGCACATGACTAACCAAACGTTCCGTCCACGAATTGCTCCTGACAGCCAACTTTACTATCACCTTTCGTCATCTCTTAAAGCTTTCTTAAAAGTGCCAGCATTAGCATCTCTTCACTGTTGTATTAGCTTTGAAGCAGTGCATGACGATAGATTTGTTGTTGTTGTTTTTTTTTTTTGTTTTTTTTTTTTGTGCCCATTATTTCCCTTTCCATCATTTCGCATACCGTCTATCAAAACTTTGTTTTACATATGAATAGTCCTTTACTAGTATAACATAAAACCAAACTACAGTGACTAAAATCTATTCTAATATTATAAAGAGAGAATTTGTGAATTTGTTTCTGCATGTAGGATAATACTATAAAAACTACTAGTTTGATAATTCACCATTGAGAATATCAATTCGAACACACTTGCGAAGAAGGCTTGGACTTTTATAGCGTCATGGTGTAGAGAAAACACTTGACACTCCACAAAATATGAATAGTTGCTGCGGAGAACTCCTTGCAGTAAGTTTTATTGTAAGAATATGCATATTACTCGCACATTTTATCTTTAGCTGTGGAATCTAGTGCTACGAACGGTCCAAGTCAACAAGGCCTGTGCTTTGCCAAAGTAACTGAACATCGTGGTCCATACTCCAGTGTTACATTTCACTGTACCGCATTATTTTTGTTGCTGTTGTCTTGCGTTATCAAACCGGTTTACTTTTTTGTTTAATTTATGCAAATGGCAATTATGGGCACTAAATCATACAATTTGGAATAATGCAGAAACTGGTGGTCTCTCCGGAACCTGAGTGTGCCGCGTGTCAGCGAGGGAAAAATCCCCACGCCAGTACCGGGGTTCGAACCCGGGTCCTCCGTGCCAGAGGCAGGCGCGCTACCACTGCTCTACAGCGACATTTCTTCAATAATATCAGTATTCACACACACACTCACCCGGATATGGAGAAATCAAGGCCGAATTTCTTAAGATGTACCTACCAGAGACCCAACTGGGCACCTGATAGAGAAGAAGAGCCGATATTTATGCAACAAGTAACAATCGCTGGATGTTCACTTGAACTAACATAATTTGCCCAAACATCCTGATGTGTCCACTACATCCTGGTCTCATTTCCTTATCGCTGATGTCGCGCCGTCTCTCTCTTCCTGGCAGGAAGGCCTGATGCTGATGTCACGCGAAGGTCTTCCGGTCAAGGTGGATCGATGTAGCTAAACTTTTCATCATATCCACTTAACCTAAACTGACAATAGAACCAAAATTGTGCACCGAGTTCACTTCCCTGGTGTGCAACCTTGAAACTGCTACGTAACTCAGGCTCTCGTTATCTGAAAGTAAAAGCGTGTGCTTCGTTTTTATGGACAAGCGTCACGCATGAATATCAACAATGCTTCCATTAAACACGCAACAGTCTTTATTGAACACGCTTTACCTTTTTGTATTCGTTGATCAGGCCAAGTATCACATAAATGCGCTATTCAAGTATCTCGTTGAACCTTCGGAGCACCTCAAAACCTGAGTATCAGAGAGACATGGGTAGTAAGAGCGTCGCCATGGAAAGCCGAAGACTGGTTAGAGGTCCGAGCATGACATTTACCTTTCAAGCCTGATTCAACTTAATACCTAGCATGAGAGAACAATATTATCACAATACATTTCATAGTCATGCAAATATCTTGAACGTAATACGGTTAGAATAACACTTGATGGAATAAAAAACTGAAAGATCCTCCCACGAAAGAGCAGTTTGTGTTGGCTGAATTTTCTAGAAGCACTTTGAGTCGTCCACCCGGCTCGTTTACTTGAAGTTTTTCAGTAAGAAAATCTTGTTTGAGTTGCAAGTCCTACGCAAGCACAGGGCTGCCAATTGCAGGATTTTTAATTGCGGTTTTCCCCCCTAAAGAAGCTACCTGCTTTCCTTTATGCACCTGAAACATGGACATTAACGAAAGCTGATAAACAGAAGATACGGCTGTTGAAATGAGATTCCTAAGATTAGTAAAAGGATGCACCCTTTTAGGTAAAATCTCCAACGATAAATTAAGAGAAGAATGAGAAATAATTTCTCTGGAGGAAAGAACTAAACACTACAGAAATGAATGTAAACGGCATGTTGAAAGAATGTCACCAGAGAAGATCCCAAGAAAAGCATTTTAGTACAGGCCTAAAGATAGAAGACATCCGGGAAGACCAAGGAAACGATGATCAGATACATTTTGAAACCGGGACAGGCATTTGTGTCTAATCCTTGAAGGAGAACATTCTAAATCGCATGCTTTGAAAGACTGGATTTAAATACCTAGTTTAGGGGGCGAGGGGGGGGGGGAGATCAGCGCGTATTTCAGGTGAAACATCGATATCGAATTTTTAGGTGGCATACAATGACTCCCCTTTCCAGAGTGTAACTGGTTGAGATATTAAGCATTAATGATTGCATTTCTTAACGGGCTCTGTTACTTCTTTAGACTAAACTATTTACAACGGGATTTTCACACGAAGCAAAATGTTGGAAAGTAATGACCCAAGAAAACCAAGCCACTTCTTGGAGAGGTTTAAACGGTAAACATGTCAAGAGAAGCTTTTTTCTTTTTTCGTGGAAAGAAATGAAACTTTTATGCCTAAATATTTAAATTTGGGACAATGTTCTCAAATTTAGTTTATGTAACGCTTTAAACCTGAAGCAATTGTGTTAATCATTGTTTTTTCCACACATGCCATGTGATGTCAAAGCCAGAATTTAAAGTATGGATCTTCGGCTTTTCGTGTCGCTGTTCTAACCAACTGAGCTCCTATGACAACATGTCGGTAAGACATTGAATTCCATATTTAAAAATTCCCGAGTACGAGGCGTTTAAAATTTATTTTGAGATAACTTAGTCATAGATTATTGCATTTGTGTAGTCCCCTTTAAGGGTACACATGACTGAGTTTTGACGATTTTTGGTAAAAAATTGAATTTTTTTATTTTAGCGTTAAAAATATTACAATCTTTCCTCTATCATATGCATTTATTATTTTTTCAGTTCTGCCATTTTTAGAGCCAACAGAAGCCATCCTTTAACTCCATGTGCGTGGTATTTAAAAGTCCATATACGCCCACTTTTACGATATAACTTACTGTTACTGTGCCATTTCACTCCTATTTTGAAGTAGGTGAACAGGAACTTGCTAATGATTGGCTACTGCCATTTGTAATGTAATTGAAAATATCATCTGAAGAAAGAAACAAGAGGTCTGAGGGTCCAGGGCAATTCTGAGGTCAGTTTATTTTCTTTTGCCTTTTACTCAGTTTGCAATTTTTCAGCATTGCTCCTTGCGGAGTATTTCTTATCAAAATGGCTTGAAACTTACACAGTATGTAGTAATATGTACCATAAACAAAACTTGTACTGGGTTTTGATATCAGATGGATTTTAGTGTGTTTTTTATCTTTCAAAACAGGCTATTACTCCATATTTTTTAAAAATTATGGAATATAAATATTTACATTTTTCTGTAAGCCAAACAAATAAACAGATATAAAAACCCAATACAATTCTAATTTATCCTTGTTTAAAGTGTATCTCCACAAAATTTTAGAATGATTGGATGAAAACTTTGTTGCAAGGGACTTTTTAAGTGGGACTATTAATTTATTTAAATAATTTGCAATATTTCTTGAACCAAGCAACACACAGAGTTGAAACTTTGCACAGCATAATATGTTACAATATAAATATGCACACAAAATTTCATCAAAATTTATTAAAAAATATAGAAGTTGGAAAATTCAGTCATATGTACCCTTAACTTTTATGGTCATATCGGGAGGTCTGTCTCTCTCTCGCCCTTCTCTCGTCAGGTTTTATTCATGTTCACTAGTACACACTCCAATTACAACGCACATGTATGCTTCCAGATGTTGCGGAGCGTAGACAAGAATTCTAATTGAAAGATTCCTCCGCCTTAGCCTGGAACCCAACCCGGGTCCACCGGGTTGAGAAACTAAAACGCTGACTACTCGACCACAGAGGCACAATTTTACTGTGAAAGTCGATTGGGGAATTTAATGCCATGGCAGTAATTTGCCGCGGTAGCTCAGCGGCCCGGTATGGTTTAAATTGTAGCTATGGTACCCCAACAATAGATATTTACCTATTTAGTTTCGCGTTCCTTGATTTCCGTATGTACCTACTGCAGTTGAAAGCTAGGTACCTATTTGCTAGATGTTGGCAGACTCGGCGATGATGAACGGCTAGTGGTATGTGAATATAAGCAACACGAGAGACGGAGTCACCTGTGCCTGACGATCAAGCTCGTTAATCGCCCCCAGCGATATATAGATGCTGCGCAGGTCCCTCTCTCTCTCATCTGCTGAGAGCTTTTCCAGATATGAGAGCGAGCGAGCGTTCCTCCCTCGCTGCAGATGGGGGTTCTTCACAAGCCATGAATTCTATCTCCTTATGAACCTCTTCAATTAGGTTACTGTCAGCAGCCTAAGTGAGAGATAAACAAAAGAGGGCAAGAGTACAGTAAGCTAAGACAAAACACTGTCCTTGCTGTAAGGGAAACAAGACGAAACAAAATAGTGCACCTAAGCGATTGTTTGACAGTGTTTAGCGACCGTTCTTGCCACGTCACCACAGGCGGTGACAATGATGAGAGAAGTAAACGTTCCAGATCTAACTTTAGGGAAAAACTGGGGAAAAAGCTCAGTTGGGGAGCAGGGTCCTGATGGAATTTGTTGACATGGTATGTAATGGTGAAGTTGTCTACTTACCATGGTGTAACTACAGAATAGCGTATGTTTATTGCGTTAAGGTTTGCTCTGACAGAGTCAAACGTGAAGTGCCAATAAATTCCTGGTGTGATCTTTCTTAACAAGTACCTACACAATTTACGGTTGTATCTAACAAGTAAACATGTTTGGGCACGTCCAAGAAAGTGTACAGTTGTAACCGAGGAGATGGGGGCTGTCGTGGACTGCAGCCCAAACACATTGTTGTCTCTCATTACAGAATAACTGAGTCACCCTCTAGATATAGTGATTATGCAACAGTTCGCCTTGACTGCACCTTGGGCCTTACGCTTAAATAAACAAAAGGAACTGAGAAAATGGAATTTAAAACTCAATGTGGGATTTACGTGTTATAGGACCAGTTAAATAGCCACTTGTGTTGTATGGAAGTGCAAGTCTTAAGTACAATAAAAATGCAAAACACAAAAAATAGAACATGTTCACAATTTTATGCATTGCCTTAAAGCCTCAGATTTAACTTTCATCCCTGCCTCCTGGTAGCCACAATAGATCTGTGTAGGTCAAAGTGAGCGAGGTGTCCCCTCTGTGTCTGTCCATCACTTTGTGCAGTATGAAATGTGTCAGGGCAGAGAGAGGATTTGTAAGTAACCCAAGGTCCGGTCACTGCTTGTCAATGAGGAAGCCTGTTTTATTGTGAAGAAGGTCTGCTACAGATTTAGCACACAGATGCATGGTATTTCTCTTTGTGTACATTACAGCGGCTCCATTTGGGCTGAAACACAGTCCCATCTCTGTCTAATTTCGCAACTTATCATCACTTTCTCAAAGCGCATTCTTTTTAAAGAATAACCTATAAAGGGTAATTAAATGGCGCACCAGCACTTGTATTGGGTACAACCGGCGGATACCTTCCAGACAGCAACAACGGAATTACAATGATTCTTTACGCTTCAGCATGTTTAAATGTAGTAATTATATATCTGGTAACTGCACTTCAATGCACCTTAAAGGACAGGTTCCCAGCAATCAGAAGAAACCGCAACTATCGATTATTCTCGTACGTTCAATCAAAGAACAACTAGTGCAAGTTTAGAAAAAGTAAAAATGTGGGACGCGAATGACAGTGAGATGCAACTTACACCGCCAGAAAGTTCTGCACAGGCACACAATGTAAATAATAACTTATTGCTACAATCAAAATACATAACCTCATTTTCACAAAATGTATTACTGGTGTACTTCGAAGAATTATCACAAAATATGCAACCATCGATATTGTGAACACACCATTCTATTTTGAAATCAGATGTTCAAGGTCGAAATGAGAATAAAATCAATATTTCACACTGTCAGTTGTTTCACTGCGAAGGTAAGGTTAATACATTTATTGACTCAGGCAAGCAGAGGATATTAAAAAAGAACACATTTTTTAAAGTTAGACACATGCTCGAGCTTAAACAGTCGTAGAAACTTGATTATACTGTTACTCAACATACAAGTTTGAAAATAATGACACTCCCTCTGCTCGTTTCATAAACATACTCGTATCTGAATTACTACCATTATATACTACTCGTATTTTGTAACACTCCAGATCCATTTGAAAGTTACTGGGACACGCACGAAACAACCTTAACCTGGAAAATCAATACTGAATAGGGAGGAAAACTGAAACAGATATTTTCGATGTATGTACCTCTACGTAATAAATTGTCAAACCATTCCTCTTGAGGTGGACTAGTTCTCCCGAAGTCCAGGCAGTGAACTGAAGAGAATGTCTCCCAAATGTGTGAATTTAGGAGATCTGGGCGGGTAAGGAACACCACCTTTAATTTACTGCAGCTCTGCACATTAGTTCCTTCAATAACAATAAGTACTGCAGAATCGGTGACCTCCTAGATTCGATTCGATTCGATTCGATTCGATTCCGGTGACAAATGTGTGAGCCGTCTGAACTCTGGAACACAATCTCCTGCCTTAAAAGACGAGGCGCTGAACTTCATTACGCTATTACTTATTCATTTGTCTCATCTTGTGGAAGAACTGCGGCGCTCGACATGGGATGTAAACTCCCACATTATGTTTACACAGAGGGGCTAATGACGGAGAAAAACACGGATGATTAAAGACTCTCTTCATTATTTGTTAGCTCAACACGCGGATAATTAAAGAGACACTTCATTGTGTAATTTTACGATGTGAAAACTGAGTGCAATTATTCCCGACTTGTATGGCGCTGGTGAAAGAAACATAAGAGCAGAGAAAAGCGGCCATGTCGTCTCCATCTTGCACGATCTCTCACCAGGGCAAAGAAATAACATAGTTCGCGAACAGTATGGTCAGTTGTTTAGTATACGCATTATGTACCACATTCTGTTAATCAAGACTATAAACTCCTCCACCCTAAACTACCCTTTAAATGGAAAATTTTGATCTTCTAAAAATGAATAAAGATTTTGATTAGAATGCCACATGTTTAAGCTATTTTTATGGTAATAAAATATACGAGACATTTCGAATTTTCTGACTATATCCTAAGTAGTCTTGTTTACTCTTGACGACTTTTGCATAACTGGTAAACCGTAAGACATAGACCAAATCTTACTGTACAAAAAATGTAGAGCTCGTTAAAACACACAATTTAAGTCAAATGATCCTTTTTGTGAGGTGAACCATTTCGGAAATATTACTTACTTCTCAGAATTTTCCAACGCTTACTGACCGTTCTCATATGGGAGGTCGTTAGTCATCTTTCTATCTCTTAGCCGTGCAAAGAGAAAGGAATTTCAAAGTCATCATATAGCGACCACTCTTAAAATATTTAACTACAAATGTTTGTCTCGATTAAAATGTGTTCGTAAGAATAGTTTGTGCAAGAATAGCGAAAGTCACATGAGTCCAACCACAGATTTTTTCGATATGCGTTTCTTGGTCTTCCTCTATCCTGGGAATTACAATCCAAAGGCATTTTTCCCTTTATCTTATTCCCATTGTGTGTGCCATATCCAATTTCACTTTTTTATTTAAATCTTCAAAGAGAAAACAAAATACGAAGAGGGAAAAAGACGAAATGAGAAAGAAAGCTTCTCGGTATAGATAAAATCCGAGGAAAAAACGAACTGATTTAGTTATTTGCTTTCTTCTCGCTTCACAGCGCTGTAAGCAGTTTCATTCGGCAAACAGTAAGCGGTATCTAATATGGAAAGGGCAAAACAAAAGAAGTGCAATTCTCACAGCTCGTTCGTTCGTTCATTGTTTTCTATTTCATTTGCTGAATGTGTTTTGAATCGTGACGTCCTTATTTCGCACTCTCCCATGAAACATCTTACGAAAACAATTCAAGTCTCAGCTATCAACAGTTCTTTCCCATGCATGAAGGCTGGCCGTAGTTCCTACGTTATGTAACAGCGCTTTATTCCCATTCTCGCGCTCTTTTTCCAGAAATGCAGCTCAAAGCGACCGCTATTTTGCTAACAGGATGCATGCAGCTTGCGTAATGCAAGCTGAAATACTCCTTTCCTCGTAAAACTTCCACAGCTACTCATTCCAGCAGTGAAATAAGTGCAATATACAGTCCGGAACGGAATGTCATTCCCAAAATATACCTTTAACACTAGGAGGACCGGGTTTTGTATTACCTAATAACACCAATTTGTCACGACAAAGTGCTATCAACAGATTCTCTGGCATTCAATTCAATAATAACACTATAAGTCATAATAATTGCGAAAGAATTTAATATAAAAATCTCTCACTGCTTCTACGACTGGATGGTGAGCGTTCTGGCTTCTCAGGTCACACAGATGTCCCAGATTCGAGCCCCGAATGGGGCGGGGAGCATTTCTCTAACCAGAAGCATTCCCTATCCCCTACAGAGTCTAAAAGTATGACCTTGGGAGCGAATTTGAGTGTGTTTAATAGTTGAAAACTTATAAAATAAACGTTAAGAAACCCCACAGATGAGCAAACAATAACGCCGTCGGTTGTTTCTCAAGTTATAGACTCCGAAACAGATGAAACAGAGATTGTCTGACCTGGTTAGAGATTATAAGAACGTATTTTATCCCTTTTGTGTGCTCTAAATGACATTCTTGAACCTAAATGATCCATATCGGATGTCTGAATGTGGAAACTCGCGTCCCTCTGTGTTGTGAGGTTAAGAAACAAGCATCTAGCAATGCAGTCACGTGTACACCTGCTGGGAATCGAAACCAAGACACCCACGCCTGCCAACGGTTGCGTGAAGGCCATGACCAAAAAGTGTCACTTATCGACAAGTAACAGAGTGACCCAGTTGCGCATCTAAATGTGACGACAAAACCGTAATCACGGCAGAGGCAGAGTTGGACAAAAACCAAAAACTTTTTCGTGCCTGCCCTTCCCTCCTTTGTCACTCCGCTCTGAACAGCGTGCGCGCATTCCACTGCGGAACATCTGGGGTAAAGCATCGCAACGTGTGGTTCTGCTGTTTTTAGATACGTAACACTCAATTGTCACAGGCAATGTTCCTTTGCTGTCCTTCTCCAAAGAACGGGAGTGAATTGGATCAAATCACTCTTAAATGAGTCCTTAGTTCCCGAGTGTAATACAAAAACCCTAGGTTAAAATAAACAGATACACTGCATTCACATGGCTTTCTCTACTCACTCTTCTACAAATATCCTTACAAGAGCTTCTTTTCGTTACTTCTTGTCAATTCAATTTGCACATTTCGATGTGCAGTAAAGTAGAAAAAACAAAGAAACAAAAAACAGCCACAGCGTGTCGCAACGCAACGGTTTTCAAATGTTATGCTCTTTAAATGGCCATGAGAAAGAATAATGACTTTGAGGAAAATTAAGTACTTGAAAATTCAAACCAATAAAGAATATCTCGGAAATGGCTAAGTTCACAAAAAAGGACATTTGACATTAACTGTACCCTTTAATGAGATCTACATTTTTTGATCAGTAAGATTTGTTCTATCTCTTACCTATTTACCAGTAATATATCACAAATATGGTATTTTAATAAAAATCGCTAAAAATATTTTTTAGAAAATTAAAACTTCTAAATAATTTCCCATGTAACGGTGATCTGGGTATGGGACAGTTTTTTAAAAATCTTCGAGTTGCATTCTTATAAGATGCTGAACTTAAATGGCAAGTTTTGTATTTAACCGACTTTTTTGTTTACTTTGTCCACTACGTGCTTACAGTAAGTATAGCTTTCATCGGAAATACACGCTTTGAGATCCTCTGAACTCAAAGCATCGACCCAGGTGTCTTGTATACGTAATGTAAAACAGCTGCTACTTATTTCGTGTCAGGATATGGAAGTTTTGGCTTAACATGCAGTGAAGGAGGTACTTGAGCAGAACAGACATTATTCTATTCTCATATTAAACATGAGGCTATATTGCTTTGATATGATATTTTTAAAGGCACCCTTTAAGAGCAACGCCCAACATTATTATTTTGGTTGTATTTTCGTTGTTGAATATGTATTGGCGTTCTGCTCAGTTACATATAACTCCTTGAGAAAAACAATTTTCTCATTCACGTACAAAGGGACTTCTTTATGAGAATTTCGTTGGCCACATGAGTAAAGCCCGATGAGTCATGCGCCTCAGTTTCGGAAGCATGAAACAGAGCCAATTTGACCCCGCCAGACATCGAACTGTAGATTGGAAAGCCCAAGCGCCACAATGTCGGTCAATGCAGCATGGACAAAAAACGAACAGCACCAATAGGAATAGTAGGCACTGCGTGAAAAGAACGCATGTGACCATGACTCACTCCGTGAGAAGTTGGCGACCGGCGTTTGTTTGTCACTACCGCCGCTGTTTCCTTGCAAATTTGTGTCTTCCTGTGAACGGGTCACTTCTAGAAACGGACGTCACGGAAATCATCCTGATAAGTTTCCAGTGACGTCACTCAGTCACTGCCTTAGTTTAATTGCATCACAGCCCCATTTAGGCAGCAACGCAGACTCAACAGGTATCTTTGGATCCTCAGTATGACTTTTCAACTTTGTACTCCATTTTTCACTGTTCAGAATTATCCTTGGACCACAGTTTATAACTCATTAGTTTAACATTTTCAAGAGAGCTTCAGAAATTATGCACTTAAAAGTCTGGTGCACTAATTAAGCACTATTAATTAGTAAAGTGCAGATTATTTTCCATAGCTCACTTTGAAAGATCCAATGGTAATGTTAAAAAAATCTATAACCCGTACTTAAAATTAGAAACCCCGGTATAGCATTTTTTTATCTTTATGTACTAAAAATAAAAATAGGAGAGGTACAATAACCAATAGGGTACAAGCAGCATTTCATATAACTTACTACCTATAATAATTATAGGTCCTATATTAATGAGGAATTAATCAAGAGTTTAAAAATAATATTCTTACATTTTAACATGCGTCGTTAAAATGTTGTATGCAATATGTTTTATGATCTGAGAATGTGCTAAAAAGTCAGAAGAAAACTGAGTTTTTGGATTTCGTCAAATATATGGCATTTTAATCAAAAGCATTATAAGTTTTTGCAAAAATAATTGCAACATTACTAAGATAAATGAAGTTTTTAGTTTCTAGTTTGTTCTTACTTTAGCATTATAAGTATTTTTGACAAAATCGAAAATAACACCTATTCCTCCACGTGAATGGTATTTTCTTGTTTTTATTTGTATTCATTTATTTTTGAATGTCTGTGTTCTATTCTCGGAAGATGATATTCTGAAATACGGAGTTTGGTATGCATCCCACCTTTCACTTTTGAGCTATGTTATGAAAATACTCACAAATACACATGGACTATTTTCTAAATATACTTTAATTTATTAACCCTTTCATGCCTGAATTATTTTGCTACTTATGCCGTTCTTTCTCTAATTCGAAGCCGGTTTAGATTAGGCGGTCTGGGAGACCTTCAGCCTGCTGGCTTGAATAGCCATGACCGTTAAGGCAACACGTAGTGCACTGGCCATGCACTCAAAGCCTGAGGTCGTGAGTTCGAGTCTCGGCAACCGCAGTCAAATGTGCCTGTGGTAAAGGACGGGGAGGACCCACGTAAAATAATCGGTGTGATGGCACGCGTGGATGATGACGGGGTATCATTTGACTGCGGTTGCATAGATTTTGCTTCTTTTCTTATAAAAAAATAATTTTCTACAATTCAGAACATCTCAAATACATATGTTTAATTGGTGACGAACAATACAACAAGAATATAGCAGAAAACCCGTTAAAAGAATTACAAATAGGCAAAAGAGCCTATGTATCTTATAATACACACCAGGATTGAAAGGTTAAGAGGACAGGTGGAATCTCGATATTGAATTGTTGTACTTCCTGTAAGTAGGTGGCAGAGAAATAAATGAGTAAGGCAAATGTCAATGAAAAAACTCACAACGACCTCATCGTCTGCTCCTCGAATGCATGTAGGACACATATCTAAAATTGTAAACATAATACTTGTTTCCAAAACAATGTTTCCGTATTTGTCTCTGTGTGTACACAGCGTGTAATGTTTATTGCGAGTGTTCAACACAAATTCGAGAAAGCTGCAGACAGTTCAAAGAGCGATAGTTCGGGGGGGGGGGGGACTGGGGGCGGTATGGCAAAGTGGATTTGCGCTTCTAGAGTGCTTGTGTGAACAAGAAATCTTTGCTTCAAATCTAGTCAAGCGAGATTGTTTTTATTATTGAATTTTCCCTTCTGAGCAGGAAAAGTAAAAGGAAGGTTACTTTCCGTGACCTATTTTTCTGCTTGTTATACCCCCGCCCCCCCCCCCCCCCAATTGTTTCCAGCAGCAATGAAGCCTATCTCAACCACTGTCAATACACAATATGAGTAGTGTCATGATGAAGAGCAAAACTGTAGCATAGACTCCTTAGTAAATGGTTCATTTAAGAAATTACTTGAACTATAACTTCAGATAAATAACAAGATTGAGTTTGTTCAGAAAATACTGCAATATACGCAATGGTGTTTCATTTGTAACCTAAACAACTGTCTTAGCACTGAATAACGTATTAAAACACATGACCACTAGACAAAGCATTCCACTACATTGGTCATTTTATAACTTGGATTATAGTGGCTGCAAAACTAGAATGAACATGGGCCTAGCCAATGCAGTGACGCTCTCTCGGCGTTGTCAGTTGCCCAGCGAGCGGGCGAAGATTTGACTGTCTTTGTCACACCGAAACCGCCTTGCGCACAAAACTGGCAACGCCGAGAGAGCAACATCACTGTATTGACTAGGCCCATGTTCATTCCTGTTTAGTAGCTACTATAATCTCCTGTTGGGCTGGAGTAAATTGCGAGCTAGATGCCGGAGTAGAACCTTCACGGGTGTAAGCATGTTATTCAATGCCTTCATGTAAAGCAATAACTCGTTAATTATTTGAGTATATTTAAAAATAATCTGATGTGTTGCACTCACATGACGTTCTGTACTCTTGTACTATTCTTAGAAACTCTTATTCCTGTATCTACTTCATGTTAATTGAGATAAACATTTGTTTTTTAACCGACTTTTACTCTACGAGTAATGCTGTACACACACCACGCACGCGCACACACACATCCTATTCTAAACATGCTTTTTTAGGTTAAGGGGTCCCAAAACATGCATTTTCAGAGAAATCTCGATGTTAAATGTTTGAGTGGAATACAATACATACTTTCCCTACTTACTATATGTAGTAGACAAAGTAAAAAATGACTGTTTGGATACTGGATGCAAATTTATTGGATATAAACAATGGTTTCTTTACATGTTTAGGAAACCAGAAAGCGCAGGACAATTCTTCATATAGGTGGATCGTATGAATACAATGAAATTGCTTCACGAGATCAAAGTTCAGAAAGTTATCGCGCTGACAGTGATTTGGAACATAATCTGACAGGCAACTAGATAAACTGTGATAAAATATATGATTACTTAAAACCGAGTAATATACCTACCTATTTAGAGTATTATCAGAACTATACACGGTTTTATTTAATCCGTAACACTAGCGATGTAGAGTGAGGCTAAGGTATTATCTATCGACAACACAAATTGAAAGTGAATATTATGAGTACTTACTGGAAATAACCTAACATTAGAGGTGAGGTTATGTGTGTTTTTGTTTTCTTCTAGGAAATCATCCGGCGTCATCTATCGGTCAGCTGCGGTTTGAATTTCGCACACTTGTACCAAAGTTATAGAGCGGTTTTTGACAGTCATCTGAACCCCAATTAGTCACACACAGCGCCCGTATTGTCTTTCTGTAACCTATGTATCTGCAGAGCGCTTGTTAGCAGCCATTAATGTTTCACAGCCCAAGTAAATGAAACAGTTGATGCTAAAACAAATGACATTCCTACTCAGTAACAACACAGAGCTCCGAACCAGCCGTGAAAATGTAATCAACTGAACATGAATGACTCCCACAATTTATTTAGTAGTACGCAGTATACATAAGTGCCATGCTAATTTACATATGTGTTTGCCTGATATTGACCCCAGCCATTCATCAGACAATACACATAACCATACAAATTACAGTTCCAAAATATCACACTTCAAATTCTTGTGTTCACTGATCACTTCCATTTACTTTTTACATTCTATAAAAATTGTCCAACACTTCTTAGTTCCAACTGGTATTTGAAAATATTTCACATTGTTGACTCTTTACTTCAATTTAATAATTTTTTACAAATGAATCTAATTTCCCCCACCACTACATATTGTACATATTCCCTTTATCATACTCTTCCTTTCATTTCTCTATCGAAACCGAGCAATCCCTTCTCTTTCCTTAATTTCACAAATCTTAAGAGCACTCTAATTCATTCTGCATTCCTTGTAAAAGCTAAGTGACTGTGTCTTATTTGAGCACATTAAGTTTGCCCATGTATGTATATTGTCTAGACTCACTCTCGTTATTTTACAAATTCCGTTTACTAATTTGTATCCTGGCATCCACACATCCCCTAGCCTGTTTATCATTTTCAAGAGCCATGTATTTGTCTGCTTCTAAATATTTTAATATTCTTGGAATTATTGTCCCCTTAAGCTCACTGTTCCTAGCTTCAATAAGCTTGCTGCATTTGTAGTATTTTGGGGACCTGTAAAATAGATTTACAAAACATTCTGATTATTCGATCCCCACTTATCCAACCACTACTAATCCCCATTATTCAATTTCATATGCCCATCTTGGTTCCACCAAAGCAACTTACATATATTCTTGCGTACCCTTCGATGGACACGGTAGGGGCGAATGACTCGCAGTATAGCCAACCTTAGTTTTAAATGCGCTAATAATGAAATAGCGATTTACCTAATAGAAGTGCTCGCACCACCAGTCGCCTCATTTATACTCGAGTTAGGATATTCCAAGTTCGCACAACCGGTATTTAAACGGAACACCTTAGCAACAATTAGTAAATCTCTATCAGCCTCCAATTTGCAGCAAGGTCCTCAGTTTCAACGGATTGGTACTGAGTGGATGGATGGATGGATGGATGGGATGGATGGGATGGATGGATGGATGGGATGGATGGGATGGATGGGATGGATGGGATGGATGGATGGATGGATGGATGGATGGATGGATGGATGCGAGGCGGCTCCAGACGCCAGACAGTATGTGAAATATTTCCGGACACTTATGGACAATACAAGGTGGGCCGCATCCCCCGGTAGCCCATATTTGGTCCTAGGGAACATCAAGGTCAACAGCTGAAGTTCGCGGAGCGCTAGGATTTTCCGCGTTTCTCTTCATAGCTTACTTCTGAGAAGGATGAAAGACACATCAACATGCAGCGCACATGTATGTACACAGAACCGGCTCCGGCCAGCACGTGCTTTGTGAGGAAGATACCTAGACTCGCCTCCAAGTCACAAGCCGAGATTCAGCGTCTGTCACTGCGTCGTACAATTCAGAAAAAATATACCTACTCGTAATCATGCATACGCTTTCAACCATTTCCCACCAAAATTCTCTCCACTGTACCAGCTACAAAACGAGTACCCAAACCTTTAAACGAGTGGCAAATATCTGATAATTTAAAAAAAAGACAAGGTATATCTGAGAAAAGTATCTATCATATTAATTTTTAGTCTGATGAGCAGGCATAGGAATTTCCAAGCATTAAAGCCAGAGCGAAAGGAAATTAGGTTGAACTTATAGGGGGCAGGGAATAAGTGTTAGAAAGACACGCACCAGGCGAGTTGGATTCCCAGCAACTGCAAGCCGTAAGAAGAGGCTTGTTCGAGCGGTGCTACTTGAGGAAGAAAGGCAAGTGGAACTGTCACCAGGTTGTAAATAACAAACACCCACCTTCCCTGTTCAGTGTGTTGGCTTGTGCCAGTGATTCACGGTCCCTGTGGGTACGTTCTATGTACCTACTGATGGTTTGAGCCAACTGCTTGAGGATTCCTTAGCCTGCTCACATTAACCTGAGCTCAATGGCATTAACATTATCACAACAAGAACTGCGCTCTACAAACTGTACGGTTTGCCAGTTTTGCTACACTATATAAATAACATAGCAAATGGGTTACCGCTAGTATTGGTAAAGAAAGACACTTAATCCAAAGACAACGAATTAAGAAATTTAATGAAAACTTCAAACATAATGATCAACATAAAAATTGTACTTTTCAGTTCAAAATAATATTATCCGTGGTCACCATCAGTGGCTTGATCTGAACTTATTAGTTTATTTGGAGAAAGTTCCCAATGTTCCATAGCACAAGCGGCTCTTTATAAACCCTCTGTCAGTTTCGAGAAGATTCAAAGTTGAAGCCTTCCTTCTACTTGGAAAATTACCTTAGTCTACACTTATGATCAGGCTTGGGCAAAATCGGCTCAACTGTGCCACTTCACCGAGACAAGTTCTTGCCTCACTCCACCTCCCATCCCTCCCCTAACTAGCTGTTCACGTTCCCACACGCCTCATTCAGTGGCGAGTATGGCTGTTTCATGAAGAGTGCTAGAGAGACTTTGTTGTGAGTTACAAAAACAGGAAAGTTTACTGTTTAATATGCGGGATTATGTATTTGCAAGTATAAAGCGTTACAATATAAAACGCCACTTTGATCAGAAGCATAGAACAAACTTTGGTGATCTTACATGTATTTATTTACAATTACAAAAGGAACTTTCTGAATATTCGTATTTGAAAAGGGGCAATATGATTTCACTTTTTAGTGGTTTAGTTTCTTATCAGTTTAATATAAACTATTTTATTTCGTGTTTCAAAGTTTGAACATCATATTAAGTTTAAAGCCAACGAATTGATTATGTTGATCATAAGGCAGTGTAAGATGTGCATAAGATAACTTCAAGATGATGTAATTCGCCTAACCACAGTCATAACTACTGTATGCAAAATATGTTTACTTACTACCACGCAAGTGAAACGAACCCACCACTGCATGTGTTGTATCAAACAACCTTCGTCACTCGACAAGAGAATGTGGGGTGGTTAAGGCAAGTTCAATCGCTACCTCTCCTCTCGTGCCCATGCCTGTTTAAGATAGTCTATGGCAGTCTACGGTAGTCTTACAACTCCGATCATAAGTGATCTTGTAGTCTTGTCGGACTTTGTCAAACATTTCTTTCAGTGTTTTGGGACATTTAAAACCACCACTCCCGTAAATGCAAAAAATATGAGCTTTATGGTGTCTACAGTGAAAACCTGAAAACTTCAAGTATTTCGGACATCGCAGGAATTGACGTGCAATGGATATATACACCAGATATACCTTGATTATGAACATGGACGCAACTATTAACATCAAACCTGTGAGCCTTGACAAAATTATATTAGAAAATTTCTACTTGTAAATAGGTTATCTAGAAATCCCGAAGTTTTAAGATAGCAATGAATCTGCAACTGGGATATACACACTACAATCTCTAGTTCAGTCTGTGATGTATAATACCTGTAGATACTGAGAAATCCAGGAGGTCCAATACACAATAGGATTGTTAGGGATGATAAACGTAATAATCCTGAGGTAGTCAAGAAAATGTTAGAATATATACTGACATCACACCACCGCATCAATCCTAAGAACACTAGTTGTGAATAAATGGAAATCAAAACAGAAATTAAACAAAGAATGGTGCTGAAAATACATTTTATTTGTACTGAAGAGAAGTCAGGCAGACAGTTATATGCAATCAAAGACATTAACACTGAAATTGCCAGAGAAGGAAACTTCTATGAGAACTTATGGAATCATTAAGGAAGCAAGCAATGGAAAATGAAAACCAACACAGAAATAAGGAATAGGTTTAAATCACCTGATACTGTTCATGGAATTAAAGCATTGGCTGAGTATGTTATTACGAGGATAAAGCAAGGTTAGTTAGAATAAGGAAAATTGCAACGAAGGAAGGAAAGACATCACAATGGTTTCCAGTTTTACGAACTGAGGAAATTGGCAGTAGCAAATTGAACAAAAACCAAGGATCCTGTAGAACAGACATTGCTTCAAATGAAGTCGACCTATAGTGCTAGTGAAAAAGGACAAGGCGTTATATAATAACTGTGGAAAAACACACAAATTCACTTTTTAAACTCTAGCAACCAAATTAACGCCAACAATTTACGTTCTTAATGTGTAAGAATAAACCAATTACAGTTTACAAGTTCTCCCTATTTTTCAAGACTTTGCATTTTATTATTATACATTTTTGAAAATTGCAAACCACTCCCCTTGCGCCTACAAGGAAATCAGCAATTAAGACTATTTCAAACATAAAGGCGCTAAATTACCATATACGAATTAGCAACTGGTCATTCTTTTGTTTAGTCAAGAGTCGCCAACTGTATCCAATAAATCGCTGAAAAACAAGGACTACGCATTACAATCGATTAACACTCAAAATAGCACTCCATTTCAACTTGACAACTGTGTTTTAACAATTGTTCTTTTAATAAATAGTGTGTCTTTTAGAAGAAATATTATTTGTTAATATTAAAAATAAAGTGAGGTTTATTTGAGATTATAAAGTAGTTTTCTGTAAAAACAATAGAAGATCGAAATACACATAATTCTTAGGTTTTGTTTTCCTCCATTGGCAGTGCTGTGTAAGTCAAACTACAGTAATCAAAATGAGTATATTTCAGGCTACTTTATTACAGTACTTAAATTTTCTGCTAAAATCTTTACCATATAATATTTAAATTCATATATTATTTATGAAATAAACCACATAAATATCATTCGACGGTCTGATCTTTCTCTCACTCCGCTCGAGAATTTATAGGTTAGGTCACACGTGTTATATTACTCGAGATAATTTCTACGAATGTTTATCTCGATTAAAATTAATAAGATAGAGGAATAAGTGTTCATAAGAATAGTTGTGCAAGAGCAGAGAAAGTCATGCGAGTGCAACACATATTTCTACTTTCTCTACTACGTATATTAAGTAGAGGAAGTATTGTATTCCACTCAAAAATCCGATGTCGAGATTTCACCGGAAATATATGTTTTGAGGCCCCCTGAATAATAATAATAATAATAATAATAATAATAATAATAATAATAATAATAATAATAATAATAATAATAATAATAATAATAATAATAATAATAAAAAGCACTATTAGAAAAAGGCCAGCGCGCGCGTGTCTGTCAGTCTTTGGACAGCATAACTCACAAACGAAAAGTCGGTTAAAACCGAAATTGGTATTTGACATACTTTAAAGATTCGACACGAAGATTTTGAAGAAAATTCCTTAAGACGTTCACCAATTATGTAGATCTTGCTAAAACACACAGTTTATGTCCAAGAGGTACATTTTTTGTAGAGTGAACGATTTCGGAGATATTCCTTCGTATTTGTATGAGTTTTAGAAAACTTGCATTCATCAAATGGAACATAGTTATTAATTTCTTTATGTGTTAGCCGTGTAAAGAGAACGGAATCTAAAAACTTTATAACATTTGACTATCGCCCAAAGCCTACTGTATTCCCATATTCCCCTTGCACCTACAAGGAAATAAGATAATTTGTACAAATGTTTATCTCAACTAACACGAAGAAGATATAGGAATAAGAGTTTGTAAGAATGGTTAGTATAAGAGTAGAGAAAGTCATGTGAGTGCAGCTAACTTATCTAACTACTAGCCACGTAGTACAAAAAGTAACTTTCTGGGGGGCGGCAATGCAATAACACGCCAACTGTGCCAGCATTGTGCGTGTATTTAGCAACCAGAGGATGGAGACTGACCTAGACAACCGCGGTTCGATACCAGCGACTAGACATGGACCATCTGCCTGCCGCGGTGACGTAACATCGGGATCAAAGTACCCAGGCAGGTAGGCGCCCGTGAGTAATTCGTTTATCCGTCGAACGTGAGTGACCTTGGCGAGGCGAGGCGAAGCGGTCTGAATGTGGTTTTTAACGGATGATACGACCGATATTGCGGTTTTGGCACGACAGTTAAATTAACGTTGGAAAGGAAATACTCTGTGCGGTCAACCATCACGACATCGCGTACAAAATACGTTACTGAACTATACGCTACTGGGTTCATACTCGGTGCATGAACATTCACATGTGTCCCAGCGACTGACTTCTGATGCCACACACACACACGCACGCATGCACGCACGCACGCACACACACACTCTGTCATCTATCCTTGGTAAATAGAACAGGAATTGTGCTCCACTAAAAAATCTGGCATTGACATTTCGGCGGAAATAACGTTTTGAGGTCCCTGAACCCGAAAAAAGGGCAGGTTTAAAAAAATGAAACCATACACATATGCAAAAGGAATAACTAAATTCCCAGTAGCGGGGATTTCAGGCTGCCTCTGTGGTCTGATGGTTAGCATGCTAATCTTCAAATCCAGGTGTCCCGGGTTCAATTGCTGGATGGAGGATGAACATTTTTCTTCAGATAGGATTATTCCCCATCCCCCCTACAGTCTGGAAGTGAGAATGAGTGTGCGAATTTACCGCTCTATTGCATGAATTATTTTGCTACATGTGTCACTCTACTTCTAATTCTTGACCTAGGTTAGGTATACTTATCACAGGCACCTTAAGGACAGCATGATTGTTAAAGGGCAGACGAAATGAACTGGCCAAACATTCAAAGCCGAACGTCCTGCGACTGCAATCAAATGCGGCTGTGTAATGGATGGGGAGGGTCCACGTAAAATAACCAGTGAGTTGCTACGTGTGGATGACGACGGGGTCACATTACATTACAATTGCATGGGTTCTGAAGTTTGAAAAATAAAAAAATAAAATAACTACGATAATACTGAAATAAATTGATACATTTATGATATAAATAGCTACCGATACCTTTATTTTATTGTTAAATGTCAATATAACATGGAATAACAAAAACCCTGTTACAATATACTAAAATTTCGACTAAAAATCTTTGTTGCCAAATGGCAACACTAAGCTTTAGATGGTTAATGTAATAAAGTAAAACCAACCCAAAGATTAGAACTACTATAAAACGAATGAACATCGTTGCTGACGAGCAACTGTTCCAAAGGTTAAATTTATGCTTTATAAAGAATGTCTCCCGACCCAATCTACTTATGGACAAATACTATTTCTTTATTCTTTATTCTCTGATACTGACGACTTTGATTGAAGTTTGGCGAAAGGATTAATACGCTCATATATCTTAAATATATAGTTGGAGTATCATACAGTAGTACACCGAGCTTGGCTCCGCGTTTTTCTATTTTTGTATTTGTAAAATCGTATTTTTCGGAGAAGGTAGTTATTTGATTGTAATGCGTTGCATTTATATTTCAACCATAGAAAACTGTATGAATTGTATGTTGAAGGGGACTAGAGAAGGATACGTGTGTTACGTAAAAGAAAAACGAATAGACAAAAACACGTGAAAATAATATATTACATACTAAAATGGGTAGCATAAAAAGCGTCTACATATATGTGCTGAATTTCGCGGTGATCGGTCAAGCGCTTTTCCAGATTAACGGTCACATACATAGAAACATCCACATATAGATGATATGAATTGTCTGTAGAAAAGTAGGTAGAGAAAGATAGATGGGAATGTGATACCTAAAAGTGAGTAGAGAAAACAGTGTGAATGTAATACGTATCATTTCGATTTGAAACTTTAAATTATTTGTAGAAAGGGGGAGTGAAAAAGATCCTAAGTATGCCATATAAGGTACACATGTTATATGGTATTGCTATCATTGTCAAACTGGTTGGATTAGTGTCATGAATGAAAGAAATATCAACATTTCTTTTCTTTTTTTTTTTTTTTTCCCTCTCTTCTGATAAATGACATTACTTCCATTATACCAATAGTTTTATAGCTTTACCATATTTCAAGGGGAAAAACCACATAATCATTATTTATATTATTATTAATTATTATTATTATTATTATTATTATTATTATTATTATTATTATTACTAATTTTTATTATTATTACTAATTTTTATTATATTGAGCCATATATATGCCAACTTTAACACTAGTTCCTATCAGTGACTGTCTTTGGAAACATTGCTTATTATTGTGATAATCTGTGATGTAGCTTACCTTGAGTTTTCTTAATAGACATCAGTCACGCACGCGCACACATTCTCTAGGAAGAATGGGGAATAATCTGTGTAAAGAAAAATATCCATCCGGGAATGAAAATCAGAACCTCTGGATTAAGGAGCTAACGTGTTAATCATCAGACCAAAGACGCAGTCAAATTACCTAATTATTTCTATTAAATTAAATATACTCGTATGATAGCAATATTAATAACACAAGAATTACAATAAAATGAGTTTTGCAATATTTTGCATGGCATTACTTGGCTTATACTTGAATGAAAAATAACTACACTCATATCAAAAGAAAGCGAAAAATAACTTTAAATAATATTTCACAATAGTTCCACGAAAACAGAAAACAAAAGCACAATATGTTATACCAGAATTGTAATGTTTTTACTAAGAGTGGTTAAAAAAGTCGTTTAACTACAGGCAATTTTCGATGAACAAGTGCTTGGGCAATTTTTATCCAAAAATGTCCAAGATCAATCTACCTCTTAATCAGACAAAGCGGTACTGTAGTTTTTTGATTCTCAACTGCTTTTGGTGCACCTGTGTGGCCGTTCTTGTATCGGAGGCGCCATTGTATAGAAATCAGCTTCTCGATTGTTGCCAAAAAAAGTGTATTCGTGTTTTTTTGTGTTGAGTTCACGCATAGGTAGACCAGTTGCTATCATTTCGGCTGATTGTGCACTATTCCTGTTGATCTAGGATCACTGAAACGTGATCAAACCTGGTCCGTGGTTAAACTGCAGTTGCGGTGCATAATCGTTAATTCTCGTTCAACGAACCGCCGCGCTATCAGCTGACTGCGTGCTGGGTTACTGAACGCCCACAGAGAAACACAGCCATATTTCAGAGACTGTAGTGCAAGTACAAGCCCGTTATCTATAGCGTTTCGTTCTTGTTTCAACTTTCAAATGTTGTAAGATTGGGCATTCTTTTGGCGGCAAATGAAAAACAAAACAAAAGGTGGTCTCTCCACGAGATGAGATTTTTCTTTGGATCTATCTTATATTACAATAAAATGGAAAATGAAAGGACTGAATGCATGTTTTTAAACGACAAACAGGAGGCATGGGTGTATTTAGGGCTATTTAAACATAACACCAGGCGAGTTATAATAACCAAATAAATAAATCCCCGCCGACCTTTTGTTTTTGAGTTCCGCTGTTCATAGAGAGGCAGATAGTGCCGCACGTGTACCTCTTTTTCTAAAAGTGTGTTACACTCGCATGACTTTCTCTAAATCTCTTCTACAAACTGGTCTTACAAAGCTTATTCTTCTCTTTACTTTTTAATAATACGGATAAACTTTCATTTAGGCATTTATTGTACTATAAGAAAACAGCCAGGTAAAGCGATTGTGAGATTTTTAAAACCGGGTTGTTATGTGATGGCTTTAAAATGATATAAAGTGAAAAAAAAATTGTTTCACTCACATGACTTTCTCTACTCTTGTAACCATTTTTACAAACTCTTATTCCTATATCTTCTTCGTGTTAGTCCAGATAAACACTTTCAATAATTATCTTATTGCTTATTTCCTTGTAGGTACAAGGGGAATATGGGAATACAGTAGGCTTTGAGCGATAGTCAAATGTTTTGAAGCTTTGAGATTCCGTTGTCATTGCACGGGTAACACATAACCATTTGACAAAAATTTAACTATTACAAAACTCACACAAATAACAAGGAATATCTCCGAAATGGTTCACTCTATAAAAAATGCATTTGGACATAACTTGTGTGTTTTAACGAGATCTACATTTTTGTACAGTAAGACAGTTTACCAGTTATGCAAAATCCATCAAGAGTAAACAGCACTACACAGGCTATAGCCAAAAAGTTTAAAATATACATTTCATTTTTCATAAAAATATCTTAAACATATGACATTTTAATCAAAATTGTTAGTCATTTTTGAGAAAATCAAATTTTCCCATATAAAGAGTAGTTTAAAGGAAACAATTTTCTTAAAAATCTTTATGTCGCATCCTTGAAAGATATTAAGTTTAAATAGCAACTTTAGTTTTTAACCGACTTTTCGTTTTTGAGTTATGCTGTTCACACACACACACACACACACACACACACACACACACACACACACACACACACACACACACACACACACACGTTGCTCTTTTTCTAAATTTTTTTTCTTACAGTAGAGAAACTAAAAATGGAAAAGACTGCGATGAAATTTAAAAGCGTTCACTGTTGATATACCTACGTTAAATTTAAGCGTAACTTTGTGGCCAAATTGTCGACAAATTCATTTGCGCACCTCCTGTTGCGAACACGCTAGTAAAACGGATATAATAAATGATGGAAAGATTGAGATAGATCGAAGGGAACCTCGTGGCGAGCGAGAAATAACGGGTAGATGGGTGGGTGGGCGAATAAATAACCAAAGAAGCTCGACTTACCGCTGCGTGCTCCTGGGACTCGAACCATGGAACCGTGTTACCCAATGCTGGCCTCCGTCAACTGACAAACAGAGCGTGGGCGTTGAGCTTCATGAGACAAGAATTCCATCGGCGAGCCAAATTCTATCTGGTGCAATGTTCAACGAACTCAAGGTGGCAATATTAGCCTTCGCCTACTTCCAGGAGTCTGCCAGGATGGTGGTAATGATCCTGGGAAATGTTTATGACAATCCGCGGTCCAGGGGCCAATGGGTCATGACTCAACGGCGTCCCCACTCAGCACAATAACAAACCCTGCCAAACTTCTTCCAACTCATTCATAATATGTAATGACTAATTCCTTCCTAATGGGGCTGTTTGTGCAGACATGGTACTTTTTTGCTTTCTCTGCTGGGCTCCAAGGTCGCAATCGGTCAAAAATGCATCTTCTAGTACGTATGCACACATACTAGAGTGCCTATCGTATTCCACACAAAAATTCCATGTCCAGATTTCACCGGAAATATGTTTTGAGGCCCCCTGAATCCAAAAAAAAAAAAAGCATTTTTAAAACAAAGGTGTGTGTGTATGTGTGTGTGTGTGTGCGTGCGTGCGCGCGCGCCAGTCAGGGTACAGCGTAACCCAAAAACGAAAAGTGCGTAAAACACCAAAGCTGGTATTTAAGTCTTTTAAGGATGCGACACGAAGATTTTGAAGAAAATTCTTTCACCCTAAACTAACCTTTACATGCAGAATTTCGATTTTCTCGAAAATGGCTAACGATTTTGATTAAACTACCATATGTTTAAGATATTTTTATCGCAAATGAAATGTATATCTTCAATTTTCTAGCTATAGGCTATGTAGTCCTGTTTACTCTTGATAACTTCTGAATAACTCGTAAACCGTAAGAGATAGACCAAATCTTACTATACAAAAAATGTAGATCTCGCTAAAACACACGTTATGTCCAAATACATTTTTTTTTTTTTTTTTTGTAGAGTGAACCATTTCGGAGATATTCCTGGTTATTTACCTATGTGAGTTTTCTATTGCTCAAAGCCTACTGTATTCTAATATTCCCCTTGTACCTACAAGGAAATAAGCAATAAGATAATTTGTACAAACGTTTATCTCAACTAACACGAAGAAGATATGGGAATAAGAGTTTGTAAGAATGTTTAGTACAAGAGTAGAGAAAGTCATGTGAGTGCAATACATCAGATTTTTAATTTAAGCTTAGCATATGATACTTGCAACCCTGAAAGAACCAACGCGACGAGGGATGAATGAAATGATTAATGAAGTGAAATAGAAGGATAGGGAATGTAATCATCCTTCCCATCATTCGCCTAGCTAACCGGGGAAACCCCCGAAAAAACACCCATGGGTCAGGAAGGTCGTCACAGGAATCGAACCCAAGACCAGGCGAATGCGAGCCTCACATGGAGCCATCTCGCTCGGTTTGTTTCCTAGCTCACTGTGTATTTGTTTCATACCTTCATTTATTTCCACTTAGCGCCAGCACATAAAAAAAGAGTAGCTGCAATTATCGCTTAACGTTTGTTTTTAGGTGTGCATAGCAGAAACATGTGGATGTGTGGCCGGCCTGCACAGCAATGCACGATTATTATTAGTGCCCATAAATACACGGAGAATGATTCATGTTTGCTGGTATATTTGGAATAAGGACAGGTTTCTATGCTTGCCAAGGTGCTGAGGCACTAACGTACACTAATGCACTGGATCTGTGTTCTTAAGAACACGTTATTTTTAACTGGTTCATGCGCCGACTTAAGATTTACAATTTTGCAGGTCAGGGATGTGAAAACGACTGCGCATCGGACTTGGCCCAAGGGAAAGCTGTAAATCTGGATTCCATTATGAAGATATCGCCCCGAGGAGAGGCAAGTAATCTTGACGTATACGGATCTGTCTCCGGGGGCACATTTCTGCAGCAAGAACAGCGGGCGCAATATACAGGGCGTAAATAAATATATGCAAAAGGGTTGGTGCTGGCTAGATGTTACTTTGTGTTCATAAACTTCTGTCGAGAGACGCTTTGTTTACGTCTTGAGGTCCGTGAAATACGTAGGCAGTAGGGATCACAAGAGATAGGAAAGAAGTGGAAAACAAAATTGAAATACTACCGGGAGAGTAAAAAGCCTGTGAAAGGGCTGCGCGGTGTTTTTCCTGTCCGTTTCGTCGGCGCTCGTCGTCTGTCGCAATCATAAAAAGGCGCGGATGACACCATACATTTTAAAAAATACTTTTAAAGGCTTCACTTACCCATTTTATGAAAGGAGATGCTAAAACTAGCCACCTTCGTTGTCCATACAGTTTTGGCATTTACTTAGGAAACTATCCATCACTCGCCGTAGTTCAAATTAAGAAATATTGGCAATTTCCTGGCGGTTATTTTGTTTTAAATCTTCTAGGCTCTGTGCGTTTACCTTGTACACCTTATGCTTTAAGAAACCGCAGAGATAGAAATCGCAGGGGATTAGGTCGGGAGACCGAGGAGGCCACAAATCTCTACTAATAATTCTGTCCTGAAAGACGCTTTCAGTTGTTTTTGTCGAAAGATTGGCCATATGAGGTGTTGAAGAGTCTTGTTGAAAAAAATTCAACATCACGCTCCTTAAAAAAAGGGGGGGGGGGCGCAAAATTGTATTCACGTGTGTACGGACGTCAACTGTGTTGACTCCAAAAAAATTGGGTCTGTAACTCAAACCTAATATTGTTCATGAAATAACCCTTCATGACGAAAAACTTGATGTATGGTGCGCCATTAGCGGAGAAAGGTTTCTTTAAGGTTTGGTAAGTTTTTTTTTTTATTTTCTGAATTTTCGAGAAGAATCTAGGAAAGTTTTTCACGGTGTAACTAGTTCTGATAACTGGCGTCTGCAGTATTATAATTTTACAGAGTGAATATTAATTATTCATCGTCCACTGTCCCAGGTGAACGCGCGCGCGCGTGTGTGTGTGTGAGGGAAAAAGAGAGATAACGATAAACAATATGTTGAGGGTGCCGAATGCATACGTAATCTAACCAGTGTTTACGAAGGCTACCAACACGTGCAGAAACTTCCGGAGAGTCCTGTGTCAGCCATCCCTCTCGGAAGGAGCGGAAGTCAAATCCTTCCAATCGGCCCAGTGTGCGTTTTATCATTAAAGAACACGCATCCGACCCTCACGGAAATTTTCTGCTTCATTCTGTTCCGGTAGTGACGCACTTGTGTGCGTTAATCTTTAACCTACTATGAGTGCAAATTCCTAATCGTAGTGAAACTCCTCTACGCCGAACGGAATCGAGACAGTGTATCGATTCGCCTTGGTACTTTGTTTCCCACTGAATAACTGCAGTTCACCCCACAAAGAGGTGACTTATTTGGTTGATAACCCTAATGTGCTTGCGCTGTTATCATCTGCTCTGTGCTGTGACCACAGGCTGTGACTAATCAATTGTATAATCGACTGTAATTAATTCTGCTAGCGCATCAACAAGTACAATAAAGTTCTCAAAGGAAAATGTTAGCGTGTTCTAACACAGCGTGCGTACAAAAGATGCAAATTGTATTCTTTTATTAGGGAAGTGGTCCACTTGTCCACCACTGAACTAGATGCCCAAAATTTGAACAAAGAAGCTATTCATTGGCAACATCCTTGAATCTTTGTACACAACTCTGGGCCGTGACGTCTTGATTCTGACCTTGCCTCACGGCACAGCCTCACGGTGACAATTAGCACGCGACACGCGCCGCGGAACTGTCGCCATCTTGGTGAAGCTTCTCGAACCTTCAACTAGTCTATAACAGCTGATTAATGAAACAAATTGCGATCATAAATCCAAGAGTTGCACATTTGCAACTTGTACCTACCCACATACACACAAGTGCTGATTAAGTAACTCGTCGTTTCTGACAGTTAGCCGACATTATGCAACGCAGACAGTAAACATCTCCTCTTTATGGAGAAATAAGCAGCATACAATGCTAGTGTTTACGTGAACAACTGTTTACATTGCCATTACGCGTTGTTACAACACCATCTACAATAAAATTATCCTGCACAACCGTGCTTCCTGTGGCAGATGCTTCTTATACGTGTTTTTGTGGCACAAAAGAACACTCGCGTCACTGAGATGTTACGTACCATTCATATCTTATACCTACCAGTGATGAATACTGATCATGAACACCGATGAAACGACAGTGTCTTCTTGCTCTTTTCCGATATACGTTTCCATGGGGAATTCAATCCGTGTTGAGATCGATTTGGTTACGCAAGGCTCAAGCATAAATAATTGAAACTTTTATTTTGGTTACTTAGCTTATGTTGGCGAACCTGTAAAAAATGTACTTTCTGTGTATTTTAACCAGGTTTTGAGGTTAGTATATGTTTTTCAGAAGAATATGTTGCACAATAAAAGTGCTTTGCTGTGTTTTATTACACCACTTTCACTAAGAAAACAAAATGACGAGCGTGCACCGTGATACGCCGCGTTTCCATGCAGTATTCAATCCGGAATGAATTGAATTGCCCAAGTGGCAGATTTCAACAGCGAATCTCCAGTAGCTTAATGATCTCTGCATTTTCAATTTGTTGGAATATTTGTGGATTTCTAAAATTATATTGCATCCTTCAATAAAAAAGTTGCTAATGCATTAATGTAATCCAAAGTTGTTTAACATTAACATTTTAAAACACACAAATGTGGCAAAAATGAGTACATTTTATTTTAAAATATACTAATTAATCAAAAATGTAGTTATTTACCAGGGTTGCTCTAATAATTTGACTGTTAACATGCGTGCATATATGTACATTATAGAATCCTAAATCCTTACGTATTATTTCCACCAAACTTAGAACAAATTCTTTGAGACAAGAGTAAACACACCATGGGAGTGATTGATCGCATCAAAAATCCTCAAGCAAGAGAGCGGACATTTTTCGGCTGGAGGCGATTTTGGGAGTCTCAGTACAAATGGGCCTGGCTTTTACTTAAATTAAAGTGTATATAACAACAACAACAACAATAATAATAATGATGATGATGATGATCCCTTCTTTCCTTTAGATGAGATAATAGAAAGAAAAAGCTACCTCTAAATGAAAATGGGTTTGGAAATAGTTCGATCAAAGATTTGGAGCATTTTGAGCACGAGTGGAAAATGAAGGTTACATGATCATTTAATAGCAGCAACAAATGTGGATATTTGGAAGACTGGTGTTGAAAGCCCCGGTCGAAATAGTTGTCTTCCAACACAGTAGCATAGTTCATTTTGAGACCATGTGCAGTTATATCCGGGAAAAACGAGAAAGATGATGCATGAATATAAAGATGTTAGTTAACAAAGAAGCTCTTTATATCATTGCTGATACTCTGCAGACTGGTGATCGCCGCACACGTCACTGTTTATTTAACTGTTATTTTGCTTAGCACCAATTCTAGATTTCTACAAACTGTTACTAAATATTCCTCCCAGTTGCAGCTGGTGACTTTCTCCAAAGAGTACACGCTACTCGAGTTTTTCACTATCCAGTGTCACTCAGAACTAGCTCATCAGTAATAATAAAATGTTCTAATACTACGATTAAACAACAATAATGATGTAATGTGCTATTATTGAGGCCAAATATTCTAGGGGACTGTTACTTGCACCTTCAAACTTCGACAGTTCACAAAGCTACATTTCGACAATGAATTTCTTGTAACGAACGGGAAGGTTATGAAATAATTTTATCAGAACGGTTTATACGAGGTTACGAAGGACACTTTGAAAATGTTTTTAAAATATTTGTCATGAACTCAAAAGCCAACATTTTCGAAAATTAAGGAGTCTGTGATAATACACGAATAATAACTGATGTATTACTCATAAAGGTGCCCAATCTCGAATCTCGATGAGCGTATGCACGAATAAATCTTGCAGGATTCCTATTTTAGCAATTTAATCTCTGCCGTGCATCAACACTTACAGTGCACTTCGTTTTCTTCTGATAGACCTGAATAGTATGCTTTTGCAAACAGTGCGGTGCACTACTACAATCCTCTTTGAATTACCAACTCTCCCAAGGAAAATATAATTATTTTTGCCATAGAGAAAATATTATTATTAATATTATTATCATCATTATCATTAAACATACCATGTTAATCTCTTCAGATTTTCCCTCTTTTTGTTGGCTCCATTACTGGAAAACAAATTAAACATTAACTGCGGCCGAGTTTCTCTTCGCTACATGCAATCTTTGTTGTCCGTTGCAGGACAAAGTTTGTTATCCCGTCCCTGATCGCTGAGCGGAAGACAGATACGTCAGTCGTTACAGCTTAACACTTTTGTTTTCCCCGCAAATAGTGGTCCCGAAGCAAGGTTAGTTTTGTTTTCGGTGTATTTTCACGATGCGAAATGGCAGCTTAATGTGCGACATGAATACGACCATGACCCCTCGTTAGTATAATCGACCTTGCAGCGAAAGGAACACCAAAGTTGTGCCGAAAGATTGACGTTTCTGAAACAGTCAGGTCTTGAAGTGGACGACAGTGATACGTGATACATTGCTGCTACGGGCGTGTTTCAGAAGCCTAAGAGTCAGCCTAATCTTCCGTTAAAAGAACCAAAATGGGTCAAGTACCGTGCGCTTGGTTTAAGAAGACAGAAATCGGACGACCCTCAATGAGAACTGAAATTGGTTTTGGTTACATAATTAACTTATTTAAGATAAAATTCACAAGATAGCCATAAACATATGCTGAACCTCATATACAGTCACACACTTTTGACCTGTACTGCACGATCTGTTTTCAAGATCATCGAAGCGCAAGCTTCACCACTGCGTTGGAAGGCCATCTAATGAAATGTTCCAGACTTTAAACGCTTGTGTATCGGACAACATTGATATTCACTGATAATAACTGTGGGAGAGATGGCCAGAGAAGTGTTCTGAACTGTGGCGATTCTTACAGCAGTGGTTCATCGTAATCTCGTCCAGAAGCAGGTGATAGCAGTTTCGCGAAGATCGATGAGATCTAAGAGACTACTGGGCATTTGCTGACTTAAGTTGCACAGGAAACTCAAATCATGAATGCCCTTGCAAAAGTGGACATCGTAGTATTTTCTTCACTGATGAAGAAAGTTCTAATTGGTAAAACTATACGGTTTATGTTTAAACTCTTGAGAAGCTTGTCACAGAGTTCTCAACACGACTCCTCTTCAGTCATGGTTTGATGAGAGTGTTACCAGGATTAATTTATGTGAAAACGGCTGAAAATAAATTCAAAAATGTATTTGGAAACTATGCTGAGTTCTCTTGTGAAGCCCTTGATCTAAGCCATATTCAACAATGAATACTGCAGCTTCCAGCAAGATTCAGCTCCAGCTCAGGATTACGCTATAGTAGTGGAGGGCAATGTACCTGATTATATTTCAATTTCTGTTTGACCTTCTGGTACCTCTGACTTCAACTCCCTAGGCCACTAACTTTGGTCAATGATAGAGGGGAGGAACTGCCTGCAAGAGGAGGCATCCGACCACTGAAAGTTTGAAGTCTTCCTTGATGGTAGCAGTGGCAGATTTTACCATTGAGACCAGATGCCTAGCCAGAGTTAGAGCGTCATTGGTGTATGTGCAATATATTTAAGTGCAGAAAACTAACAGATAATTAAAATGTTTCAAATGATATTCCATTTATTAAAGAAAGAGTGCGCGAGAGTATTTATGCCCTTACTATGTACACCCCTAATGAGGCTTATCTCGTCAAGTGAAGTGCATGGCTTCCTGGAAACACAGCAGGTGATGATATCACTGCCATGAAGGTGTTCAGTGCAGCACTTGCATCAGCATCAAACGTAATGTTATCTGTCTTAATCTCTTACTTACTGTCTCTGTCTCGTGTACTCCCTCAGGCTGATATTTTAGCTCGTCCAAAATAAAAGCAAAATACACTCCCGTACATTTTTAAACACAATTAAACCTGTACACTGTTGCGTCACTCTCATGTAGTTTATGATGCCATTCGCTAGGTAACACGATTGAATCACTTCACATAATAAGTATATTTTGGTCCAAAACTGAAGTACCTCTGTGGTAATTGTATTCATCTAAATAATAAATAGCAAATTTCAGTTACTTCACTAGTGTTCAAAATAATACAACTTGGATGCCAGCCAAGCGTATAAAGTGTACATATAAGAAAATACTGTGACGCCGGCCGCGGCGCACAACAAAGGACGGTCAGGACCCGGTTACCCCACCCTCACTCGAATAACGCTTGATGAGAAAGGCAACTTCAAGACACATGTCACTCAGGTCTGCAACAAAGCCAGCAAAATTATGATGAAGATTGCCAGCATTGCCCAACGTCAATATAAACTACCTCTCACTACCATTAGAACATATCATAATTGTATCTTTACTGCCATCATTACATATGGTGCAGGAGCGTGGGCACAGTGTATGCAAAAATTAAACCTCGTCGCAGATCTCAGAAAATGCCAGAGGAAAATTCTTCTCCGTTTTACTGGAGCAGCAAGAACGACCTCTACTATGGCTCTTCTTGTGGCCACTGGTTCCTGGCCAATAGATCTACAGGTTCGCCTATATGGTGCTTACTACTGGCTAAAGAAAAGCAATCAACAAAAGATAGAAGATATAATAGGAAAACGATGCTATATGAAAAGAATAAGGGCTGAGTTAATATCCTTATGGCAGTCAGAATGGGGTAACCTGCAAACTGGGAGACGCACCTATATGTTTTACCCTAATATACGAGAAACGTTACGACTAAAGCACCTAAATCCCTTACAAGCTGCATTGCACTATATCACAGGCCATGGGCCATATGGCACTTACTTAAAACGTTTTAGTATCATCAACTCTGAAATGTGCACCAGATGCAATACAGAAGATACTCCTGAGCATGTAATGTTTAACTGCCAGAAATACAGTGAAATAGGACAATCTAACAGGGAAAAGCTCATGTACCTCACTTTATCGGAAGTGGTCAGGAATAAGGAAAATCTAAATACTTAAAATGAGTTAGCGACTCAAATCAGTATAGCAGAAAGATCTTTAAGACAAACTGAACAAGAAAGAAATCTAAGAAATTTTTATACACCTCCAGCGACTGTTGTAGCACCATCCCGTCGATCGTTAAGATTGTCAAACCAACTGTAAGCAGAAAGGAGAAGAACGAGGCCAAAACGACAGCCTGATGAGACTTGGACAGCCTACCAGAGACGAATAGCAGCGACTAGGGAACAATAAACTGCATGAATACTATGAGATCACATATAACTTTACAATATCACCAATTTTCCTTAATATTATTTAGTTTAATTTAGGTTTAGTAACTTCTGCACATTCTATTGTGAACAAATTGTAATAAATAAGTTTAAATAAATCAAAATATCCGCACACTACGTCCAGATATAAGAAATTAGGTATCTGGACATAGCTGGCAGATATTATTTTATTTTATATTATTTTTTTTTTTTTTTTTTTTTTTTTTTTACCCCCACTGGCGGCGTGTTATCAAAGGCGCTTAAGGTAAGGCTGTCTCGCGCGACTGTAGTGAACACGTGACAACAATCAGAGCGGCAGAGCCGAAATGGATTTTCCAGAATACTCGAGGTGTCCGGCGCCCGGCGTGTTTGTAAAAGTTCGAGAAAGGACCGTGTTAGTCATCCCCGTTATATAAGGACTAAGTTACAGACAAGGGTCAGTCAGTTGTTAGTTTGAGAGGGAGAGAGAATGTGTGTCGTCACGTCGTGGAGGAAGAGAGAGAAGCAGTTATGGGTGTCGAGTGATTGTACTGTCCGAGTTTATGTATGAGCGACAGAGAAAGTGAACACAGTGAAAGGAGTGAGTCAACATTACGAGAAGAAAACAATTGAGAATTGTAACATCACGAAAGGCTAAAGACTGTTTTAACGCCAGTAAAAGAGAACTTGTGCAAAAGTTAGAAGCAAAAGTAATTGGACTGTGTTGTTTTTGTCATAAGGCATTTAATTGTACATTTAATTCTTATAATCAGCGAACGGTACATAACATAAGTTACCTGAATATAGCTTTTTTGATTTAACAGCTGACGACATTAAGGGGAAGATGGAAACAAGCGAATATTAAAGGGAGAAGGACCACTGATTACACAAGTAAGCAAAACTGGTAGGATTGGTGTAAATACGAAGTCTATCTCGGGTTTGTCTCCTGATAAATGGATGCAATAATTGTGTCAAGCGTAAAACCTGCTGCACACGCAGAGTAGATGCAACACATGCAGAAAATCAAATAAAGCAATGTGTGCGAATATAGAAAAGACGAGGATTTTAAGGTGCAGCAGTTAAATGCTGAGTTGACGACACTGACAACTTGTTTGTATGGAAGAAGCAAGTCATTCATCAGTCAGCTGATCTAACCAACATGTTAGCAATGTGTGCTTATTGCTATTGCGTTTACAGAGATATTCACATCTTCTGACAGCCATACATACATACATACATCAGCTCACAGTGGCGACACAAGCATCACCAAATTATACACATCAGCTGATGATTTAGGTTCTTAGAACATATGGGCAGGAAACTCATTGAAGAATCACAAACTTCTGGACTCAAGCCACATTTTGGTGCATCTATTACAGACATCGACAAACATGTACTCAATGAGGCCTCGCAACTATGACGTGTCAGGGGCAGCGCTTACTCTGTCTCCCCCTCCCCCTCCCTCGCAGCCTTAACTGGCACTGCATACACACCGATCACGGGCGAACTGTCCTCTCGTATTTACCTGCACTTCTAAACATGTCTGTCAAAGGGTAATTAGATAAACTTCTTTATTTATAACTTTGAAGGATATTAGTTTATTTAACTTAAAGTTTTAGTATATTCATAGAATTAGAGTGCATCTAATTATTCCTGATCTATTAAATTTGATATCTAGAATAGCACTTTGATGATTTTTTCTCTCATCATGTAAGGAACGTAAGGTGTTTGTTGTGCTCTAAAGTTCAAAAAGGACTAACCAACTGCAACAGCTCAAAGAGCAATATTCAGATAATACACCTAATATTAATGCAAATATAACTAATAGACAACTTCACGTCCGCTATGCTGTTGCTTTGGAGATTGCTCAGTCACTGAGGTGTTTTAGTGATGGAGATTTCACAAAAAAATGTGAGAGTAAAGTTGCCAACATAATTTTCCCTGAACAATATGATATTTTTAGTAATATTGCATTATGACCCGAACCATACAGAGAAGGATACATAAAATAGCAGAAATAACCGAAAAAAGACAACAAACCGAGGTCCATGAATTTATAGCCGTTTCTCTCGCGTTGGATGAAAGCACTGACAACGTTGATACAGCACAATTGGTAATTTTCACTCGTGGAGTCACTAACAACCTCTCGATACAAGAATATATGCTTCAAGTCATTCCACTTAGGGAACATACAACAGGGACAGAATTATCTCAAGCATTTAAGAAATATGTAGAAGGAAAGAAACTGAATCCAAAAGAATCTTGTATCGCGATTAACAGATGATAATTTGCGTGCTATCCTGAGACTGGCTACTTGTGATATATCACTAGATTTTCATGGTACGTTGCAAACAGAAGTGAACTGAAATATATTGCTCAAATATCTAGGCCTACCTAAAGTGTCGTAGACCAAAATAGCTGGATTCAAGTATGTGTACTATTCCTTATTGTACTCTGTAGCGAGCGAGTCCAGCACTGACTCTGAACGAAGCTCAATGCCATCCCCGGTTCTACATTACGTCATGTGTATTGCGGGTTACATGTTGAGACGTCATACTGATAGCTCATTGAGTACATGTTTGCCGATGCCTGATTTATTACGTGGTAATTGGGGGAGCGAAACAATATTTGGTAAGAGAATGAGGGACAATCATATGCTTCTTCGGATGACCTTCCTCTTTCTAAGACTTGTCCCCAAACCCTTAGGTCAACTGTCTGTCGATTATCATTAGCAGAACCAGAATACGTGATTGCCTGGTGTAGCGGAAGAAGGAAACGAAAATGCACAGATGAAAGGAATGATTCATCGCGGTTCAAATTATCCCGATTCATCTAGTGACCAAGGAAAACCGCGACCGAGGAAAAAATAAAAACTTCGATCAGGTGGTAGGCCCGGGGGTTTACGTCCAAGACTTCCCCTCGCTCACGTCACTCAGAACCCAGTTCGCTCGGTGAGTAATCTTAAATACACGACAGATATAAATATGGCTGAAGAAATTACACAACAAATGCACTATCAACAGCCATACCATGGAATTAATGCGCTATAAGAAACTAAGCACAAATTTTATTAGTGGATTATAAGAAGTAGATTTACATAGATAATATATTCAGCAAATAAAAATTAATTAATTTTGATGATGGAAAGGTATTATTGGAGGTCAGTAAATGCTTCAAGAAGATACTGGTCCCAGATTGAAAGTAAAAAAAAAAAAAAAAATATCAGAAGTTACATTCATATGACTATCAATTCTTCAACAAACTATGGTTACAAAATATTATTCATCTGTACACTTCAAGTTAATCGAAATAAATATTTGTAAATATAGCTTTATTACATATTTTATTGTAATTATGAGAATAGGGGAATATAGTATTTGAAATTCCTTCTGTTTGAATAACGCGAAGGAAAAATGAATAACGACTTTCCATTTGGAAAAGTATAAATATTTGAACATGCAAACCAATAACAAGAAATATTTCAGAAATGGTTAGCTCAAAAGCTTGAACAAGATATATGTGTGTCTCTGTATTTTTTTTTTTTTTTTTTTTTTTTTGTGAAGTAAAATTGTATCTCTCATAATAATTATTTAAAAAAAACAACGCAACAGTCATTGCCAGGCCAAGGCCTACCGCCCGGCCACTGCGTACCTCACCTCTGTCCACTACAGGCATGAGTGGGTGCAGTGCTGAAGGGTGGGACGTGGTCAACGCACCGATCGGTTTTTCGGGACCAGGGGCCGATTTGGCCCCTCAGGTACCTAACGAGGCTGAGTGTACCCCGGACCAGGAATCTCAGCGGGATAAAATCCCCACGCTGTTGCCGGGAATCGAAGTAGGGTCTTTCATGATAGTTATGAAAAATTGATTCAAAACGAAGAATTGTATTTTCGGACTATTGTCCGAAATAACACACATTTTATTTATCATGAAAATATCTTAAACATGTAGTATTTTAATCAAAATGTTAAGAGCCATTTTTCAGAAAATCAAAACTCTTTTAAATAAAATTGTTCAATGTAAAGGATTGTTGAAGTGGAGAGATTTTCTTGAATACCAACTTTGGTATTTAACCCACTTTTCGTTTTTTAACTATGCTGTTCACACGGACACGTGCATCTTTTTGTAAAAATGCCCCCCTTCCTTAGGGAACGCCACAGGGGGCCTCAAAACATATTTCCTGTGGAATCTCGTTATAGAATTTGTGGGTGAATACAATAGGCAAGTGCACTTGTTGCTATAGGTGCGTAGCAGAGAAAGTAAACATAGCATCAAGCCTAGGGACCAGAAGGCCAAGGTTGGGGAATCACTGGACTCCAGCAATGACAGCCATTATGGAAGAGATGGAGCGAGCGAGAACAATGCTTGGACAAACGAGAATGAATATAAATCCCCTGTCAATTTTAAAGCTGCAAATGTGAAGGGAAGTTGAGGATATTAATGATCGCGCTCCGTGCTTTATGAATTAGTTTTCATTCTCCGCCACTAAATCCCCATTATGCATGCGATCTGAAGCTAGCTAGGTAGGTACATTGAGTTAAATGGAAGCGACGCGACAGTGGCATTATATTGTAAAACAGGTCGCTTGATCTCAATACACATGGGTGCATATCAGGGTTGCCAACCCGTACGATAATTATGGGGGTGTACGATAATTTGAATGCTTGTACAATGGTTGCTAACCCGTACGATAATTATGGGGGCATACGATAAGTTTAATGTTTGTACGATGGTTGTCAACCCGTACGATAATTATGGGGGCATACGATAAGTTTAATGTTTGTACGATGGTTGTCAACCCGTACGATAATTATGGGGCATACGATAATTTTAATGTTTGTACGATGGTTGTCAACTCGTACGATAATTATGGGGGCATACGATAAGTTTAATGTTTGTACGATGGTTGTCAACTTGTACGATAATTATGGGGGCATACGATAAGTTTAATGTTTGTACGATGGTTGTCAACTCGTACGATAATTATGGGGGCACACGATAAGTTTAATGTTTGTACGATGGTTGTCAACCCGTACGATAATTATGGGGGCATACGATAAGTTTAATGTTTGTACGATGGTTGTCAACTCGTACGATAATTATGGGGGCATACGATAATTTTAATGTTTGTACGATGGTTGTCAACTCGTACGATAATTATGGGGGCATACGATAAGTTTAATGTTTGTACGATGGTTGTCAACTCGTACGATAATTATGGGGCATACGATAAGTTTAATGTTTGTACGATGGTTGTCAACTCGTACGATAATTATGGGGCATACGATAATTTTAATGTTTGTACGATGGTTGTCAACTCGTACGATAATTATGGGGGCATACGATAATTTTAATGTTTGTACGATGGTTGTCAACTCGTACGATAATTATGGGGGCATACGATAAGTTTAATGTTTGTACGATGGTTGTCAACCCGTACGATAATTATGGGGGTGTACGATAATTTAAATGTATGGTAGTTCGATATCGGCGAAATATCATGTTCACTGGTTTGTCACTCCAGCGAAGTGAAACTAATTACAAATAACACCACTTTTGTCCTCACTGTCTGTCTCCACCCCATAGCTACTAAGCCTGCTACCCTTTATCCTCTTATTGCCAGTGTGCCCAGGTCTGATAATCTCAATGAAGAAGACACTGTTCAGAAAATTGATGATCAATGTAGAAAACTCGGAATACGTGCTATTCCGTGTGAAATAAACAACATGCCTGAACCTGACAGTTTCTGGAGTGTTGCTAAACACGTCACCTTGGTGGAAATACTGATTTCAAACAACTAGCGGCCATTGCATTATCAGTGGTTTCCTTGCCCCACAGAAGCACTTCTTGTGGAAGAGTTTTTTTTTCTAAACTGGGTTTAATAAAAGCCAAAGTTAGAAACAGATTGGCACTAGATACGGTAAATGAACTCATTTTGCCGCCTCAACTTATGAAAGAACGTGGTAGATCTTAAAATCTGCAAGTCACCGAGAAGATGTTGAGGTTTATCTCAACAACAAATTTGTGCAATGCTGCAACGGTTGAGGAAGCTGAACTTTCAGATGAATAGTGCGAGAAACATAAGTGCTAAAGTTGTAATATTTTTGAGGTCATCAATCTTGTAAGTGAATATAATAAACATCATTACTCTTATATTTTCATAAGTGTTATACTGATACTTTTATTGTTGTAGCGTTTGCTTTATGATGTACGATAATTTTGAATCCAAATCTATAATTTTGAGTGGCTGGTACGATCATTTTACTTTTAAATGTTGGCAACCCTGGTGCATATGCACGTCGGTCGCATTGTCAGCGAGACTCTGTCACTCTGGGAAACTCACACCTCTGCTTCTCATTTTTACTTTCTCTACTAACAGAGGCAGCACTCCACCCAAATATTCCATGTCGAGATTTCACCGGAAGTATATGTCTTGAGGCCCCCCTGAATACCCCAAAAAAGCATTTATAGAAAAGGATTTGCATAGCTCAAAAACGGAAAGTCGGTTAAAAACCAAAGTTGGTATTTAAGTTTAATGTCTTTCAAGGATACGACACAAAGACTTTGAAGAAAATTCCTCAACCCTAAACTACCCTTTACATGGACAATTTTTATTTTCTCAAAAATGGCTCTAACGATTTTTAATTAAAATGGCATATATTTAAGACACTTTCATGAAAAACAAAATGTATATTTTGAATTTTCTGGCTAAGCCCTATGTAGTCCTCTTTAATCTACGTGATTCTTGAATAACTCGTAAACCGTAAGAGAGAGAAAATCTTACAATACATAAAATGTACATCTCACAAAAACACACAATCTATGTCCAAATAAATTTTTTGTAGAGTGAACCATTTCGAAGATTCCTTGTTATTTGTTACTACGGCACCGCAGGCGGTGACACCGATGATACATGGAATGAAGATGGAGCCCAAGTGGAATAAGATGGCAGGGGAAACCGGAGAACCCGGAGGAAGCCCACCCCAGCGCTGATTCGTCCAACACAAATCCTACATGCCGTTGCCTGGGATCGAACCCGGGCGCTTTAGTGAAAAGTGAATGGTCTAACCACTCGGCTACGGTGCGGCCGTGCAGCGTACGTCATTATAAAGATGGTTCAGAATTAGTTTAGTAGGTTATAGATGTAATGAAAATTATTATTATTATTATTATTATTATTATTATTATTATTATTATTATTATTATTATTATTATTATTATTATTATTATTATTATTAACAACAACACCACAAACCTTGTACTTGAGGTCCATATCGCTGTGGAAACAGGCAGCTAAAACTATTTCCCATCTCACATGCACAAATCCAATGCGCCGAGGGACATGAAATCGCACGCCTAAGTGGGGACACGGTGCCAAAAAGGACCACCTGATGGAAAGGAAATGTCGTCAAACGATAAGATACGACAGCTGAAATGAAGGAATGAGATTGATAAAGGATTGCACATGACAGATAGGTAATCTGCACAATCAACACGCGAGCAAAGCACCTTAACAAACTACTGGCGACAAACGCCGATCAGAATCCACTTCCTTAATCCAATAACAGCAGCCTTTTAATCTCCTGCGCATCGACCCCGAGAGAAACAAGCTATAAATCCCTCAATTGTAGCTGTTCTTCGGAACTTGCTTCTTTTTCCTTTTTAATAGTATTTAACGCCTATTCTTACTACATATATTTTCGTTCGAATTTTGAGAAATGAGTTTGTTTTCGGTTTTTTCGCACTATATGGCTTGTATTTCATGTATACATACATCTCGCTATATTTATTTTTGGCAGTTGTATAGTTTTTATTAAATGTATTTAATATACATTTCAACGTATTATAGTTCAGAATTGAAATTGCCTTGAAGACCTGTGAAGCATTAAGATCAGAAGAAACTACAGTTCAAAAGTATTGGAAAGCACGAATGCTAATGGCTTCATTGCCAGATGCAAGGCACTAGAAAACAACAACAACAACAGAATTGAAATTGCTACAATAACTACAAAACAGTAATGTTGCTTTAATTTTATTATATAATTGGTACTATAGTACTCTGATATAGGTTGAGGCAAGAAAATTAGTGGCACTAAGGGCAGAACATTAAAAAATACGCCAAGATATACAAATATAAAATTCTATAAGGAGATACATCCGTTTGTGTATGGCAGTGCATCCTGGGTTATGAGGAGTAGAGGTTTTAGCCATATTCAGGCAGCGGAAATGACATTTTTATGAGAAGTCAAAGATTGCACTAACATAGGATTCATTTCTTTTAAGACAAACAGAAAACGGAACGAATATTTGGAGGGCAGAGAAGAAATAACGATTCCAAAGATGGAATTGAGGGTAAAACAGATCGACAGGCCTAACCTGTATACTAATAAATAATAATAATAATAATAATAATAATAATAATAATAATAATAATAATAATAATAATAATAATAATAATAATAATAATAATAATAATAATAATAATAATAATAATAATAATAATAATAATAATAATAATAATAATAATAATAATAAACAGCCAGATAGCTTAATGCAACCACTAGCCATAACTTTCGTTTATGGCACAAACGATATATCCAAAACAAAAACGCAAATGTAAACAAAATTTACAAAGCTGCAGGTTCTTAACACTGCGTGGCCGCTATTATACAGAAGGTTTATTAGTCGGCGGTCCCAGCCGCAGATGTGGGTACTGGGGAAGTACTTGTGATGAAGTCATTCAGATAATTGAGGACCTTGTACATCCAGAATTTCCCTAAATAGAACTCATCACTTTCAGATGTGGAATTGCCCCGAGTTGTTCAGACTTACGATGTAAACAGTCCTAACCTTACTTGGTTAAATTCAAAACAGCATGCAACGAGAAGACTGGAAACCTAAATCGGTACATTTTATTACTGGCTTTTTCAATTAAAATAACAACACATTGATGAAACGCGTAAACATAAAAGTTAGGGGTCATGTAATGGAATTGATCCATATACGTATCATGTAAACATATTTCTATAAATATTTGCCTGTCGCTTACCTCCTCCATGATCTGTATACCTAAGGAAGAATGTACCACTTCGGCCAACGTTAATCTATCTATTCCGTAGAAAAGTTTCCACAGTATCTAACGCTATCTTTTCGTTCGTATCAGGCGTTTTCCCTTCAACTGCGCATACAAACAGTAACTATCGTCTTGTTTTCTAAGCTAGCAGATACATCAACAGCATTTACCTGGTTGCATTAACAAGATAGCGATCGTCTTCTTTTCTCGGCCTGCAGGTGTACCAACACTTATTGCACTGCAGTTTAAATTAACCAGAACTAGCAGCCAAGTTACATCTTTTGCTTCGGTTTACTAAAACGTCCAGTCAAATTATGTTTATAGTACCGGGTCTAGAGTAGTAAAACTACCATGGGCTAACGTAGACCATCATAAGTAAGAGTAGACTATGGTGGTTTCCCTAATACAATCGGTCAGTTAAAAATCTACCCGCGTTACCTCATATCGATCGTGTTGTTTACGTTATGTGATCATGTTTTACTAGATTCCTCTAGAAACTGGAACCGTTGAGCTTTGAACCTTCTCGAAAATGAGAGGATATACAAATTATTTTCATAAGTGATCAAACTCATGATCACAGATTTTAGTGATCATTAGGTTTTTATTTCCCATTACATTTGTTAATTCGTTATATTTTGTATAATGTTTCTTTCCCTACCAATGTTACTGAACCGCAGTTTTGGTAGAGCGCAACTCTAAACTGATCAGATCTGAAGGCTTCCAGTCCTTTTGCAACTTTTCGGAACAGGGTAAAGACAATATGAGTGCATCAAAATCAAACAAACATAAATGTTACATTATTTTTTCCATAAAGCAATACCTACCATTTTATATAGTAATCAATATGAAAATACAATTTAAATGCTTCATCCATACTAGCTTTTTTCTTTCTTTTCTTTGTTTAAAGTGACTTAATATTTTCGAATTTCTTGGTCACCTTTAGTTAAGAATCTGTATTCACTGAGAAGTAGAGTGTATGGGAAGTTTGTCCTTGTACTCGTATGTCATTTGAGGACATAGTAAGGCGCTTGTTTTTCTTGCACCGAGAATCGCGACATGGAGAAGGGACTCACTTTACACAAGTCCAAACAACTGAACCATGCGGTAATCAGCACTTGGAACGTGGCCAAGACGGAGTGACTATACGGCGCTCAAACTGAATAACTTTTTTTCTTTGAAAGTTTTACTTAAGACACTTCCGTTTTAATAGATTCAATTTTAAGAAATAAATTACTAGGTTTAGTAGTCCAACTACATTAAACAGGGATCAAGTTATCGGCGTTTGGAGTTCATATGACGTCACAGTGTTTAGAACCGGTTCTGTCCGTCTGCTGTACAGACAAATGAATGAGTGGCGGCAGAAACCGGAGAAAACCCGTCCCGACGCCGCTTCGTCCACCACGAATACCACATGCGGGTCCCTGGGATCGAACCCGGGCCGCTTAAGTGGTAGATGAACGCTCTAACCTCTCGGCCACGCCGCCGCCCCTTCCTCTACCTCAATGTGCTAGAATTAATGAAATTAATTCCTCACTGAAGTTTAAAAAGCTGAGCCTAAAATGGTGGATAAGCGTGCTATCATGAAATAAAAAATCTGATGTGTTGCACTCACATGACTTTCTCTACTCTTGAACTAACCATTCTTACAAACTCTTATGCCTATATCTTCTTCGTGTTAGTTAAAATAAACATTTGTACAAATTATCTTATTGCTTATTTCCTTGTAGGTACAAGGGGAATATTAGAATACAGTAGGCTTTGTGCGATAGTGAAATCTTTTAAAGATTTGAGACCCCGTTCTCTTTGCATGCTTAACATGTAAAAAAATGAACAACGATGATCCTTTTCACGAAAGTTCTAAGTTTTCCGAAACACACACATAACAAGGAATATCTCTGAAATGGTTCACCCTACAAGAAAATTTATTGAGACATAAATTGTGTATTTTAGCAAGATCTACATTTTTTGTGTAGTATGATTTGGTCTATCTCTAACGGTTTACCAGTTATGCAAAAGTCGTCCAAAGTAAATACGACTACAGGGGCTATAGCCAGAAAATTCAAGATACACATTTCATTTGTCATAAAAATATCTCAAACATATGACATTTTAATCAAAAAAGTCATTTTCAACAAAATCAAAATTTTCCATGTAAAGGGTAGTTTAGGGTGGGGCTATTTTCTTCAAAATCTTCGTCTCGCATCCTTGAAAGACATTAAACTTAAATACCAACTTTGGTTTTTAACCGACTTTTCGTTTTTGAGTTATGCTGTCCACAGACTGACACACAGACACACACACGGACCTTTTTCTACAAATACTTTTTTTTTTGATTCAGGGGGCCTCAAAACATGTATTTCCGGTGAAATCTCGACATCGAATTTTTGGGTGGAATACAATACTTCCCCTACTTGCCAGTAGAGAAAGTAAAAACCATATATGCCAAAATTGAGACACATGAGGGTTTAACGACCTTTAACCGCTTAGGTCATACCGGATGACGTATGAAATGGGTGAAATGATGCTCAAATGAGTCCGGGGTCCATAGACCTTTGGGTTACCTGACACATCTTTGAGGATAAGGGAAAACCCTGCAGAAAACCTTATTTAGGTAACTCATATCCAAGATTCGAACTCAGGACTTCTTAAATGTGAGGCAGACACGCTACTCCCACACCACAAAGGTGAGCAAACAAAGTACTCTTGTACACTGTGAATTTTCGAAATGTCAATATGGTGATGAACATATGACGTAGGTAGTCGCTCCTACGTCACATCCATGGCCACCCTAAATTCCGACGTACGGACGTATCGGCCTGCATGAGCACCACACCCGTTAAAGGAGAACTGCCGAGCTGGCAGAGATCACCGCCCTCTGCACATAAGCATGGCAGAATACCTCCATCTCTTTATAGTGCAACTTCAATTATCTGCTCCGGGGTAATACGTGCTTTCCAAAAATGTTCCATGTAAGGGGTAGTCTAGAGTAGGAGGGTTTTCCTTGTAAACAGTGTCTCATCCTTGGAAGGTGCTGAACTTAAACATCAAGTGTTATACTTATGTGCATTTTCGTATTAAGTTATGCTCTGCGCATACAGACAGACACACCCACGATTTTTCTAAAAAGGCATTTTTGTCCCAGAGTCTCCGCTGCAATATACCTAATACTATCTACCCCTACTTACTATACGTAGATGATAAAATAGTCTATAATAGATTTATTCGCACATTCCTTTTCATATACATATTTATTTTCTGCTTAATCTTAAGAACAAATAAGAGCATTTGCCATTTTTTCCCCTTTGGTCTATTACCTGACTCCAAGCCTTCCTTCTTCTCCTTAGCCCCTACCTTCCTCTTTTTCTTTCCCCTTTCCTCTTACTTTTCTATTCCATTTTTCTTAAGAAGTCTCCCATACTTTTATTTTTCTTATACTTATAAGCTTCTTTTTGCTACCATTTTTACTAATGTCATCCCATTTTCTTTTCTCCTCCATTTATCTAACTCTTTACGTTTTGTGATATAATGTTCCGTACTTTCCAACATAATTCACATATTCCTTGTTTTACTTCTCTAAGATTCATCAGATATATTACACCTGTTCTCTCCACGCCATTTCCCTCTCTTTCTTCTTTATTGCATTGGTCTACATATTTCTCTCTATCCCAGTCCATTGTAATTTCTCTGTAAAAAAGGTCACCTTTTTTACACACACACACAAACACACACACACACACACACACACACACACACACACACACACACACACACCTCTCTTTCTAAAAGGGCGTTTTTGGATTAGGGAGCCTTTATTGGCTTCTAGATATCGAATTTTTGGGCGGAATACAATACTTCCTGTACTTACTGCAAGAACATAGTAGAGAAACTAATAATTTTGTATACAAAAAGTATAATGTGAAATTATTAGTCGGTACACAAAGTGTATGTTACCGTGGATTTTCTTTTTCACTTACGGGGTCTCTATGTGTATTCTTGCGGTCGATCGCAAAGCCTCCTACGACTTGAGTAGGTGATACAAAAGTGGGTACCTACACACTTTTACGTGGGCAACCCAATGATGAAGAGTTAATTTTAGTTTGATGTTCACAATGAAAGAGTACAGAAGCTTATATTTTTAGATTGGATTGATTTTAGTGCTTCATAATAGGTCACTGTTCCTGTGGCTTAATGTCATGTTAAAATAGATTATACATACGTACATATGAGGGGAGGAATGCTCTATATGCCTAGGGGGAAATGGATATACCTACGTACAACATGCTGCATTGTCTTGCATTGATGCCAATCAGTAATGAACTTAATCCACAGCTCTAAAGCAGGCCTATTTTCTAATTACTCAAAAGTGAGAAAAACATTAAAACAACATAATTTTAAAATATTTTCATGACTAATAAAATGGATATTCTTAATTCTCTGTTAACACCTGCAAAACCCTTTTTATCGTGAATGAATTTTGTATAATTTGTAAACCATAAGAGAGAATCAAAAACATCCATACAAAAAGTATGGATGTTAATAAAACACACTTTATATAAAGTAAATAATGGCATTAACTATTTTCCAAGTGTTCTTTATTATTGGTTTCACTTTTCAAATACGTTATACTTTTTTTTTCGCGCTAATGTAAAGAGAATACAATTTCAAAGCTATCACATAGCGACCCATTTTAAGAGAGTTGACTATCTTGAGTACCACCACTACGAGTGCTGTGGCTCACTTATCCCACGCCGCGGGTTCAAACTCAGCCGAGGAGAATGCTTTTTAGGAAGGGGGTGAAATTCCGGCACACCTGAGGTGCTCATATCCTGCATATTAACAGCAACATTAGCAGACAGAAATAAAGTAAACACGAATGCTGATAATTTTTCGATAATTTCATTAAGGTTAAGGGTTGAGCACCATGCTTTAGTTTGGAGCAGGGTCCCTCATGGTGCATGCACCAGTGCATAGCACGGTGCAAGGTGCAAAAGGCAAAGTTGACCTCGGTGCTACTCTTTGTTACAAAAATAATCAAGGTGTGATTTTTTAAATTAAATTAATTGCAAATTTACAATTGTTCTTAACAGAGCATTGGTAAAAGTAACGTGTAGAACACTACAGGTAATCTACTAGACGGAGTACGACGAGTGACCGTCTCCAGCGCTGTAACTGTTCCAGAAATGTGTAAACAAGGTGACGTAGGTATCAATGGCTGGTTATGCTCTTGGCAAGTTTAAATTCCTCCGATGTAATGTTCATGTTGTGTATTTACTGTCCAAGTGTGTTACGGCATCCATCGACAATACGCTACAACGTTTGTATCCATTAAATGTTTCGCAAGTTCTGTTCACGCACACTTAGCACTGAGTTTTCTCTCTGTTGGGGTTTTAATAAGCTTCAAGCTATAATGGATGTTACACGGTTATTCGTTTACTATAATTGAAGGTGATGTTCAGGGATAAAAGAGAATGGCTCGTGTTCCTTCACATAATCCTGGGACCAAACACACAAATAAGACACACTTTTCCGTATTTGTCGATTGACGTTTGCTAATAAGCAACCTTTCTTCAAATGACACAGTTAATGTAGTACAAGGTGAGGTTTTTACGTATGAGAACTGCCACTTGCGTGGGCTCCGCTCATCTCTACCAACTTTGTGCCGCTCCCGACCGCACAACCAGCGCCCTACGTAGTACTTAGGGCCGGGGAAGCTTGAGCGACCCTCTTTTTTTCACGCTAAACATACGAGGTGTGGTCAGAATGAGCCCATAAACACAATAGCTCAGTTCGACTTGTCTATTCTGCCCTCCAAGGGAGTTGGTACACTCTGGAAGTACTCTTCTATAACCACGCTTACAACCTTCTGCGATTCACGATGGGTAACATCAATGTCCTCACACCACTCGCGGGATAAGAACAACGTCCACTGGAGGCCAAATTTCCATTGACTGAACAGAAACGGTTTTTTTTTTTTTTTTTTTTTTGTAAATATTTATTTAAGGTCGTTTTGACAGCACGGTCTTATCACGGCCATACATAGTAATACATTGTGGATATTAACTTACAATTATACATACACATATTACATTATGTTGACATTTAGAAACGGTTTTGTTCCCGGTCGCGTACGCAATTCTTCTCATGTCCAAAGCGTCTTTCAAAATGCTCACAAAACTTCCAAACGAGCATCCTAATCGATCGGAAATGTTTCTTTTATTATAAATCACCTACCATTTAATACCATTTTCCTCATCCGATTGATATTTTCGCCAGTTTTTCTCGAAGACAGTCGGCTCGAACGACCTGAATTCTTAACTAATGTTTTCTCAAAACAACTTTTTTCAACATCCTTTTTCTCTGAAACTATTACATGTAGCAACTTGAAGTTTTCAACATTAACTTAAATGTTTAAGCTACACAAACGCTGGGTTTTGCAGACTTCTATCTTTAAAAACCTCTGATCTAAAACAAATTCTGTGAGAAAAAAGTTGTTTAACATGCCTCATGGGATTTTTTTTTTTTTTTTTTTTTCAAAACTAAAGTTTCCAAACCAGTAGGTACTCTGAAAAATCCAGCAACAAGAAACAGTACCTCGATCTATTTGTGTGCAAAAGTTTGTTGTTCTAACTTAAATACTTTCAGAGAAAAAGGAACATGAGATTCGGAAATTTAACATGGCGGAGATAGAGAAATCAGACACACTTACATACTCCCCTGCAGTTTTACCGAGTTTAAATCAAAGTGTGATGTTTGCTCTTTGTTCATTGTAATCTAGCGTTTTCAAGAGACAGAACATTCGCAGGGGATGCAAAACACTGGTTCATTTCAGAGCACTGCAAGGTCGCAGAAAGTCACGTGACCTCTCATTTTTATCAGAAGACAGCGATGAATATATTTCATTCAGAATTAAAGACAGCTCAATGGCAAAATTGTTGTGAAGCCATTCCGGAAACTTTATCACACCTAATCAGTGCAAGGCCGTGAGCGGTTGAGCTCAGAGAGTACCAATTGCCCACGATTACAGCATTTGCTTAGCACCCAGAAAGCTCCGAGTTTCTGCTGGTTTGCCAATTTAGTTATTAACTGTTGACAAAATATTAGACATTATAATGCCAATGAAAAAAATGAACTAAATAGAATATTTATACAGCCGCTGAAATGGAAATTCAGCAGCTGTACTGAGCCCATCCTTTGCCCATTAACCCAGCGCTATGGTATTAGAATATAAACGCTCTTCACTGCACCAACTATTCTCTTCCTCTCCCCACCCTTCACTTTCTCTGCCAGGAGCCTCACAGACAACAACCTTATGCCTTTTGGGCATTCCGAACTAATTACAATGTTCATCAAGATAATTGGAAAACAACAATACTTTTCCTGCCGGTTTCTCTATCCTACAATAACGAAAAAAGGATAACTTCTCTCGGGCTATCAGCAAGAAACATTACTCCCTGAAAATGAGAACGACGTTTCCTCTTGAAAGCTCGGAGAGAACTCCAAACTCACCTGGCTGTTAGCCCAAGCCAAGTTATTCTTAAACTGGAAAACTTCATGCTTCAAACACGAAAATATATGATGTTATATTTACATTCACTTCTCTAACAACTACATTTATTTTTATAAAAAACTAAAACTGCACCCCAGCGCAACAGTATGGACTGTTGCCAAGGCTTGCCGCCCGGCCGCTGCGTCCCCCACCTCTGCCCACTACAAGCGTCATGAGTGGGATGCAGTACTGGAGGGTGGGACGTGATCAGGGCCCCGAGCCCTCCCGGCAAGTTATACGGTCTTCTCGACCTGGGGTCGAGGCTGAGTGCACCCCGTGCCAGACCTCCCAGCAGGTAAAAACATCCCCACACCGGTACCGAGGATCGAATCCGGGTCCTCCGCGCTAGAAATAGGCACGCTACCACTGCGCTGCGGAGGCGGTTACACTTATTTTTATAAAGTCTCTGAAATATCCATGCAAAAGTATTTTTTCTTTCTTGTATCTTCATGTAAATTGAGATAAGCGTTTGCAGAAATAATTTCACATATAATATAAGAGGCTGAAACGATCGTCAAATTTATAAAAGTCGGATCCTTCATCGTGAGTTTCAAATTCCAAAGCCTTTACACATCACAAGAAACCAAACAATGGTGATAGCATTTACAAATTCAAACTCACAAATAGTTGACGCCACAAAACATTTATTTGAAATAAAGCGTCTCTAATTAAGAGGATCTGCACTATTTTTTAAACTCTTGCAGTTTACTAGTTATACAAGATAATACAAGAAGAGGAGAGCTTAAGCTATCCCTAGAAAAGCATTTTATTAGTCACGCAAGTATATTAACGATACGGTATCTCGATCAAAATTCTTAGGCCCACTTTTGAAGAAAACAACAATATGTATAAGCGTTCCAAGAACAGAAGGGATTTTCTTGTGGAATAGCCACAACTTCAACACAAAGTTTCGTGTTTCTCCTACTTGAGTTCTTGCTCGCACACGCTTGTTCCCCGGAGAAACACGCGGCTTACAAACTGTGCACTGGCGACACGTCGATCGGCCCGCTGCACACACGAACCAGAGAAGTTGCCTATACACCAGGGGTTAGATAACCAATCTCTCCCCCACAACTGCGCTCTATGTATCAGAAGCACACTTACACCTACAGGTGTGCAATGTTTGTTTACTTTCTCCACACCAGCAAGAGAGGCCCTGCATTCCAACCAAAAATGCGATACCGAAAATACTTTTTTGAAGCTCCGTGAATCCAAAATAGAACTCAGAAATATCTGATGTGTTGTTGCACTCACATGACTTTCTCTACTCTTGTACTAACTCTTAATCATTTATTTCTTCGTGTTTGTTGAGATAAACATTTGCAGAAATCTCATTGTTTATCTTCTTGTAGGTACAAGGAGAATATGCGAATTCAATAGACTGAGCGATAATCAAATCTTTTAAAGCTTTCAAATTACGTTCTCTTTGCAAAGGTTAACATAAAAAATGAATAACGGTGTTCCATTTGACAGGTGCATAAGTTCTTTAAAACTCACACAAATAACAAGGAATGATTCATCCTAATAAACTGTTTGTTTAGCAAGATCTACGTTTTCTATTGTAAGTTTTTGTCTATCTCTAACGGTTTACCAGTTATCCAAAAGTTATCCAGAGTAAACAGGACTACATGGGCTATAGCTAGAAAATTCAAGATATACATTTCATTTGTCGTAAAAATATATCAAACATGTAGTATTTTAATCAAAATCGTTAGTCATTTTTGAGAAAATCAAGATTTTCTAAATATTTTCCACGTAAAGGGTAGTTTGTTTGTTTTTTTTTTTTTTTTTATTTTAATTCCGGTAAAATCTCAATATCGAATTTTTGGGTGGAATACAACACTTCGCCTACTTTACTATACGTAGTACAGAAAGTAAAAAAAGGTTATGGTCAGCAGTTAATGCATTTTATACCATATTGATAGCTTTATAATTATATAACACTACATTTTAATAAACAAAAATAAAATTAATATAGTCTAAATAACTTTAGTTAAATGAATGTGTATATGTTTTTGATATCGAATGGTAAGTAAAAATGTTAGATATGATGTTGGCAGACGCTCGTATTTTGTAACCTTACTACTTTCATATCTGAGCAAATTAAAACGATTTTGACCAACAATAAATTAAAGTTGTTTATACCTGCAGTGCTAAAAGTGTCAGAATTTTGTTAAAAGCAATTTCTAAAACTATAAAGGACATCTAACAGGAAGATAAAGTCCTTGTTAGGTGGTTTAATTGTAGGTATACGTTCCACAGGGACAGATTAGTGTATTTTGTTATATTTAACATGCACCCAACACCTTACTGACCAGAAAGAAATGAACCAACCTGTTAATGACGAAGCTCACGTACTATTAACACTGCTGTTATCTAATCCAAGTAGGTAGGTAGGTATACCTGCCGTGATTTTCCTCGGTTTAAGCAACAAGCACCTCGCGTATTCATCCTTGAACTTCCTGACTCACTCTCAATGCAGGTTAAGGAAACGTACGCACTGACTTCCATTTAAATAGTGAAGGTGAAACTGTTATCTGCTTCAGCTATGTTCGATAAGGGAAGATAATTACTGCAGAGAAGCACAACACCAATTATGGGTATACCTATACCAAGTGCATATTTACCTACCTACATTACAACGAGGGAATCAAACTATCTTGCCGATAGTTCGTATATGGCATCGTTTGTTTGTAAGGAGCACACTTCATTTGTTTTGTCGAAGATGTAGCAACTTATAACATTACATCATCGAAATACAAGGATTACGTCATCAGTCTCAGAGGTGCTAAATGGGATTGAAACTTAGCATATAATATAGCACAGTTATCCTTTATTTTCTCTTATACCTGCCTATAGAACAAAGGGGAAGTGTTGTATTCTGTAAAAGATTTCCACGTCAAATTTTCACCAGAAATAACCAGTTTCGAAGTCCCCTGAATACGAAAAAAGGTAATTTTAGAAACGCTCCGTGTGCGTGTGCGAATAGCAAATCTAAAAAATGTCTGTATTTAGTTCCAGTATCTTGAGAAGGCATGACACAACAGGCTAAACTATCCCTTCATGGAAAAAAATTCTCATACTTAAAACATGACCAACACTTTGAATTAAAATACAACATGTTTAAGATATTTACGTGACAAATAAAACGTACATATTGAATTTTTGAGAATAGCCTGTCAAGTCCTATTCGTTCGGAAAGAATCAAACAACAAAAGCACACTGCATAAACATGTAAATCTGTTGAAAACAAGCAATTTATTTCAAATATTTTTGTGACATCAACTATTTCCCAGATATTCGTTATGCTCGGTTTGAAGTTGCCATTGTTTCTCATAATGTCGGAATAGCTGCACAAAAAACAAACGATAATAACTGGAGAAAACCATGAGAATGTGACGTCAATTTCTTTTTAATAATAACTCGGACGATTGCTTGTACGTGGTCACTGAACCTGTGCTGATTGCCCTACCTGCGATTTATTTTCGTACTCATCTTCAGAAGTCGCTTTGTTGTCACTGGTTTACGGGAATTTCATTATAATCCCTTGTCATATCTCAAATTTCTTACATGTTAAATAATATCACGTGTCACAATTTCAGTCTTATACCACGGAAAGTCATTCTTCCCCGAGATACATCGGGACGGGTTTAAGAATACCCTTTTCTGTATATTTCTCAGGTTGTGCCATTTGGCAACACCGTACGTGGGTGGGAAAGTCACATTTTACGGGTAAGGTTACGCCCGTTCACAGTAGAACACGCGCTCTTTTTCCGATGCCGATGCGAACTTGTTACTGCACTAATTTTCCTACTGTTGTTTAATTGGAAAGTCAGTTCTTTCGTATATTTTCAGCGATATGTTTCATGTAAGTAGTAAACCGAAATACATTTATTTAGACCTGAGTGATACGATAAGAGAATTGGCTGTGATCGAGTGATCAATGTCCTGCAGCCTCAAGCCAGAGAGGTGGGGAAGTTTCCTTTATCTAAAATAATTCCCTATCCTTCGATAAATGTTTAACTAAAAGTTTATATATTATTCGCTTAATGTAAAAAAGCAAAAATAATTTGCTTTGGAAGTATTAGATAAAAAAAAGAACCTTCGGTATCTACTTAAGAGCATTCAATGAGACGAAATGCAGAACACGTATTTTATTTAAACATTTAAGGAAATAAAATAAAACAAAGTAACATTTAATCAACGAAAACTGCACTATTTTTAGTTAAATATTCAATTAATGGTAATAAAAGGCATGTACCTTAGTAAATATCTTTATGTAGAAAACAGAACATATGATAGCGCGCGGGGGAAATGAGGGCAGAGAGAGGGAGAGAGATAGAAAGAGAGAAGGTGAGAAAGAGAGAGGGAAATAAAAGGGATAATACAGCCTTGTGTTTGTGGTGGGTAAGCCCTTCAGCCGGTGTTGAGACGTCGCAATTTCAGCCTGTATTACGATTTATTAAAACAAAACTAATTATCGCGTAAAACAGGGACTTAGTAAAATTGATGACAAAAAAGAACTAATGTAGATCATTTGCTGTTTTATTATATAGTTCAACAACATTTGCCTAGTTACAATAAAACTTAATTCGCCTTTGTACATAGAATAACCAACCGGTATATTGCTCACATTCTGTATATTTAACATGGCTGGATTAAAATGAAGTTGATATCTACATTTTATTTATTTCGTTTTATTTTGTTTAATAAAGTCCTTTAAATAGACGGGTTATTGCGAAATGAAATTACGTAATTAACTGGGGGACCTATGTGGGGTTCGAGAGACGCCATAGCAGCGTGGGGTAGGTTTGTACCAAACTAAAAATAACAACTTACCAGAGCAGCGACTATAGCAGAGAGACCCCATTGTCGGAACAGGCGGCCTGCAAAACAAAACAATACCACGTTACGTAAAGGTTAAGTTACAAACCGGCTGCCGAAGAAACCGAATCTGCGTCATATGGCATTCTTTCATTTAGAGCATTCGGTTTCATAACCGCTTTCAAATATGTAGGTACTTACCAGTACTTCACAACAAACATCAACGATCTGAGTAGACAATTTGCTTTCTCTCTTTGTATTTGGTGTATTACCTATATAAACATGCTTTATCACTACTGCTACTACTACTCCGGGAATGTAAAGAGTAACGGCGACTTCATGACGTTCAGCTGAGACATAACTAACTACCATTTTCCTCTATAAGGCATGGTTCCATAAATAAAAAGTAAAATTGGTCCAATGTTTGATTGTCCATACGTTACCACTCCTTTATCGTTTATTTCTGCAATAGCATAGAGAGGTAGAGCTTCAAAACATAAGATACATGTATTTTCTGCTAAAATGAGTCATTTATCCACAAAGTTATATTAAATAATTGGATCCCAGCTTGTCTACTGGAATACATTAAACAAAATACGCTTGGCAATCGGGCAACTTTGGCGTGTGTGTAGAGCGGAACATCAGGAATGTTGACAGTAAACACTACCTGCTCTGAAAGACAACTACCCCTCCCCTCATTATTTGTAATAGCCGATACCTAATACACAGAAATAAGTTAATAGAGGATAACTTTTCACGCCTACAAGTGCAAACAAACACACAACTTATGGACACTGGGAGAATACTTCATAAAACTGTTTAAGACTCGACCTCAAATTATACTTCCATCGCATGTCATCATCGATCACATCCCAGGTCAATCAATTCACACTGTAATGAAGGGGGAACGTTATCAGTAATCAGTTTGCAATTAAAACACGTAGGAAACCTACGCAGCGCCATTTTCAGGCAATTTAAATCGTGTAGCCTTGATGGAAATTACTCTAACAGACCAAATAATGCATACATGTTCAGCAATTGTTTACGCTTACATAAAGACGGGAAATGATAAGTATAAATCGCTCTTTTTCATTTGACGTATCCATAGCAATTTGTCCTTAAAAGCTGCAATTCTGTGTAAAAATTGTGTAATACAATGCATTGCCCCTAAAGTGTTAAATTTAACTCGTTTAAATGCTATGTATGTAATATCTGTTAAGAACACCAAATTGGGATTCCAATCCGGATCACTCAAGTTAATGTTTCAGTTCCCATAAAGTATTGAACTGCGATGTCCACACGGAGGGCAAATGCACTCAAATGCCATCCCTGTATTTCGTACTTCTGATGTCTTTTACTCACTTTCTTCTTTCTTACAGTTTACCACATTAAAAATGTTCTTTTGATGTAGTATGTAAGCAATGTTATCCACATTTACACGAGAAACTCAAACAAAATTAATTTAAAAACAGGCCTATACTTCTTGTTACGTGCTTATTTTTTAATTGCTCAAGATATTTCAATTGCAACACTGAAGATAAATTAACAAAGTATATTTGGAAGTTTAAAACCTTTTTCTGAAACAACCACTGTTTAAATAATGTGATAGTATTTTGTTTTCTTTCATTACAATTTCTACATCGTGTGGAACACTTAATTAGTATAATAGAAATAAAACAAACGTGTCAAAAATATTACAGAAATGTACAACACGTTTATAATTGTGGCAAGGCATTATATAAGAAAATTTAAAAGTAAAATTATAGAAAAACTGGAAGATTTAGACAACACCTACATTCTATGTACACTACAATGCAATAGTTCTGCAGAAGAACAAATAAAGAAAATCCTGTGAATGCAACACATTAGATTTTTACTTTCTCTACTGGTAAGGGAAGTATTGTATTCCACCCAAAAATTCGATGTCGAGATTTCACCGGAAATATGTTTTGAGGCCCCCTGAATCCAAAAAAAGCATTTTTTAAAAAAGGTCCATGTGTGTGTCTGTGGACAGCATAGCTCAAAAACGAAAAGTCGGTTGAAAACCAAAGTTGGTATTTAAGTTTAATGTCTTTCAAGGATGCGACACGAAGATTTTGAAGAAAATATCCCCACCCTAAACTACCCTTTACATGCAAAATTTTTCGAAAATTTTGATTTAATTGAAAATGGCTCTAACGATTTTTATTAAAATGTCATATGTTTGAGATATTTTGATGACAAATGAAATGTATATCTTGAATTTTCTGGCTATAGCCCCTGTAGTCGTATTTACTCTGGACGACTTTTGCATAACTGGTAAACCGTTAGAGATAGACCAAATCATACTGTACAAAAAATGTAGATCTTGCTAAAATACACAATTTATGTCTCAATAAATTTTCTTGTAGGGTGAACCATTTCGGAGATATTCCTTCTTATGTGTGCGAGTTTCGGAAAACTTAGAACTTTCGTGAAATGGATCATCGTTGTTCATTTTTTTATATGTTACGTGTGCAAAGAGAACGGAATCTCAAAGCTTTAAAACATTTGACTATCGCACAAAGCCTACTGTATTCTAATATTCCCCTTGTACCTACAAGGAAATAAGCAATAAGATAATTTGTACAAATGTTTATTTTAACTAACACGAAGAAGATATACGAATAGGACTTTGTAAGAATGGTTAGTACAAGAGTAGAGAAAGTTATGTGAGTGCAACACATAAGATATTTTGATATTGTATACATCATGTCCGAAAAATATTGCACCTTTTTAAACAATAAATTATATTATTATTACTATGTATTGTTATATGTTTTTAGGTGACCACCAGCGTGCCAAGAGTCCTAGAGGCATGTTGTGCAGTAGAATACGTGCAAACGCCTGTTCCCAAGTTTCGGCGACAGTTGAAGATTGATCCGCCGGACATTAACCCTTGGAGACAGGCAGTCTGAACAAATGCACGCACAGTCGTCCGTCACATTGGGACACAATTCTTCCACTATAGCCTCGTGAAGAAGCAGTCCGAACAGCGAGCCACTAAACTGGAATTATTGCTGCCCCACTTTATACATAATGAATGAAGGCTGTTGTGTCAGTACAGAGGCAAAGCTCTTTGCATATCTCTCTCGGTGAGAAGTAATTCTTGGTAGACTGAACACTTGATTTTGTCTGTTACACTGTTTACTATTCTGCACTTCTGTATCTACTTCACAGTTGACTCTGGCGAATCTGGACCACTTAGACATAGTATGGGCTGAAATTGAAGGCTTTCAAAATGCGCTCAATGAACGAGTTAATTTCTTTAGAGCAAACGTGTTGCAATCCCTTGAAAATAATTATTTTGGGGAAAGGATCGTATTCAGTGATGAGGTGACCTTCAGCGTTCGAATCTGAGGTTCAGAACATCCTCATCGAATCTTTGAGCAAGTCAGAAATTCTCCAAAGTTAAATGTCTGCAGAAAAAACCGTTGTGGATAATTTTTCCTTACTTGAATAACTGCATCTTGATATGCTGCAGGTTTGGACGATGCTACAACATGATGGGGATTCACAATATTTCGTTTTCTCGCAATACTGAGCGCCATGAAACAGAATTGGGTAGGTCACACTGGCACTGACGAAGTGCTGAGATGGCCCCAGACATGACACAGGCTCTTTGTCCCACCATTGCCTCGACATCTGAGAGAGAGAGAGAAAGAGCGGATCAATGAAGCCTTTACTGCACACATGTTGATTCGACAATGACTATCGTCCGGGTCACCAAGGGCGCCTATACTCAGTAGCACAAAAAGGATACTTTTGCTACTAAAAGTGTCCCAATAAAGAGAAAACAATTTCATGCCAACTCCCAAGAATTTCAACCGCCAGACTTTATCCTAAATTGAAGCACTGCCACCCGTACAGTGGGAATTACTAGTTCCAAGTCAGTGAGTAAATTAAATGTAGTTCTGAAAAAGTGATTAAATCATGATGATCATAGGATGATCATAGTCTACAACAAGGATGTCCAACCTGCTCTCTTTGGAGAACCTTACGCAGTGAGTCCTCAGTCAAGAGAGAGGCGGTCAGTAACCAGTGACGGACACAAACAGACGATTTCATGGAAGTTTGTAAGTCATACCTTAAATTTTTTTGGGAATGTTCCCAGAAGATCTTCATTCTGGATGATTTTTGCATAAATGGTAAACAGTAAGAGATAGACAAAAGCTTACTAAATAAAAAATGTGGATCTCCTTAAAACACAATTTATGTCAAATACATTTTTTTCTTTCGAGCGAACCATTTCCGAGATATTCTTATTTATTTGAATTTGCCAAAACTTACTTTTTTTTCAAATAGGAATATGTTATTCGCTTTTTCATTCTTTGGCCTTGCAAAGAGAACGGAATTTCAAAGTCATCACATAGCAAACGACTCTTAAAACATTACACTATCGCTTAAAGGCTACGTATTCCCATATTCTCCTTGCACGTATAAGAAAATTAGCAACAAAATAATTTCTGAAAATGCCTATGTCGATTAAAATGTAGTAGATACAGAAATAAGCAATTACAAGAATAGTGTGTATAAGAGAGAGTATAGCTCTACATATATTTGTGAACAGAGTTTCTCCAAACTGAACTATATTAAAAGTCTGTGTCGCAATATGTTACGCGACCATCACTTGGTGTATCTTCTAAGGGTATGCCAAATATTGATAGACGTAAGCAGTACCAAAGAAGTCACTAAAAGTGCTTTCGTAAATCAAACGCAACGTACATGTAATCAATCCGCCACTGCACCACAATGCACGGCTGGGTTAAAGAAAGGCAAAGTCCAGATATAGCGAAAAGTTATTCAAAGTACGCGAATTACAAAGCGAAAATAATAATTGCTTTCTTAAATGAAAATGAAGAGAAAGCAGCTCGTCATAATGCATGCAAGTTACAAAAGTTGGAGCCAGCCAAGGTGCACTTTGGCACCAACATTATACGTACGCTCTTACCGAGGCAATGACCTGACGTTTATTAATATTATCTTCGCCTTCATTTCTCTGTGTCGAGTTTCTTTGTCACACTCCACTGTTTCTACTAACAATGTAGGGGGTGTTATTTTTGTCCAACGTTGGATACGAGCATCTTGTTATTCCGTCAGTAAATATAGGTTTAGCCTGTTTTGATTCCTGTTTAGTCTCTTACATCTGCTTATAACAATTTAAGTTACGTTAACCGGAAATGTACCTACAGGATGTTGAAAACTGAGTCTCGAGCTCATATATCTATTAAATCTGAAGTACTGTATTCATATGCTTTTCTCAACTCAGTCTTCTACAGGCTATTCTTACAAGATAAAACTTCATTACAAAATTGCCTTTTTAAAAAGCGGTTCGCTATGTGATGGGTTTGAAATTCCGTGCTCTTAACATGCCCACAAAAAAAGTAATGAGGCAATTGCTAAAATAAGATCTGAATCGCGCGAACATTGAAACGCGCTTGCGCACCGACTCCTGGCATGCCTTGCGCGTAAAACAATGTCATTTGCATTGGCAGTGTATTGTTCACAGTGTCGCTTCAAAAACTATTCATGGGCTCTGACTGTGAAATACCACCTAGAATCGTCACGTCACGTGTCTGCAGAAGCCTTAGTGCTAGGCAACTGTGACTCTGTCTTTATGAGCGTCGATAACAGCTTCGACATGTCTGCAGAGACCGTAACGCTATATTTCTACTTCTATGCGCGACGGGAGATGGCATTGCTTTCGACTTAAGCTGGAACTTTGGGTTGTGGTATTAAATATTTATCCGATATTTACCTTAGCGATTCAAGAATACCATGCAAAGGGTCCAGTAGGATCAGTCGGCCAACACCGACGTTACCGCTTGAGCCACCGCTCTAGGCATTTAAAGAGTTGTTCATTACATTTAGGCCATAAAAATAGAAACTGTTAAGTTTGCAGCTAAAAACATTAGTATACTTGCCAACTTCTCGAAACTGAAACCTGCAAAACTTCCCCTCGTCCACCAAAACTTTGTAATTTTGTGATACAAAATCCTATCTCAGGAAAGACAACCCTGGAACTAACAGGCTCCAAGGAACTCAAGTTCCTATGAGACAGATATATGAGATCTATTACTATTTTAGATGTTCAGTGCAGTAAATAAACAAAAAGTTCATGTAAAATACATGGTATGCCGGTTTATAAGAATTCTTGAAGACCGGGTACTGTTTCTCTTACCGCAATAAACACGCAAAGGTCTACCCTGACCTTACTCACATTTCTAATCCATATTCTACGCTTCATAACTTGAACTTGAATGTTAGGGAATTGACCTTACAATTAGTTCATTTGCGCGTCTATGTACTGCTGGTTACTAGAGGTCACTGGTGCTGCAGTTTGTTGCATCCCAGTAAAGGGGACCATGATCGTGATGAAGGTTATAGACACACCCATCAACTCTGCTCTATAATAACACCGAATACCAATTAGCGGTGCATTCAATCTATGATCTTAGGTAACAATGTAATGCACTAATCATGACCGGTCAAAATCTGCCCACAATCTCCTTCTTTGCTCCCGTACAATTTACGGACATACCGTAAAAGCTGGCAAGTATGCATAGTTATATTTCACACTTCATCCCGTTAGGTTGCTTTCAGGGTTGGAAGCGTCGGCGAGCGTCACGGCAGAGGGTACAAATGCGCTCTGGAAATCTCGTCCCCGGATTGGAAGGCGAGTCACTGGTTTCCGGGCCCCTTATGTGATGGTCCAAGCCCGAAAGGGGAGGGGAGCTAGGCCAGCCTCCGCCGGGTGTTTCTAATTGGGAAAATGTAGGGACACTGCCCTCTGCTGTCGTGACCCGTCAGGGGCATAGGCACAAAAAATCGCCTTTCTATTGAGGTGCCAAGCCACCTCCGCAAGTTGTCATAGTCACATTGAAAAGAAGCTTATGGGTGTAGTGAACTTTTCTAATAAAAAAACCATTTTTCTATTCATATTAGCTTTGTTTTAATGCCCTATCGGAGGTTGAAATAATCCTTGTAGGTACACTGTAAACTGTCAGCAATCCTTAGTACAACAATATTCCTCCAGATTGTGTACTTAAAACTGCTTCATTTTAACATAAGTGTGCACGCCGTTAAAGAGTTGTGTAGTGAGTGAGCTGTTATTTACTGACTTGGCTAAAACTGCCATCATACTCATTACCGGCGTAACGAAGTTATAGCTGTAACATGAAGCAAATTTCATGAACAGCTAACGAGCTATCGAAACACCCGTGTGTCTGTGGGAGGGGGAAGGGGGGTGAAACTATATGAACGTCGACAAGTGACGGCGAAGTTCAGATAAGCCTTTGTAACCGCACGGCATATGTCATGGAGATAGGGAACAGGGATCAAAGTGTCTACTCTCTGTGAATGTCTCAACACCAGGTTCCAGTCATATTGCTCAAGACAAACTTTTTGCTCCTAGCTGTGGTATTTCCGCTTCACGGACTGTCACGGAACGGAATAAAAAACATATCTGATGGCCCTGAATAATCAAACACAGTGTGCTAATAAATGTGCACAACATCCGCGATTTAAGACAACAATTTCAAAAGAAACGTCGTATTAACATTCCAAACCACACTCATTAGAGGCAATCCTGAGAAAACAACAAATAACGACAAGTTTTCCATGGAAAGGAATCTTGTATGGAAGGCTTTTCCAAAAATTTCACCTGGCATCCTTTACCTAAGTACATATAATTATGTAATTGTCCAAATGTTCATTTTTATTCATTTTTTCTTTCATTACAATACCCAAAATTTCAATATCGACATTTCAGCCCATACATAGGTCATGGATTCAACCATGGCAGAGGGCAGGTGAAGGGTTACTTCATGAACAATATTAGGTACAGAGTTACAGCCAATTTTTTTTCGAGTCAACAGTTGACGCCCTTACATACGTGAAAACAATTTTGCCCCTTTTTTTTAGAGAATTAATAGACAGGGAGTGTACAAGACAAACCCGCACAACCTGGAAGAATTAAAACAAAATATTTGTCAGGAAATTGCCAGCATTGAACTACGGCGAGTGATGGATAGTTTGCCAAAGAGGTACCAAAAATGTATGGACAACGACGGTGGTCAGTTTCAGCATCTCCTTTGGCAAAGTTGGTAAGTAAAGTCTTTAAAAGTGTCGAGGATGCGGACAAACAAAACACCGGGCAGACCGTTCGAATTTTTTGCTCTCCAGGTAGGAAGTACATAGAAAAATAAGATTTTATAGGAATAGCGTGCAGAAGCTATTTAAATAAACGATAATGGGCAGAGAAAGTCATGTGAATCCAAAACATAAACAAATACGCCCACATGTTTCATAAAAACTATATTTTGCTTTCGTGGATCTCTAAACGTGCATTTTTCATGAAATTTGTATATCGTATTTTGGTTCGCAGGCAGAAGAGATTGATAAGGAAATGAATCTACATATTCAACGAGTGTTTTGACTTCTGACGTTTGCTAGATGGACACTTCCGGTTGTGTATGGGCTACTAATGTAAGATACACCATTATTTAATCAGATGGAAAATGTGTTGTTTTGGTTGTTGAAATAGAAACTGTGTTGAGCCTACCAGTTTCGGAGCTAGGGTTTCTTATTCACACCCAAGTCCATCGCTGAGATGGATGGATGGAATGGGTTATTAATGTCCGTGCAGATGAGCCAGGAGTTCTTGGCACCGAGTTTACCTTCCATTCTATTCGTCTTTTCAGGGTGAAGGAAAACTCCAGAAAAAACTTTATACAGCTATCGGAAATCGAGGTTGGACATTATTTTTTTTTTTTTTTTTTTTTGAGCTAGGGATAAGGAATTACATGAAATTAGATCTCTAATACATTTTGAGAGAGAGAGAGAGCGTGCGCGCGTGTGTGTGTGTTTACTGCCTGTGAACAGCATTCCAACAAATTAAAAGTCGGGTAAGTAACAAACCTAGTATTTTAGTCAAGAAGACATGAAAACCTTCAAGAAAATTCCCCAACCCCAACTAATCTGAATATGGAATATTTCTCAATTTTTTTTTTATTTTCTCATAAATGGCTCTAACGATTATGATTAAAATGCCATATGTAGAACTTCGATGTTCTGGTAATAGCCTATGAAGTCTTTATTCGGATTTGTATCATCCTGTGTAACTGGTAAACGTCAGACGATAGACGAAAACTTAGTATTGGTGCAAAAATATAGATGTCTTTAAACCGCACAATTTATTTCAAAATGTTTTTGGGGCATGAGTCATTTGCAACCTATGTCCTACCTTTAACTTTGGTCTTTGATCATTAAAGATCATCTAGCCATTAGTACGTCATCTTTCTATTAAATTGGTACACGCTTGATTCCCTCACTCACACTTCGACACTGATAATCGACGCTAAACAAGCATTCCCATCACTGAAGCCAGTTTCTCTGAATTTGGAAGTTAACATGGTAATCGCTCTCTATTGATTCTTTTAATATGACTTATTTACTTAGTTTTATATTCTTTAATTTTTTTCAATCAGATTGTATATATCTAATTTTTGTCATATCTTCATTTCATTTATGGTTAGTTATCTTATATCCTGTCACTGCTCTTAAAAGCTTGACGATTTTTGTACATTAAATTAACACACACATTTATACTTTAAGACTCTGGGGAGGAATAATCTTAGCTAGAAAAAAATTCGTACCTCTAAGTCGGGAATCGAACCCGAGACCCATTGCACGGGAGGCAGCTTGCACTATTTCGATTAAACTGAAGCAGATAAATAAACGATAGCATATAGAGAATCATGTGAATTAACAAACTCTTTTTCTTAAATATGACAAGTAATTTACCTAGCAATCAGACATGCGAGTCGGTGGTGTTTGCCGATAAGGCATTGCTCCCTACTGTGCATTTCAATTAGAGTTTCAATGCCAACTTCTCTAGATGAAGTGGCCAGCTGGTTTACAGCCAAGGTTTTTAAACTCAAAGTGATTAAACATAATGCACTGTGCAACTAATGTCCTGCAATTTACTAGATCTGATCATAGCGCTTCCGTGTATACATTATCACGTGTTACTACCAATTATCCGAAACAAGCTTATTATACACATTTTTGTAGTATGTTATCATATGGAATTCATATCTATTAATAAATATTTCATTTACAAAAGAAGGCATTCAACGTGGTCAACGCCCCGATCACTCCGGGCTATTTACGGGGTCTTCGTAACCATGGAGCCGCTATTTTCAATCAAGTAGATACTCAATTGGTCTCTCAGAAATCTAACGAGGCTGAGTGCACTCCGACAGTCTCCCTCCGGGAGGAAATCTCCACACCACTACCAGGAATCGAATCCGCTTGGTAAACAGCACGGTCAAGGCGTAATTTAAATTATTCGTTGTTCTTAATTGTTCTGTTCATTTCAACCGTTGTTTTAGAGGCAATAGCCGGTTTTAAGTTGCATATAAACAAAGTAATAATGCTTTCGCAGAAGAACCAACGCTTAACATCTGAGGAAGGAAGTATCTGTGGTCAAGACCCACATTTCCTGGAATTTCTTCCGAGTTCATTTCCCAAGCTTGCGACTACAGGAAGCTGTAGCGGCTGTCCTGAATCATTTTTGAAGTGAAGAGTCTAAAATTCACAATGTGGATCTAATATGCTGTTCCCGGGAACGGAAACGAGCGTCAAAAACTGAGCAAAGTCTTCTTTCCCATTTCGATTACTGAACTAAAACCAGCCACTTTCTGGTTGCCCCCACTGCAAGATTATTCGCAGCCGTAATGGTGATTTCAATCACTTGTTCAACAGCCTCCAGCAGGAATACCCATTCAGCTGTCTGCATTTCAGTTCGTTCAAAAGAAACGGCTAACCGCTAATCCATTTTATAATCTTAAAAGAAAAGTTAGCTACTTATCTTGCACTTATCTTTCAATATTTTCTAATTTATGTAGTGTTTTACATGTATATTTAATTGCGAAACCCAGCTTTGAGCAAATAAGCTCCTACAAACTGTCATGGATAACAGTTCAACAACGTAATACTTCCACTGTGAGGGCAAAGTTAGCCAAAAAGAGAGCCCCAACCGAGTGTTGATCTGATGCCCAGTGTATTTGGATGTTAAACAATACACTTCATGTAACCTTGTCCCCCTCTAACTACATTTGGAGAACCACGCATTACAATTTAGTAAAATAGACGTTTATCTCTTCACCTTGACATTTCAAATTTGGTAAAGCCCGGTAAATTGAAATAGTTATGTAAATATTTACGCTTGTTTTTACAAAGAAGGTTTTAGGTCATGAACAGCAGATCAGGTAGTCAACAACAATTAACTGTGTAGGATGCGCTGTGATTTAATTTGTATTCTATTAATATATGCAATAGAATTTCGTCACTGACACGTGTTAAATCGAGTTCTGTCAATTCCTACAAACTTATGGCTAGCCGAAATATTCCTGCGTGAGCTACTGCAAAGAAACAAAAATTGCCTCTAGCTTGGCATAGACTTTGGACTGAGTAACCTTAATACAGGCTGGTGTGGTTACAAATGCCATCTTTATTCACTGTTGTCAAACAGCTAGGCCGTAAGTCCTTAGTCGAAACATTAACATAAATATGTCAAGTTCTTGATATTACGACACCGGGCGCGGCGCGAAACAAAGGACTGTCGGGGCTCCGTTGCTTCACGTCACATGCCGGGCCGGCGAGCGAGCAGAAGTGCTCAAGGTCAGGCTGTCTCCCGCAACTGTTTGTGTGTACGTGACTAGAGTAGCTGCAAATCAAGAATGAACATGGGCCTAGCCAATACTTTTGCTAGTTTTACGCGCAATGTGGTTTCGGTGTGACAAAAACAGTCAAATCTTCCATCCTTGTCGCCCGCTCGTTGGGCAACTGGCAACACCGAGAGTATCATCACTGTATTGCCTAGGCCCATGTTCATTCTTGTTTCGTAGCTACTCTACTAGACTCGTAGCTACTCGTTTGCGTCATTGCCAGAGGTTTGAAGCAGTTCGGGAAAGGTCCGTGTGACGTCATCCCCACTATAAAAGCACAGAAAATAGCAGTGAGCGAGTTTACGGTTACAGACATGAGTCAGTGAGTGCGAAACAGCTGTGTGTGAGTCGTCGTGATAGATACGTCGGTCGCCGTAAAGAAAATTCTAACGGGCATCGAGTGATTGTAACGTCGTAGTTAATGTATGAGAGACAGAGAAAGTGAAGACACTGAAAGGGTTGAGCAAGGTTAGGAGAAGTAAAAGTTGTGAGTTACGATAGCACGAAGGACTGCAGACTGTGTTAACGACAGGTTTGTGATAAAAGTTTAGAGGACAATAAAGTGATGGAAAAGTAACTGGGCGGGGTTTTAAAATTTTATCAGTGGTGTCAGGAGTGGGTTACTAGAATCATCGTTTGTCAAGATATTTTATTTCTCTAGGACTCTCACAACATAATCAAATCTTTGTTTCGCCTCTTGCTGAAAAACTTTGTTCGCCGTCGCTGTGTTTATTCTAAATAAGACGTTATTTGGTACACTCGTTTTAGGAAAGTATTTGTATTTTCTACAAATAATATGATGATAAAAGTTAGCTCCAAAACCTGTACGAAATTTTCCATAGGCAGCGTGTAAGAAGGGCGACATTTCCAGTGAGAAATTACTGTCTTCGTCTGCATACCTCTCAACAATATAATCATACATTGTAGTTGTCGATCCTGAGGCTTGACAGAAGTCAAGTCATGCTGACTGTTGTCTGTGGTCAGTGTGCAGCAGTGTGTTACTAGCGAGAGTGAAAAGGAAAGTGGATTGTCATTTCTTGATCAAGACGTTATTGAAACCTGCAACTTGTATGTCCATTTTAAACATTTTTTCTTACGAAAGACTTGACTATCTTCAGCACCCCCAAAATGTAGGCATTAACATAATCCATTTCTCCTGATATGATGTCAACATTTATCATACATTTCTGATATGATGTAGCAATTCACAGACTCTGTTTAACACAAACATACGGGATAAAACAATTCATCTGCCACGTTTTCATTTATATAAGGGTGGATCGGAAAGTAAACAAAAAATGTACAAACGAACTGATATCTTACTCAACTCTTTTCTATATAGTCGCCAATTCTCAACGCATTTCTGCCATGGTGATACCAGTATCATTAGAAGTCCGTTCAGTTGGAGTAATCATCTGTGGACTGCTGTTTCACTTCTGCATCTGCCACAAAGGGTTGAGCGGCTAGGAATTTCCTCATGGGACTGAACAGATGACAGTCTGCGCCTGTAGTTAACTTTCAAACTTGCCACCTCAATGGCTGACATTCTGTTACAGGCCGTCGGAGCGTGGCGAGTCACAAAGGTTATCATTATCACCGCAGTCGTCCCACACAAATGTCCCTGTGAATTTCACTCGGGTTATGCCCTTTAGCCCACAAAACTCCCACTACACTTCGCTGCTCTTCACAACCTGACGACACCATCTTCTTGCATAGTTCACGCTTCTCTCACTAGAGCTGCCCATGAAAAACAAATAGCATCTGTAGAGAAAACTTCAAACTATATCGTGGTGAAATTTCAACGTTCCAGCCACAATAACAAAGCAGAAAGAATGTGTACGTTACTTTCTGATTCTCCCTCGTATAAACATTACTGGAATACGTGATAAAAGCAATTTGTTACGCTACAGATGAACAGCGTATATTACACCACTAATATATGAACTTTCCAGTGCTAGAAATAGCGACATCTGGTACATGCAGCGGATAGCTTATCATTAGTACTATTTACTGAAAACAACTGAAGACAAAGCAGCAGTTTAAAACTCCTGTGCCGCTAAGATATTTCTTCATGAAAGGCAGGGAGCAAACTGAATATACAGGATGATTCCGTGATCATGATACAAACGTTTGGAAATGATAGAGAAGAAAGTTATGAACAAGTTTCGTACAGGAACGCTTGCCCAGAAATGCTTCCTGATGATACTAATTAACCTAAAATTTCAAAATTTTATAACAACTTTTATTTATTCAATACATTTGAAGATCACAACTTTCACAACAATACAATTAACGTAATGTTTGAAAATGTCTATCGCCAACCTTAGTGATTATAAAACCAAGTTCTTGAATACAGTATTGTGCAAACAGAATCCAACTCGGGGAAGATGATACTCAGCTGGACTCAGTGTGTGGACCTTTTGACCGTGAAATGGGCACTAACTTTGTGTAGAGCTCTACACACAAGGTTATGAAGAAGCCATGGTTGCAGTCTTTCGGGTAGGTACTCAAATAGGGCTGCTCACTTACAAGATCCAACATCAGTCCCTCGAATTGAGGAGTTCTGCAACTTCTTCTTGCAATAATTTTTATTTAAATTTGCTCTCAGACTCTTGTCTCATGCAAACTTCGGGATTGATATATATATATATATATCAATGTTTGTACAACAAGACGTTTTCGGTCATGGGTTCCTGCATGAAAGTTGTTCATATCTGTCTTCTCATAACATCCCAAAGTGTTTGTAACATAGTCATTTAATCACTCTCTATATCAAGAGAAAGTGACTTTGATTGGAAGCTCTCTCACGCACATATGCTAATGCAGATTATTGTTGTTTTTGTTACATTATTAATCTCAACTGAAAAGAATTCCTTACCAGATAATTCGTCCCCTGCCCGATGAGGTAGACATCCTACCCCCAAATATAGGAGTTCGAGATCAATGTTTTGGTTATCAAGCGTATTAAATAATACATTTCATTGAAATAAGTAATTCTGGTGAATAAATAAATATTGGACATGGCCTTTTTGTCTAGTAATTCGACGTTTATTTTAAACGTATACCTACCACTATATAAACTGCATAATAATCGCAATAAAGGGAAGATGAGCATTTTTGTATTATAAAACAGAGGTCTAAAACAACAAAACAAGTAAGAACTTGGCTTTCAGTCCTCACGTGAATGTGCATACAGTACGAATAGAATCATGTTCCAGTCAGTGATATCTACATGCCTGGAGCTGCAGAATAAATAGTGAGTAACAACTACAGAAGAATGACTCCAAGGGAAGACAAATGTGCTGTCATTATGGCACTACGACTGCAGGGCAAGCCATGGCTGATACAGCTGCAGTGAAGCAAGTGTCTCTAGCTGGTGTGCCATAGTTTCCAGATACTGCTGCTCTGAAGGATCATTCAAGGCTTGGGCAGCCAGTAAACACCTCGGTTCAAACCGACAACTACATCACAGTCTTAAACAAATGAGACCTTCGATATGCGGTCTGAGTTGGAAACAACAGATACACAAATATCGGCTTCAACTACTAAGGTAGGCGCACACGAGCGACTATCGCTCACCGACTGTTTTGTTGGTTGTAATAGACCACATGTAATGGAGGCAAGCAGACGACCTACAAAATAGTCAGGCCGACAAAAAATGAGATGTTCTATTTTCTCACCGACTCGACCTGATCCGACTGTCGGTGATGAAAATTAAACATACGCAATTAAATTATCTTAAGCACACTACCGTCACTTTAGCAGCTATGCTATGTTGATACGTTGTATTAAAAATGAACATTGATACAGAGGGGCTAATTACTGAAGTGCAGAAGCGTCGTCCTTTGTATGATACTCCAATGCAGAATATCATGACATAAACAAAGGAAAAACTATGGGAGAAACTGATTGGTAACTGGAATAGTTTGGAGTTGAAGGACAAAGTAAAGCGAGGTAAAAAAATTCTAATTTTATTTATTGCTTTGCTACTCTTCATCAAGTTGCCAGTCAACTGTCCCGTGTGGTAATGTTAACTAACGAAATAATCCCCTAATCTGCATTCCGCTATATGTACCTCTTGTGCCTTGCCATGGCGACTTACTTTCAAAGGGCGGTGCATATAACGCATGCGCAGAACACATTCTGCTTTAATTCTATGAACAGAATCTTTCACACTAACGTCTAAGCTTGTGTGGAATATCCTCCATTTACTAGCTACAATTCCAAATGTGCATTCCATCAGTAGTTGTGCATTCATCTTCATTCACAAACTGCCGGATGTGTGCGCTTTCTCAAAAACTGTGTGACGTGTGCGCGCTCCTAAGAGACGAGTCTTCAGTGTGGACCTGAACGGACATGTGGCAGCTAACAAACTACTCTTACGTCCTATTAACAAAAAGAAAGGTCAAGCATGGGATCCGATAAACAACACAGAAATTTGTCATATGAAAAGTGGAAAAAGATTTGTTTACAGAGGGAAGTCAGTTCCGGTGTCTGATTCAAGGTGTCAGGCATTTGTTTGTTGATGTGCATGGGAGCGTATGCTTTGTCAGTGCCTACATAAGCCAAGTGGTAAACATTGAGGTGGTCTTGCGGGTGCTACGGTAGTGACTGGATCGCACATCTTGTAAAAACTGAAGGAGAATTGCAACAAAAGCTTTACCATAAGAGGCATGTCGAACACTAGGAGCAGCAACCTGCTTATTTGGCCACCACAAACTACACCACGTGATCATCCAGGCCACGCACTTTATCAATGTACATATTATATACCCACTGCACTAATTAAAGCTCGGAGAGAGTATTTTGATGACAGAAAAGCTTAGACTGCCTTTCATTATAAGCTTGTTTGCATTTACTTCTACTTATAAATAGGCTGTCATGAAATAAGACAAATAGTTTCATTCACGTTCTTTTAATTGTGAAATTAATGAGCTGTAGTTATAATTCGTATATATACTCAACTCCATGGTAAGGGAATAAGCCGTCTGCCTTCTCTTTAAGGGGTTCCGAGTTCGAATCTTGGTTAGGATAACGGGGGTTTTCCTTATCTTCAAAAAACAAATGCCAGGTAACTAAACTGTATGGACCGAGTGACCCAAGATGAAGCAGTTATTTAGCAATAGAGACGTTCACTAGGGTGGTAACCCTGCTGTTTGGTATGCGGCACAAGTACATCTGATAAAGCATGTCTGAGAAACACGAACAATACCTACATCTGACGCATATCAAAGTTTCCTGTCACGGCCAGGCCCAGGATGTGGACAACCGCCACTTCAACCCAACCTTTCTCTCAACATTCAAACATAATTACAGTTACATAATCAACGTTAGTAATCTACTTTACTTACTCAACAAACTAGCACCTGAATACCATAGTAAAAAAAATCCGAATGAATTATTTTCTCTACTGCTGATCTACAGGAAGTAGGGGAAGTATAGTATTTCACGCAGATTTCACCGGAAATAAACTTTTTGACGCTCCCTCAATCCAAAATAACAGCATTTTCTTAAAATTCGTGCATGTTTGTGTTTGTCGTATTTAAGCTCAGCATCTTTTAAGGATGCGACAAGAAAATCGTCAAAAAACTCCCCTTTGCTTGGAAAATGTTCCCTAATTTTTATTTTCCCAAAAATGACCACATGTTTTAACATATTATCATGACAAATGAAGTGTATATCTTGAATTGCCTGGCAATGTCCCCAGAAGTATTCTTCCTTCTGAAAGACTTTTGCATAACTAGTAAACCGTACCAGATGGACCAAATCTTACTCTACGAAAAATGTACATCTCGATAAACATAAATGTCAAATACTTTTTTGTAGAGTGAACCACTTCGGAGATATTCCTTGTTATTTGTTTGACACTTCTAATACTTCCACTTTTCTCAAATGGCAATAATATGTTAGTCGTTTTTTATCTCTTTGCCATGCGAAGAAAACGGAATTTCAAATCGATGAAATAACGATCACATTTAAAACATTTGACTATCGCTTAAAGTCTGGTGTATTCCCATATTCCCCTTGTACCTACAAGAAAACTAGCAATAGGATAACTTCTACAAATGTTTATCTCGATTAACTTGAAGAAGATAAAGGAATAAGTGTTTGTACAAGACTACAGGAAATCATGTGAGTGCAACACATCACATTATTTTATTTATTTATTATTATTGTTGTTGTTTGTGGGGTTCCATCTATATGTCGCCTTTAAAAATCTAAGATGATGTCAGCTGCTTTTCCTTTGGAGCAATTGCTCATTGGCAATGATGTTGATTCGTTTACCAGTGTAATTATGGGTTTATTTTACATTGCACTTTCTTAATAAACATTAAATTCACACACACACACACACACACACACACACACACACACACACACACACACACACACACACACTTCTAGACTCTCCGGAGAGTGGTGAATAATCTTAGCTAAAGAAAAATGTCCATTCTCCAGCCGGAATCGAACCCTGGACCTGAGGATTCGTAAGCAAGCATTGCTAACCACAGACCATAGAGGCAATCTATTATAACTTTATTTAAAAATTAATACTTTGAAAATTTTAAAAGGTAATGAATTGATACGATATTTAAACACTTATAATTTGTACATAAGGTAAATCTATGACAAATTTCAACCAGTTATTTAAATCCAGGATCTTCAATGGGGTATCCCTTAAGAAATCAACAGAACCTGTGACATCGGTATCAACGAAGTAGTAGTGAAATTGGCAAATATGAAAAATGCTGCGTCCTCCCTCCCCAACTTTAACATGGTGATATTTTAAAAGTGAAAATAGCAGATGAGCTGGGAAACCTACGCCCCTGGCTTCTTCCTTGTTAAATCAAACCAAAGCTCTACTTCTTGACACAATCGTTGCACGTAAACAGAGGATACAGTTAGCTAAATTGATTGTCAGATGTTTAAAGAGCGTGTCATTATGTGACGCCTTTCAAATTCCTGCGCACTGCACGGCCACGAAAAAACCAAACACCGACATACCAGTTCAGAAAGTATTTGAAAATGCAAACCAACAACAACTAGCTAGGAAATAGTTAACGCCACAAGAAAAAAACAATCTTACAGCTTACCATTTATGCAACTCATCTAGAATGAAGAGGGCTTTAGTGGCTGTTGCCAAAAAATGCATGTTACACATTTAATTTGTCATCAAAATATCTTAAACACATGGTACCTTAATCAAAATCTTATGCCTAACATACTTTTATGGAAAATGCAATGTATATTTTGCATTTTCTGGCTATAGCCCATGAAGTCCTGTTTACTCTGGATGACTTTTGCATAACTGATAAACAGTAAGATACAGACCAAATCTTACTGTAAAAAATGTAGATCTTGCTAAAACACACAATTTATGTCAAATTATCTTTATTGTGAAGTGATCATTTCGGAGATATTGCTCGTTATTTGTCAGAATTTTGCAACACTTATACCGTTCTCAAATGGGAGGTACTTATTCCTTTTTTTCTCTTAGTCATGCAAAGAGAACGCAGTTTCAAAGTCATCTATAGCGACCACTCTTAAAAAAATCTGAATATCGATACTTTCTATAAATGTTTATCTGGATAATATGAAGCAGATAACGGAATAAGTGGAATAAGAATAGTCTGTGCAAGAGCAGAGAAAGTCATGTGAGTGCAACACATTCGGTTTTTAATGCAATTCTTTACTTACTATAGGTAAACAGTAGAGAAAGTAAAAATGATTGTAAATATGTATATTATATTAATAGCCAGAAGGTGTGCTAAAGCTTCTTGGAGTGTTAGCACATCGTTTCTTATTTGAACGCTGCAACGTTTCCATTGTCAGGCCGAGCCGAGACTGGAGGAATCACAAAGCCTTGTGTAAACTCTGCAGCCTGAGAGGAATCGCATCGACCAAGAAGACATTCCTTTATATTCCATTTATTACATCAGTATATCACGATCGTAATATTAATACTGGACAGTAGTGTTGCACGGGAACAGCGAAGCAGAGAAGCTTCTAGAAGCAGGATCCTTGACGCACCAGTGAGTGTTATTTTTGATATTTGTGCTCTAAGATATGCATCCTTGTTCCGCTCTGATGATGAACAAAGCGATCTTGGCGCGATGACAGAACTACTCCCAGATTGTGGAAAATTGAAAGAAAAGGTCGCCTTTGCAACAACAAAGGTCAAGTGCTCATTCCCAGAATGCACTGCGAATATATGCGATACTAGGTGTATTGGAAGGTTTCTTTAGATACAATACATTATCGACCTTAGGGAAGCGGTAGAGAAGTAAAACGGAAATGAATAAGTAGAAAATCTGTTGTGCTACATTAACTCTTTCTCTAGTGTATAGATGGGGAAACTGACTCAATGTGTTACTTCCCCTACATCGCAGTGTTAACCCCGTCCACGCGATTGGTTATCAGACCATGCCTCCTGCTATTGTCTGTCTACCTCAGAGAACCGGTCAGTCCTTCATACTGTGTGAGTAAGTGGAGAAGATTACATTCCTGTCACACCTGTTCCCCATGCCTGCTCTAGTCACTTCTGTATAAACTACACTTGCAAAAGTTTATTCTTCTATGTAATTCATGTTAATTGATTTAGAAACTTGCAGAAATGGTTTTATTGCACATTTTCTTGTAGGGAGAGCCATGGAAAAATGATTGAGCGCATTAGGAGAGCAGTCGCATGTCGTGTTTACACACGTTGATATTTCCCACATGCAGCTGACGGACAAACAGACTGTGTCTTAAATCAACACTTGCATTTCTATTTGCGAGTATGTAAGCAATCAAGCCCACAAACCGGCCTACTGTAAACGCTTCTTTGGAACACAATTCGTGCTTTTCTCTCTTAGTTCTTGGGTTACTGTTGATTCCTCTCTCATTTAAATTGTGCTGATCATCATCCTCTACAGCAAGCAGTGCATTCCTGAAAAACACGCCACTGAATAATAGTATTAATGATGATGATAGAGAAGTAGTCCACCCTTGCAGATTTAAGTGCACGTACGTAAACTGGTTTGTCAGAGCTACCGTAACGCAAGGACGCACATGTGTGTGTGTGCGCAGAAATCCCCTTAGTGGTGTTCCGCATTTCAACTGCTGACCTTGTTACCGCGCGGCTGGTTTCAAACTTCCTCAGCTGTGAGAAACCTTCACATTCTCAACGGAGGGATGGGCAAGTGACGTGGCCATAAACGCCACTGTCATTCTAGTTGCAGTGGAATCTTGCAAGCCCTTACTGCACATGCACTGTGCTTCATTATAAAAGCCAGTGTGTAAACAAGACTGGGATGATATAAGAAAATATTGGATCCAGAACGATCACCACGAACAGCTGATACACAAAAATCACAGACACAACACAAACTCAAATTTCTCTGTAGAAGGGCTTTATAGTACAATATTCTATTGTCAGCCATCTATTGTAGTCGTTTTGGAGCTGTATAACGTCTCTGTGTTGGGCTCCCACGTCCTTGCGCCGATCACTAACAAATTTGCTATACAAATCTTTTTGGACAGGTCCTGATATCACAAAAAGCTACCACCATCAGAAGAGGAGGTGACAAATGTTGCACGGAAGGCGATTTTGGGCATTCTGAGCACGAATGAACCTGTTCTCAATAATAGTTTTGCTAAATAAACATCGCTCCCTTCATGATTTTAGGGGCGGCAAAGCAATAACTACCCCTAATGGAGAAGTCTCTCGATAGGAGACGGAGGATTTTCAGTACGAGTGTGAAATTAAGACACATTCTATAGGATGAGAGTAAAACTACTGTGGGGATGCCGTTATAATAAATATCCATAACAGAAGGAGTGAAAAATGTTCAGCAGGGGGCAATTTTGAGCCTTTTAGCGATGTATAGAAAACTACCATAAAGGCAGGATGATTGAAAATGTCGGCGGGGAGAGAAGGTATATTTAATGGGCTTGTTTTCTTAATAATTCCTCTCTTCACTTTTAGGGTTGGTAATGCATGGAGTTCAAAAATGTTGAATTGGAGGAAATTGCGATTTTAAGTATGAATGGGAAATTTGGCGCAGGAAAGCCAGGTGATCAAATTAAAAGAATTGGATTGTAGTAATATTGCAATTGGTTTAATTTCTGTTGGAAACAAATATTTGGGAAATGTTCTACCAAAATTGTCAAAGCTCTGGGCAATACCGGGCAATTCTGCTTGTTATATCTTGAACGACTGATATTGCAACGATACATTACGCTGAAAAAACAAAAACATTACTTAGCGAATACATGCAAATGGCCGTCGAATAAAACAAAAGAACCGTAGTGAAATTGTTCGGTGCACATAGCTCTTGCCAACTAAACTGATCTGATTCAAAAAGTTCTTCTACTAGAGGGACAGCTCAGAGATGTCTGTGGTTTGTATTTGTGAGTTCGTGGGCTCAAATCCCATGCACCGGGTAACATTGCAAAGGTAAAAAAACGGAATGAATACTAAACGCCACACCAAAAGTTTCAACCAAAGAACATAACATACACAAATGTAACGAAATAGCTAAAATAATCATAGGTAAAAGAAAGCGACTACGCAACTAATGCCATCTATAAATTATTACCCAAAAAGAGTTACACAAGGCGAGGCTAATATCCCATGTATGGGACCGCCGTCCACTCAGTATCGTGTTGCATTTGAGGAGCTACGATAGCTAGCGGTCTGCAGGTCACCAATGCCAAAGCGATGATTGGGGGTGCTGACCACAGTCTTTTCTCCGAGTCGGCCGACTGTTCGTAGACCAAGGAATAAAACGGCTGTAATGCCACGTATTTTAACTTTAAGGTGTCCCAATAAAACATCAATAGTAGGATCAGAAAGTGCAGTCCCTAGGTATGCAGCTGAGGCCGTCTAGTAGCACGACGGAAGGCGACTACGCAACTAGGGCCCACAACCAAGTGCATCAAATAACAAATACGTGACCGAAGATAAAGCGACGTCAAACAACAATAAAAATGATAGTTTTGCTGGCAACAGAACTTACATTGAACTATCATTTGCTATATTCTGCGTGGGAAAATTATTTTCCGCGAACGAAAGTCCTGTCTCTTATATTACACGTGAGACGCTTCACATTTACGTAAAGGTCTCATAATTAGTACATATTTTTAAACAACTCAAATAAAATGAGAAAACACACTGAACCCTTCTCACCTCTGCAAAGAAATCACAATAAAAATAAAAATTAATATCTATGCTAGCTTGCGCTCGGGCTCCAAACTTCATAACGCTGGTTCACCACCACCGGTAACGGTAACGATAACCAGAACGAGAATGTCGAAATAAATGTACTCAAATGGAACTGTTCACAACTGATGGGAAGCTTTCCTGGGTCCTGCAGACGGGAAAGAAGACTTAGCCAAGTTTTAACTTTCTCGTTCCCGTTACTGGGCACGGCATGTTAGATTCATATTGTGCGTATTAGATTTTTCGCTGCACAAATTATTCAAGCCATCTCCTTTGACTTTACAGAACAATAAAGTATACTGGTGCTTCATATACAACACAAATACCAATAAAACTGAAATGAAATCATGTTTAAAATCGCTCGAAGAAGTACAATGGAATATTTTACACACATGCCCGAAAGACAGAAATAAAAGCGCGTTCCGGAGGTTAAACGTCCACGTGTTGCTCCCAAGACAAAGGACTGTCGTCTGGAGCAGAGCGGCGACACTTCCAACTTAGCACATTTTAATGTGGGAAGTACATTTTAATATCACGTAAGAGAAGTAAGTGCATGCATGTCTGAAGGAACTTTCACTGCCTCGCACAAATATTACATACTCCACTTGCACTTTTCCTTTTCACCAAATTTCTCATAACTGTCATAACATAAGGCTTGCTTCCCACATCGTGCTTTCCCAGCATTGCTCCTGGGCTGGGCTGGGACTCGGGCGTTCACCTGAAGAAGCCTCTTGTTCCGCTTTCCACTATTTTCTTTCTTTTCTACCCAATTTGGCAGTGAAATTATGCATCAACAACAAGAGGCTGACCTTTTGCTTTCAATTGGTAGTTATTAGTTGAAATTACACTAGTTGGTTGTAACGCTCAGTTGGGTCCTCAAACCTGACAGTAGCAGTTCAACAGAACGACAGAGAAAAACCAAGTTGAGGAAGCGAACACGCCCGATGGGAGATGCAGGTGCGTTCACAGAAAGTGTTACTGCACACGAGTGATTTCTACACAACTTATGGCTGCAGCAGCCCACGAATGGAACGAACATTTGCAGCCGTATGTCTTCCGCGGAAGTATGGTGAATTTATTAGCAGTCATGTTTTTCCAGACTTGCGAAGTTTTTCACTGCGCAGCTGGTTGTGGTAGCTGACGTTGGAGTATCACACAACTCTGCACAGTCAACATTAATAATTCACCGTTCCTGGCGCAGGTGCCTGGCCTCTTTATATGCGTGTAATAATGATAAGCAGTTTGTTGAGAGTGCCCAGTCGGTCTAAGTGGCTCAGTTAGATATTGGCCTACTATCCTAACGTCACGGGTTCAAATCCAGCACACACTGATGCTTAAAAACGACAGCTCCATCTCTATCAGGGTTGCCAACTCGTACAATAATTATGGGGGTGTACGATAATTTCAATACCGGCGAAATATCATTTTCACTGGTTTGTCACACCAGCGAAATGGAACTAGTTACAAATAGCGACACCACTTTTGTCCTCATGGCCTGTCTCCATCCCTCTAAGGCAACCATTTCATATCCTACTAATCCTTCTACCCTTTATCCTCTTGTTGCCAGTGTTCCCAGATCTGGTAATCTCAATGAAGAAGGCACTGTTCAGAAAATTGATGATCAATGGAGAAAACTCGGAATACGTGCTGAAAACTGGTGGAGTTTGCATTGATCTCGTTGCCCCACGAGAAGATGTTAAAGTTAAGCTCAACAACAAATTTCTATAATGCTGCAAGGATTGAGAAAGATGAACGTTCAGATGAATAGTGCGAGAAACATGAGTACCAAAGTTGTAATACTGGTTGAGGTCATCAATCTTGTAAGTGGATACCATAAACATTAATACTATTACATTCTCGTAAGTGTTATACTGATATTTTTATTGTTGTAGCATTTGGTTTATGATGTACGATAATTTTGACTCCAAATGTTGGCAACTCTGATCTCTGTAGATTTACTGGCATGTAAAATAACCCCTGCGAGTAGAAATTCCGGCACACCGGCGACGCTGATATAATCCTGGAATTGACAGTGTCGTTAAAAACAAAATAGTAATTGAGGGTGCCGAATGTATACGTACTCTAACGAGCGTTTACGAAGGCCAACCGACGTCAGCAGAAACCTCCGGGAGAGACGCGTGTCAGGCATTCCTCTCGGAAGGAGCGGAAGGCAAATCCTTCCGTCTTATCATTAAACACGAATACGACGCTCGCGGAAATTGTCTGCTTTCTTCCGTCCCAGTGTGCGATGTTAACCTTTAGACGGCAGGACACGACCAAACCTACAAACTGGCATGGAGTTCTCTGAAACGAGAAGCACTCAGTCTCCGGAACAGTTGAGAATTGACTGGAATAAGTAGTGACACTCGCTCACCACACAAGGACGTTCGACATGCTGATAATATCCTCTGCTCCAGTCCATGATAGACTCTTTGAACGGAAGCAGAGGCAGTAGCGGCCGTGCGGTCGGCCTTGACAGATACACAGACATTCTCTCGAACGACCAAGCCAGTGCACAAAGTCAAGAGAATATTTTCATGATCAGTTTTGCGAGTGTTATACACAAGTGAGGCAGGTATTGCGGATGCACTCTCATAAGCTATTGGGTTGCGATATTTCTAAAGTTAGAGAATGAGTTTCTACGTCTGAAATAGAGCTCATAGTTTGTTGCATGAGTGGTAACATCAACATTCCATTCCACATTTGAGTCCAAATGCTCAAATAAACTTGTCCCGCGATCAAAGCCAGCTGAAAACATCATGTAAATTTCTCTTAAAACAAAGGGCTTAAAGGAATCTGATGAGTTTCATTCACATTATTTGCATTACTCACTCTAACAACAGTTTATTATCCTTTCTACACCTTATTAACCGAGATAAACTTTCATTACACATTTCACTGAGGACATAGGAAGTATACAGCACGTTAAAGCGAGAGAGCGTTTTAAAAAGCGGATCTTTGTTGAAATTACAAGCACTTGCGAGAAAAAAAAAACTGAAAGTGACTTACCACTTGAAAAGGCGTAAGTATTGGAATACTCAAACCAATAGTATTTATGGATATCAATCCTACATTTTTGTTTACTTTTGGTGTCATATTTCCAAAGAGTTAACTGCTACCACAATCAAATGGTTCAAAAATTTAGTAATAATAATAATAATAATAATAATAATAATAATAATAATAATAATAATAATAATAATAATAATAATAATAATAATAATAATAATAATAATAATGGGCAAATTCTGTTCAACTGGACCACTCCACTGAAACAAGTTCTTGTCTCTCTCCACCGCCCATCCCTCCCCTAAATACTCGTATTTGTAAACATATAAAAGGGACAATGTGATTCCACTGTTTAGTGGTTTAGTTTCTTATCTTATTTAATATAAACTACTGTATTTCGTGTTTCAAAGTCTGGACATGTGTACTACGTTTAAAACCAAAGAATTTATTATGTTGATCAAATAATTTTAAAATATTTTATGGCTAAATAGCAATGGAGCTTTACTGCTTTATTTATTGTGAAAGAGAAACAATTTAGTTTGTTAGTCATAAGACAACGCAAGGATATTACGTGCATAAGATAAAGGAATGTTATAAACGTCAAGTTCAATCGCTACCCTCCTCTCGTGCCCATGCCTGTATTGGGCACATACCTATCATAACACTCTAATTCATGAATGTTAGCAAAAATAAGTTAGACGCCTCTGTCGATGGGGTTGGCGTCTCTGGCTCACATTCAAGAGGTCCGAGTTCGAATCTCGGTTAGTGAGAGTTGGATAACAGTTCTGCCTTATCCTATACAGATGAATGTTGGGTAACTGAACCTTTGACCCCTGAACTAGCAGTGTTCAGAAGGTTTCAGCAGTTGGCGTCTCTGGCTCACATTCAAAAGGCCCCAGTTCGAATCTCAGTTAGGGTGAGTTGGATAACATTTCTGCCTTATCCTATAAAGATGAATGTTGGGTAACTGAACCTTTGACCCCTGAACTAGCAGGGTCAGAAGGTTTCATCAAGTTGCTTAGGTTCAGCCCCAGCATCTCGTGCATGTCCCAGTGACACTGTACTTCAGGAACCCTACTCTCTCTATTGAGTAAACTTAATTATTGTGCTGGTACAAACTAAGTGCAAACAACACAAGTAAAATATTCCTATCTGTTGAAGTTTTTAACAACTCGTCTCAGTTTAGGATTTTGACAAGAGGGGAGGTTGGTGCCACAGTAGCCAAAGGCCCGCATCCGGTGTCCTTCAAACTTCCTTCCTTCCATCCCTTCTCTATAGATCAAACTCCCTCCAATGCGTGTACAGCATGCGTCCAAGCAGCTTGGGAAAATGGCACTCTCAGCTTCCATACAAGCCGGTGTCTCGCGGTCCAACCTTTTGGACTAAACATTTGTATCCATGGAACTGCACACAAAAGAAACAACGTCTGCCACACTATGACTCACTTTGGTCCGATACAAATGACAGTTCATGTAGCAAGCATGAGAAATAAACATGGCGGACGCGATTGCTATATTGTCGTGGAGCGACTGTGTGTAACACAGCCAGTACCTTGCCCTAGTGTCCGTGTGACCGTAACCTGCAAGTGCTCTTGTGGGACCGGAAAGGCACTGAAACTGGCCATGATTCATAAAAAATAAGTTGAACATTTGATATGTTATTCTTCAAAATCTTTACAGCCATTATTAAAAAGCAAATATTTCGAAAATGTTTCATGAAAAGGAGTGGTGGGATTTCGTTGAAAATCTGCATGTCGCATCTTGGAAGATGCTGAATTTTGAGCATCAAATTTGGTATTTAATCCATTTCCCGCCTTTGAGTTATACTGTTCACAACATAAAGACACACAGATCTTTCCTTTCTTGGGATTCAGGGGATTTCCAAATATTCATTATCGGTGAAACCTCGGTATCCAATTTCTGGGTGGAATATGTGCTTCCTCTAGTCACTACAGGTAAGCAGTAAAGAAAGAAAGAAAGAAAGAACGACTATGGCAGACACAAAATTTAACAGCGGCTGATAACTGACCGCTTTATGATGAGATTATTCTTTTTCCTGTCGCACAGATACATTTTGTGAGTGCAAATGATATTTACATCATCGGCTTTACTCGGAGCAAGCATCTGATTGGACATTGCGTTGACCAACTTCTATTCCACCCGTCATTAAATTTTGTGTCTGGGATATATAGAATCACGTAAGATTTGCATAACTCAGAAATTTTTTCCCAAATCGTTATTGTTACAACTTCATAGCAGATACATTTCTGTACATATGAATAACTACTGTATTTCGTGAATATTTTATGCGCAGGGTGGAATTTTGAACAGTTAAAATTGTAGCTCTAAGAAAAATTGGATTTTCTCAAATAATTTGCTATAGTTAATATTGAATACTGGTTGACCACTGCTTTACAATAACCTAAACAACACTATTACAGGGAAAAAAAATTTAACCATTGTTGCTGCGCGTTGTTAATGTTGATTTTATTTGCTTTCACCATGAAACATACATTCACTCCCAGCCAACACTTCAGACTCTGCAGAGGGCAGTGAATGATCCTAATTAAAGGAAAATTGCCCCCCCCCCCCGACTCTTCCCTCCTCAACCGGTAATCGAGGCCGGGACCACAGAGACATGCACGCGAGCACACACTTTTGTGAGTAACTCAAAATCTGCATTTGCACTACAAGCGAGTGATACAAAAAGCGAAATGAAGTAACATTACCAAAGCGGGATTTATCCCAAATTTATCAAAATTCCTTATGGTCCTCCTAGCTCTAAATAAATTTGGAAAACCTCATTGCAGTTATCTTATAGGTATATTTAAACGAGCAATCAACTTGGAAACGGCTCTAACGATTTACATCAAATTTTGTATTCAGACAGGGTTTTGCTTGTTACGTTTATCTATATAGGTGTCATTTCTGAAGGGAAAAAAAAAAAAAAAAAAAAAAAAAAAAAAAAAAAAAAACGCGATTTTACGCGTAACAGTCACAGTTAGTCGAAACCTTGTTTTGGCCATAATTTCTCTGTTAATGGGCCAATTTCAACAAACAAGTCAGGATATTAAAGTTCTCGTCACGGAAACGGCTCCAACAATTAGGATGAAAATTTATATTTAGTTAACAGTTTAACTAAATAAGTATCTTCTCAAAAAAAAAAAAAAAAAAAAAAACACGATTAAAAAAAAGAAAAGAAAACCCGAGCTCAGGTAGTTATTTTCACTTCCTCTACTGGTAAGTAGGGGAAGTATTGTATTCCACCCAAAAATTCGATGTCGAGATTTAATCGGAAATATGTGTTTTGAGACCCCTGAATCCAAAAAAAGCATTTGTAGAAAAAGGTCCGCGCGCGTGCGCGTGTGTCTGTGTGTGTGTCAGTCTGTGAACAGCATAACTCAAAAACGAAAAGTCGGTTAAAAACCAAAGTGGTAATTAAGTTAGTCTCTTTCAAGTATGCGACACGTAGATTTTGAAGAAAATAGCCCCACCCTAAACTACCCTTTACATGGAAAATTTTTCAAAAATTTGGATTTTCTTGAAAATGGCTCTAACGATTTTGATTAAAATGTCATATGTTTGAGATATTTGTATGACAAATGAAATGTATATCTTGAATTTTCTGGCTATAGCCCCTGTAGTCGTATTTACTCTGGACGACTTTTGCATAACTGGTAAACAGTTAGAGATAGACCGAATCATACTATACAAAAAATGTAGATCTTGCTAAAATACACAATTTATGTCCAAATAAATTTTCTTGTAGAGTGAACCATTTCGGAGATATTCCTTGTTATGTGTGTGAGTTTCGGAAAACTTAAAACTTTCGTGAAATGGAACATCGTTGTTCATTTTTTATATGTTAAGTGTGCAAAGAGAACGGAATCTCGAAGCTTTAAAATATTTGACTATCGCACAAAGCCTACTGTATTCCCATATTCCCTTTGTACCTACAAGGAAATAAGCAATAAAATAATTTGTACAAATGTGTATCTCAACTAACACGAAGAAGATATAGGAATAAGAGTTTGTAAGAATGGTTAGTACAAGAGTAGAGAAAGTCATGTGAGTTGATGCAGTATTATTAGTTATGGTAGGTGTTGTGTTGGAGTGTTTTGTTTCCCATTGTTTGATTGTTTGCATTATATCGTTTGCAGTTGGCCTAGTGCGATTATCTTTTGTCTTCATTGTAAATGTTACAGATATTTACGAATAAAATTGTGATAATAAATACACTAATATTATTTCAATTATGGCCTCCAGAGCAAAGAAGACTATCTCATTAGAAAGACTAAAAGTTAATACATCGACGTAACATATAATTTTCACGGGGGTCGCGTCTCAAGGAAAATTATTAGCTGTAAATTGTGAACATACTTCATACCCGTACCACGACCGAGATAGGAAAGAAAGAGTCATCGCAGTTCATCGAAAGAGTTAGCCGGATCTTTTATACGAGAAAAGAATTCATCATACCGACCCTTCAAAGTGACGACGAGAAGAAGATTCCCTTCATACTGGTGACGGGAGATACCAGCCGGAAGAGACTCCTTCAGAGTGCAACACATCAGATCTTTAATCATGTAGCCATTTTGGGCGGTATAAAACCAAAGCGCATCAGGGTCTGGAAAACTGGGCATTACCTACTTCCAACACGTCCGTAAGTATCTACCGCATTACCATTAGGTTACTATTGGCACAATTACTTGAGCATCACTCATTACATTGGAATACTCGGGTCCCGAACTTCCCTGACAAATGCAGGATCAATTGCTACATTCGTTTGTTTAGAAAGGCAACACCATATGCCTACGTATTTTCCAGCACATAGAGTAATTATTACAAGTTGAATACATGGCAACACTGTTTATATACTTGTAACGCGGTCCGATAAATACAAGCGACACGCAACTGTTTCCCTCGCCTCGACCACAACAACAATTTGCTGTGAAAGGATACCTTACAAGCTAAGCCTAATGTTTCTAATGGCGTACAATTTCCTTTTGATACCTTCCAACAATGTCTTGTTGGGATGACATCCCATGTGACCACATTTTGTACAGGTTTGGTTTCAATTTCGGTAAACAAACGGTGCATTACGTCATTTTGGAACACGCAATGCTTTCCTCGCGCTTCCTCTTATATTCCGTCAGGGTGAACTGCATTTGTTCATGATCAGTTCAGGTACGGCTCCATCACTACCAGTTGGCATCTGTTCTGGACATTCAGAAATGGTGCACCACAAGTGTCTTACAACGGCGTATTGCGATACGCTAATGGGATCGGATTGTTGGGAAGTCAGTCTTAATACGCATGCTCCGTGGAACGTACATTTGTTCTAGGAACAACCCTCTAAAACGCGACAAGGGCACAAAACTAACTTCCTTGTCTATAGAAGACTTGATAGTACTTAAATCCTCCAAACCATTCCCAGTTCATCATCTAGCTGGGATTAAGGAAGGAACCAACATGGTTGCAAACATGACGCTTCTGACTTCTCGTTTATTCAAACCAGATTCCTGCTACATACAGTAAAGCCTCGTTTGGCCGGATCAGATTTGTATATTGTTTAAAAATCTAATGTTTACATTAGATAATAAATTTAAATATGATAGGAAGAACCTAACTATACTATGTATTGCTAATATTCGCTTTTTAGTTTGGTTCAATGTACGGTTCCTGCGTAAATTATACAACAAATTATGGTAATACATACCGTAGTGTAAAAGGCTACCTGTTGAGTTTAAGAAAGATTTAGCGGTGTGTCACACGGTGCTGACGCGGTATGTCTTACCAGCTATAAACAGCGCCGGAAGAAAGCGTTGACCTTGATCCCTACACCTTCCTCAATCTCTTCAATTGCCTTACTGTTTTCAAAAGGGCACATGTCATTAAGTGTATCGTGTGTGTGTGTGTGTGTGTTTCAACCGGACTGTTTATGTGTCTCTCAAAGTGTTTGGGGGCGTTTTCCAAACTTCGTTCAAACGCCACACGTGCTTGAAACAGAACACTGCGGATCAACTAGTTAAGAAATAATGTGATTTTATGTGATTGATTTTTTTATATTTGTAATGCCTTGTAAACAATACATTCTATGTATCTTAAATAATTTTGTTAAAATATAGTTTTCTTATCGCCGTAAACGGCCAGTCTGCTTATTCAAGGACTTACGAATTTTGTTTTGATTATTACCCACATAACCCGGATTATCCGCATTGCCTTTGGTCTGTTCGGATAAACGAGGCTTTACTGTATCTAGCAATCCTGAGGAATTTTGATATTAAGATTGTAATTCAAATACGTGCTAGACGTGAACCTTTCACTGCAGGTAATTCCAAGTAAAGTGGCACGAACCAAACGATATGTTATTATAAGTCACTTGAAAATAACAAACAATTGCATAGCTCAATTCTTCACTCAGTTCCTACTTAGTCTACGAAACTGCAAAGAGACGTTACTTATGATTCCATCAATACCATTGCATTTGTTCATGTTCGTTCTTTTAAATGAATACTCTTAGCACTTGATGAAATGTATCATAAATGTCTGGAATCAACAAAACAGCGAAGGAGCGCTTTCCAAGCACAGCACACACAACAATTACCTCGGAGGTTTGGAGGAATTCAGACATTCCATTATTGAAGGTGTTCATGCTCTCCCAGATGATGGGAATATTTGTAAATATTATTCAGCTAACACTGTTCAAGGAATTCAAATCAATGTTTCAATAAACCTGAAGAGGAGGTAATATCCTTCATGAACATCAGGAAAAAACAGAAGTTGAAATCACATTCCTGTATTTAATACACGTTCGTATTTGTCATCAGAAATTATAAAGTAGCCAAATAAGGCAATGTTATAACCACAGCACAAATATTTTGGAACGGTAGACAGTGCTTGGCCTGAGAGAGAAAAGAAGACTTATCCCTCCCGCCAGAAGGAGGAAGGATTGAGTAGGAAATGTACGTAATGGTGAGATCCCACACTAGGACTTGCGTTGGTCTGTGTCACGTGATAGTGGAGTCGATGAATGATTGCTACTAGACTGCAGCCACGAGGAAGTCTGACTGCGACCCAGGAGTTGAGGAGAATGGTAGATAGGAAATGCATTCAGGTTCTTTAAACTCACACCTCATTGATTTCGCGATAATCCTGGAGGAATGTCGTAATATATTAGTGACCAAGAACAGAGTAGAGGCTATCTCGTCAGAAACAGATGAAGTCGAAATTGTGAACGCCATAATTATGGATATAATACTGCATCACATGGCGGAATTAAATAATCATAAAATGTTAAAATCGTTACATGTTTAAAGCTACAGAATCTGGAGGATTAGTTGTGGCTAAAATTGTCAAAAGGCACGAAATGTTACAGACAAGTCATTAGGGGCGAGCTTCAGGTAGTCAAGCGAGACCTGGTAAGACCAGTTTTCCTGGAAATCGCTCAGCGCCGGTGTTGAGCCGGAAAACAAGGGATGGTCGTTTCTTCGAAACACGTCTTAGGGGAATTTAAGGGGGTGAAAGACATAGCGTCATGACGCACAGACACTTGCCTGCCAGAACCCGGAGAGAGCGGATCTGAGACTTGCCCTCCAGAACCCGGCGGGTCAGTACACTTGTCGCCCATATCTCTGAACGAGCACTTCAGTCACGGGACTTGTATTCCGGATCCTCGAGTGGAGGACACATTAGATTTAACAGTAACAATCTTCGGTCTTAGTAAAGACACAGTAATGACTTAACGTTGCTAATAGCGATCGGCAAATCTCACGCATTCTTATTTTGGTGAGAATAAAAGTGTTTCAACGAGAGTTCTGGTTTTATTCGCAAACACCCACGCATACCCAGAAATTAAGATCACATGCTAGAGCAGCCGGAGCAGAAATCACCTGAAAGCAGCATTCCGCGTAGGATAGCGGAAGTGAGGAGCGGGTAAATCCCGCATCACAGATACCAACCTACCTTTCAAAGTTGATCTTTGTGTACATATCACTCAACCTCTACCACAAGCTCACTTTGCTCATAAATGTACAATACCCGTTACATATCATACACATTTATTAAAATATGTTTCAGAAGAGATATAAGAATAAGATGTCCAGATACAAATTCAAATTTACAATTATGGAAACTTAACAAAGCAAAACGAAATTACAATTGACATAAAACAGTGGAATTGGAAAGTACACAAAGGAAGATGTATAGGATAACAGACGAATCATAGATACGCATTCATGGCTACAATCCAATAAAGCGTCCGTCCTTTATGACGCACATATCCGCGTAAAGTTCTTCTCCAGGACATTTTTTAAGTGTGCAATAACAGAGTCTGAGCCTGATTCATCCAGTTCATGGAGTGGTTCAATTACGAATACAAGAGATCTAGGGACTTCTATATCTGAAGTCTACAGATACGATATGGTTTAGGGACATCTTCAAAACATACCTACTTCAATGAATAGAAAAGATTCCATTAATCGTTCTAAAATGAGATATTTTGCTATTTTCCTCAAACCAAGGAATGATTAGCGCTTCAGAGCCACTGTGATGCGAGTAGTATGAAAATAGAAAACGACGTAGGCAAGAATCACGTCAAGTCAATTAAAGGACAAAACACAGGGCCAAGGACAGATGCTAAGAAAAGCACTTATGAAGTATGCAAAACGTTATTGTGGCGCAGTCGTGAGTGCAGAATGTCAACGTTTATCAAATCACTGCAGACCCACGCAGACGTGCAGCCCAGTGGGCCGATGAAAGGAAAGAATACAATGTCATGATTTAAAGAACGGCAGCCAACGCACTCTCTGGCGACACTGTCTTGGGCAGTAAACATGCTAATTCTGTCCTGTATGTCTGAAGGGGTTCAATCATCAGATAGGTACATGTCTGTACCACGATGAAAACTAGGCTTGCCAGCTTCACAACAGTCAAATAAGGGACATTTCACAAAAATCTAACAGTATGTGAGAAAACATAAAGGTTAGATATTCAACCAGGGAGTTAAAGGTTTCACATGGTTGATAAAAACAAGGTAAGAAAATAACAACGAAAATAACCCTAACATGTCAATTTTTTCTTCCCAAGTTGACAGTCAACAATTCGTTGTGTAATTTTCCAATCGTCAATCAGGCATTAACTTATAATAAGAATCCATGCTTGAAAAGTTTGCCACACACAGACGTTACCCAAGTATAAGTTACCTCCCAGATATCTGGTAACAAGCATTCGTTTAGACTTCTCCTTTTATTTTCGTCAGTGACAGTTGAAACATACGTGGACAATATTCAATGCTCAGGCTTTCACGGCCGGCGTTAATCCAATAGGCGATACGTTTCACACTTTGGTCCAGTCGATGAATTTTCTGACATTTTTTCGCCCAAGGCATCTTCAGAGAATGAATCCTGGCTGGTTAACAACTAGTCATTTTCTGAAGATGCCCAACGCAGTCTTGGACGAAACGTCAGAAAATTCATCGACTGGACCACGGCCTACAAGCCCGAAAACTACCCCTTCTTCTGTTCCGAAAGTGAAGATGTCCTAGTTGACAGTATCACCAACTAAAATAGTATCTTTTATACAAACCTTGAGTTCATCTAACTTTAGTGGACAAAGGCAAATAAAAGGAACGCAAAATTCTGCCCTAAAATACGGGAAATCCCTTAAAAACGGGACAGGTGACAGCACTTTCAGCTTTCCTTCATATCTTCTCACTTTTGTATTTCACATTTTGAGCAGGAAATGTTAGTGCCACTGAAATTATTTCTATACCAAGAAATTGCTGCGTTTTAAATAATTGTTACTTTGTTTTGCGTCTCCCACACATCTAGCAATGATCTCCAAAACCTTATAGAACCTGCAAATACGAGCTAGCTTAAAACCTCCAATTGTAATGGAGTTGTAATTAATACAGTAGCTTTCATAAAACAAACCAGTGAAAACTATGGCTCAGTAAATACAACACCAAAACTCCACTTTTCTGCAGAGTGAGTGAGTGAGTGTGTGGGGTTTAACGGCCCGACGACAACGAGGTCATTTGGGCCCATTTTCTGCAGATATTCTGCACTTTCTATCACATTCCTCGCTTCTGCAGTCTCTAGGTATGTACTTGGTGGAAAAGGTCGTTAACTTCTCGTTTATACTTCCAGTAAGGAGGAGCAACAATCTATTTCTTCCAACAATTTACCTGTATTTTGCCGGAAATGCTTCTTTTGATATTTCATGCGTTTTCGTACAACAAAGTCAAAAAGGAATTTAAGTCATCTACCACAACACGTCATGACGTTTCCAAGAAAACTTTCCCAACTAGAACTGTCCTTTACATTTCCTTGATTTCTTCTTCATTTTTAATATATTTCTCAAAAACTGCTCTAAGCTTCTGATTAAAACGCCATATGTTTAAGATATTTCCATAAGGCCGCAGGTTCAAACCCGGCCAGTTTCGGATGTGCGACTATCCCTGTTCCCTCTGTATCTATAATATAGCTATTTATTTAAAGGTTTAACTTAGCTGAAAAGAAGAATGATATAAAAATAACATTCCGTCTCTTGCAATCGTAGCATTATAAGACTTGTTAACACGGCATAAATCGTGCGAAATCACCCTATTTCTGAAACCGGTGCAGAAAATGAATGACGAAATTAGCATGGCAACAAGACAACAATGACATCATCACCGCAACTTTTCTCCAGTGTGCCCGTAAGAAAACATGAAACCGTCACTCTTGCAAGTGCAACAAGATTCAAACAAAAGAATCGCCTCATATTCTTTTTCATAAACTTTTTTGATCCCTTGGCTTCATTCAAAATGTCACGCGGAATGCAATTCATATTTTCAATAGTTTTATTATTAACTTCCATTTCCTTTGTAAATGTTGAAACAAATAAACATATCTGCTTAGCAACCATATTACTTCATACAATTGTGATCTCTGATACATTATAAGTTTACACTTAGTAAATGTATGTATTAATTATTATTACGTATTTTAATGGCAAAATTGCATAAAACGCATGTAACAGGTGCATAATTTTTCACTGTAACGTGCGTAAAAATTAGCGCGTTTGCTATACATGGGTTACATAAATAACTATTATATACCAAGCAATAAAGGATAGAGAACAGAGAAAGTCATGTGAACGTAACACTTATCCCCCCCCCCCCCAGCAGGCAACGCCACCTGTTCTGGATGAGTTTCCCCAGTATGGCGGGGTTGGGTCATTCATAGGGAGATCAATGCCGAGGGACTAAACCCAAAATGCCCTGGGCTAAACAGGCCATGGCCACCATCAAGGCCTTTCTAATCAAGAATGAACTCCGCGTCGCGTATGCGTTTCTTGGGAAAACAAAAAACTGCGGACATTTGTGTCAAGAATGACAGTTGCGATACGGTATCTCCATAACAACTGAAGGAGCAAAAATAATTTCCTTTTAAGGCGAAGAACATAGACATACACAAGTAGGTTACTTTGGACAACAAATCACGTTTTGGAGGGTCCCTGATTGATGTATTGGAAACACTGTCGTAAAGTTTCACTATTATTACCATCAAAAGATTTGATTGCCGGACAGTTAAAGATGGCCGTGCGCAGGAGTATTTAAATTTGGCACGCCCCTTATCAGTATTCTTCGAGAAAGTAGCTATGTTTACGCTTACAAGGTGAAACATCTAGCACAGGGGTGCTCAACAAGCGAGCACATGCTCGCTTCCCAGGCACGTTATTTCTCCCCCCTCCACTGACCAAGGCAAGTAGAACCACACCTGCTAGTCAGAGGCGGATGGCGCGGAGTATGTATAGTAGTACATACAATTCAATGGGAGGACGAATGTTTGTTTTCGAGATGAAGATGATAAAGTTAACATTGTGTCAATGTGTTCACGATAAACGTTATTCTCCTGGAAAAATACAACGAACTTTTGAAGCAATTGTATCACACGTTCTCTTCACAATTTGAAGATCTAAAAATATTTGAAACCATTTTTTGTACTCCTTTGAAGCCTCCATGTAGTGAGGCTTCACACGAGCTACAAAATATGAAACTACTTGCATTGCAGAATTCCACGACCGGGAGAAAGAAGGGTGGGAATTATTTAGGTCTCTGTCCTGCTGTGAGTATCCGAGATTACGTTTGTTTGCATCTAGTTCACTGGCAGTCTTTGGTTCCACTTATATCTGCGAACAAACATTTTCAAAAATGAACTACTTTTTCGCAGCAAGATAAGTGACAATCATCGCGGCACTACAAAGGGTTTTCGTGATTACTCGAGAGGCGGCCGTTGTATTTATAGAAGCTCCAGAAAACGTGAAGTTCGAGGAAAGTCCCTGTTGCGCCCTTGCAATATAAGGAGGCGAGGAAACGAGAGTTAGGTGTCGATCAGTCTTTAATTTTCATTTCTGTGTGCGGTCGTCATGAGAGCCGTTGCGTCGAAAGGAAGACAGCGAAGCAGTTAACGGGTGTTAAGTGATTGTATCGACAGTCAGCTGTTTGAAAGACAAAGTGAAGAACGACAGAAAGGAGTGAGTTAAGGTTAGGAGAAGAAAACAGGTGTAGGTTGTAATATCAGGAAAGACTATCCTGTGTTAACATCAGTAAGAGAACTGTGTTATGCATTCAGTTACAAGAAAATAACGTGAGAAAAAGTAATTGGATGGACTTTTGTCATTTTTTCACAGTGAGGTTTCTCAAATTGTCATTTTGTCACAAAAAATATGTATTCACAAGTCGTTTAGGAAAAAATCATCTGGAAAAATCTGAGTAAAATGCGTAAGCCTTCTTTTAAGTCTAACTTCAAAAAATCTGATGTGTTGCACTCACATGACTTTCTCTACTCTTATACTAACCATTCTTATAAACTCTTATTCCTAAATCTTCTTCGTGTTAGTTGAAATAAACATTTGTACAAATTATCTTAGTGCTTATGTCCTTGTAGGTACAAGGGGAATGTTAGAATACAGTAGGCTTTGTGCGATAGTCAAATGTTTTAAAGCTTTGAGATTCCGTTCTCCTTGCACACTTAACATACAGAAAAAATGAACAACGATGTTGCATTTCACGAAAGTTTTGTCTTCCGAAACTCACACACATAACAAGGAACATCTCCGAAATGGTTCACCCTACAAAAAAATTATTTAGACATAAATTGTGTATTTTAGCAAGATCTACATTTTTATTACAGTAAGGTTTGGTCTACCTCTAACGTTTTCCAGTTATGCAAAAGTTGTCCAGAGTAAATACGACTACAGGGGCTATAGCCAGAAAATTCAAGATATACATTTCATTTGTCATCAAAGTCCAGAGTAAATACGACTACAGGAGCTATAGCCAGAAAATTCAAGATATACATTTCATTTGTCATCAAAATATCTCAAACATATGACATTTTAATAAAAATCGTTAGAGCCATTTTCAAGAAAATCAAAATTTTCGAAAAAAATTTCATGTAAAGGGTAGTTTAGGGTGGGGCTATTTTCTTCAAAATCCTCGTGTCGCATCCTTGAAAGACATTAACCTTAAATACCAACTTTGGTTTTTGACCGATTCTTCGCTTTTTGGTTACAAACACACACACGGACCTTTTTCTAAAAATGCTTTTCTTTTTTTGGATTCAGGGGGTCTCAAAACATATTTCCGGTGAAATATCGATATCGAATTTTTGGGTGGAATACAATACTTTCTTCTACTTACCAGTAGAGAAAGTAAAAATTGACCCATTAGTACAGAAATTGACTCCTAAATTCATATGGACATGTATTTTTATTTTTGGGCAATGCAGCAAGAAACCCAAATATGGTAGACAATGCCATTAGAACATCTACCTAAGCTACTGGTACAAACATCCCCCACCCCTCCTCAAGAACTATAGGAATCAGGGAGGAAGAACGTTAATTTGTAGTATATTTAACAGTTTAGTTTAAGATCCCCGCACCACCACCACCACACGTAGGACGCGATTTACACATTGTCACAGCTCTCACATACACCTGACCGAAAACAAACACAGCCTCTTCAAAGTAGCATACCATTTCACTTCAGCAGAGTTGAACGTTAATATCACAATTCTCTGGAATAAGGCAAGATTAGCTTGCTGTGTTAGCACTTCCAGAGAACAGTCATTCTCCTTTAGCTCGTAACTGTACAGACGAATCTCCTGTTGACTTACTCGGCAAAGTGCGCTTTTTGCTGCCTCCAAGCGAAAACGTGTTGGTGCAGTCCGATCGCCGGAACTTGTTCAATATCAGTTAGGCCGCTTTCGTCAAACTAAGGACAACATTTCGATACGTACAATACATCGTAATCGAGAGAAATCGACTCGGACGTTGCGATACGGTTCGGCACTTTCTCATTGCCACCTCAAACGTAGGTATATTTTGAGCCCGTTTCCAAAGGGCCAAGTTGAACTTGCTGTGGTCGAACCACGTCTTTTGTTTGCAACGACTTCTAAACTCATCGCTTCCTACATAGAAATACAATATACAACACTCTACCAATACACATTCGCATTATCCAATGTATTATATAAATCACATAAAACGCTACGCGATAACGTGTGAAGCTCATATCCAGAAGGCCCCGGGTTCGATTCATGCGACCGTCCATGCTAAACTTGTTTTTCGTAGTTTTCCCTGGCGGTAGCAGACTGCTGGCGCGATTTCTCATTTACCACGCCTTCCTTTCATTCCGTGTACTTCTTATCTTTTAGGTGTGCTTCTAGGTTTCGTGGCGTATGGCGGTGCCGGACCGATAGTGTGGACGCTTGCTCAACGGAAAGGGTACTCCCCGTGTACACTAGAAGGCTGATAGGTCAACGGTCGTTCTCGGACTTTCTAGGTAGAGGTGACGAAACGAAAGCTTCCCAACGAGAGCTGCAGAGGAATGACACATTGTGTCAGTTCTCCCCACCTATGTTGATTCATCTGCAGAGGAATCAGAAACAGCTAATTATTTAAATAACAGCACGATGTAAGTTAGAGACAGCGCAACGGAAGTTTGCCAACGATAGCTATGCGAAACTTCGGTACTACTCGGATTAAGCCGGGTTACCTCGCTCGATTGAAGACCACATAGCATTTCTGCACCCCCCCCCCCCCCCCAACATTTAAACTGCCGCTCTCACTGGTTACCCTCCGCCCACTCATTCACTGCAATATGCATACCTCGAGACGTTGTTAGATACTGTCGCTCTGAAACAGCCAAAACGGTACGGTGTGTTTGCGAAAAGTCGTCTGCGCATCCTGCAGATTGGCAAGCTTTCGTTGCGCCAGTTCTACGCCACCATTACGCCTGCTGCAGGGCTGCAGTATCAACGTCTCGAGGTGTGCATATCGCAGTGAGTTTGGGGGAGTAGACAGTGAGACTGGCAAGTACAGTTTGTTTTAGGGTGGGGGACAAAGGTTGGCAGTATTCTCCTTGTTACCCGTATTGTTCACACACTCGCTGCCCAGCTACTACCTACCCAAAACCCCTCCCAGAAGATAGTGGACTTGTCCGCCTGCTGCGCCTTCGCATGCAGTTAAGCAGTATCAGGTCCAAATAATCAAGCTGTGCATACAACGCGAGGAGTGGAAACGGCACGTGATCTTCAGTCGAGCGAGGTAACCCGACTTTATCTGAGTAGTGCCGAAGTTTCGCACAGCTCCATTGGCAAGCTTTCGTTGCGTTACATCTAACTTACAGCTCAGCAAACTTACTATACATCGTATGCGGTTTCTGAAGCCTATGGAAACTGCGACTGCTAGACTCGTACATCGGTCTCCTAGGACTGGACTACCACAAAACGATAACATATTGTGGGTCTGACATTGGCAAAAACATGTATCAGTGCTGAAGGAGAAAAGAAGCCGCGAGGACAGTATTGCTGAAATAATTAATGCCACGTGAGAAATCAAGAAGTTACGAAAAGGGAGTCGGAATCAATAAACATCCTTAGAAATATATTCTGAAGGATTAGAAGATAGCGTAGCGGACGATTTTAATCCACGCAAGCAGAAATGCGCGACTATTTAAATAAGACATTGATATAGAGAAGGGAAAGCTTCTGTTGCCAAGAAATGTGTCTAAACTCAACAACATTGATAAAACTACCAACCCAGACTATCATGGCAGTCAACTCCTACAATACTTGGGAAAAACGGCATCACCGGATATATAACTAGAAGTGTTGATGCACCAACCATTTGAGGCGATTTTAATCTCCGCGTGCGGCAAGGACCTTCCTCTCTTTATGGCGCGAGAACAACTCAGCACATGCAAATTGGAAGAGATGGGGATGATAAAAGGTGAAGGAATAAATGTGCTTTCCTTGCTGAACCACTTCCCACACTTTCTCCATTGCCATATGCATTGTTTAGTATAAGGCCCTTAATTCGCAAGTCTTACAGCGAACGAAAGGGGTAGTGGTCAAGTTTTCAGCTTGATTCGCAAGTAATGTGGAGAATCAGATTAGATCCTAAATGTTCCGTGTCTGGAAAGAATAAATCAATGAATGTACCTATGCAGCAAAGCGAGTGGAATAGCTCAGGCGTAATGTCTGTGGCCCACATCCTGAAGGTCGCGGGTTCGATTCCCGCGGCCAACCTTCCTGATCTTGGATTTTTCAGGAGTTTTCCCAGATCACTAAGGCGAATGCTGGGAAGGATATTTACCTTACATCCTCCTTTTCGCTTCCTTTTATATCATTTTCTGTATCCGGTCTTTCCAGGTTGTAACAGTCAGCGGGTCGTCGATGGTGCTTGAGCTCTGCAACTACAGTGCTCGGCTGAGGGGAGACACTGTAGTCGGTCGGCTACATTTCCATGTGGACTGATTGATCAGCCGGACCTGGTTAGTGGCGAGCTCTCTTTGGTGACCTGGAACTCCGTCGGGCTGATGAAGTTAGGGATCATAAGGCATTGGCTCACTTGCCGAAATTCCTCCATGACACACAAGACAAGACCCAGGAAATTTAGCAATAGTGCTGATTTGGTGGCCTTGATGTATTTACATTCAAGTAACCTAGGCTGTACTAGTGGTGCAATAAAAATTTTAATCCAGGTGGTTTACATTTCTTTGCAGCGCAGTGTAGTGGGACCATGATTGTGATGAAGAATAGACACAAATAAACTTTATCATGGCTCTGTATACATGCGAGTAGCATGGTACATTCAATTTGTAATCTTGTCCGTAGTGAAAATCCGTAATACTTTGAATCTGCTCACAAACAAACGCCTCATTTGCCGCAAAGTGTAAAAGGTTTTCATCACGTGAAGTTTGGCAGCGACTGATAGCAACTCTCCAATCAAAGCGATGTGTGCAAGAGAACAACTGTTGTCCGAAAGTCACTTCCAATTGCCACTGCGCCTGCCCCTCCCCCTTCTTTTGTCAGCGCCACTAGAGGCTATCTAGCGTCACACGAGAGGATTAATTTGAAACGCAAGTATTCAAACTTTCAACTGTTACTAGCAGGACTGACATTGCCCTTCAGGGGTTAATACACTATTTCAAATCCATACGACTCGCTTAATAGTAATATTTTAAGTTCCACATAAATTATCCTTAGATTTGTTCAATACAATAAAATACTAAACACGTTTAAAACATGCTTGCATTAATTCATATAGGTCTTACATTTTAACATACTCAACATGTAAATTATGTTTAATGCTGAATAAATTTTAATCAAATTTGTAAGCTCGCGACAAATGTTATTCAAATTCTCGTAAACAATAACATTTCAATTGTCTACATAGTGCGTCAAGTGTTGTTTTGTTCTTATGGACGGATAGACAAAAAGCAGCTACTGGTGCTCTGTAGTAGCAAACCTTTACTTCACGGATTAAACAGATTGCCTGTTTCGTCTTCCTTTGTTCAGTTCCTTCTCTTCCTTGGGCGTCCGACATCTCTCCTTCCTCGTGGTTTATACTCCTATATTTACAGTGGTATTCTTTCGTTACACATTTCAGTCTCATGTTCCTTCCAGTTCTATTTGGTCTCTTCAATTTTATCACTTTTACTTTCTCTGCAACGTATCTAAGTATTGTATTCCACCCAAAAATTCCAGGTCGAGATTTCACCAGAAATATATGTTTTGAGGCCCGCCGAATCCCGAAAAAGCATTTTTAGAAAAAAGTCAGTGTGTGTGTGTGTGTGTGTGTGTGTGCGTGCGCGTGCGTGTGTGCGCGTGCGTGCGTGCGCGTGCCTGTCAGGCTGTGGATGGCATAAGTCAAAAACGAAACAACGTATTTAAGTTCAACATCGAACGAAGATTTTGAGGAAAATTCCTCCACCTACCCTTTGCATAGAAAATTTTTCGAAAATTTTCATTTTGTCGAAAATGGCTCTAACGATTTTGATTAAAATGCCAAATGTTTAAGATATTTTTATGACAAATAAAATTTATATTTTGAATTTTCTGGCTATAGCCCATGCAGCCCTGTTTACTCTGAATGACTTTTGCATAACTTGTAAACCGTAAGACAGACCAAATCTTACTGTACAAAAAATGTAGATCTTGCTATATCACACAATTTATATCTGAATAAATTTTTATAGAATGAACTATTTCGGAGATATTCCTTGTTATTTGTGTGAATTTTGCAAAACTTAAAACTTTCGTCAAATGGAATATTGCTATTAATTTTTATAGGTCAGCCGTGCAAATAGAACATAATTTCAAAGCTTTAAAACATTTGACTATCGCACAAAGCCTACTGTATTCCCATATTCCCCTTGCACCTACAAGGAAGTAAACAATAAGATAATTTGTACAAATGTTTATCTCAACTAATACAAAGATATACAAATAAGAGTTTGTAAGAATGGTTAGTACAAGAGTAGAGAAAGTCGTGTGAGTGCAACACATCAGATTCTTTTCCCTCCTGGTCATACAGAGCACGGAATTTCAAATCAATCACACAGCAATCCGCTTCTAAAAATGTAACTATTGTTTTACAACTTTGTACACTTCTTAAGTCTACAAGGCAATATGTAAATGCATAATTAAAGTTTATCTCTATTAAAAAAAAATACACAAAAGAAGATTTTATAGCATTGGTATTCAAATTCAGCATCTTCCAAGAATACAACATGAAGATTTTAAAATAAATCCCAACCTACCCTTTATATGGGAAAATGTTCAAAAATTTTGATATTCCTAAAAATGGCTCTTATAATCTTGATTAAATTATCATATGCTTAAAATATTTTCCTCTTATCTGATTACCCTCCCCTTATGTAGGACTTGTGCCTGTCAGGGAGAACAGGAACCTACGGACCTGACAGTGTGAACACCTGGAAGTGGGTGGTCAGTCGAGCACCAGGTATGAGAGTGAGGAAGAGGATGAGATGAAATGAAGGTGAAATGGATGAATGGAAAGGGGTTGACAGAGCAGTTGGTGGAATAAGTGGTGGGGGAAACCAGGATCTGGAGAAAACCTGCCCAGGTGCCCCTTCGTCCACCATGAATATCACATGCAGGTTCCTGGGATCGAACCTGGGCCACCTAGGTGGTAGGCAAACGGTCTAACTGCTTGACATGTCTTGAATTTCCTACAAAACATCCCTGAACCATTTGCACAACCAGTAAACTGTACGAGACAGACACTCCCTAGCAGATGCAGATCTCACTTAAGTACACAATTTGTCAAATAAGTACTTTTTTTGGAGTGAACCATTTCCAAGATATTCCTTGTCATCCATTTGAATTTTCCAATATGTATACTTTTCTGAAATGGGATATCCTTATTTATCTTTCTTTCTCCTGGTCATACAAATAGTATGGAATTTCGAAGCCATCACATACCAACCAGCTGTTAGAAGCTCTCGCTTTCGCTTAGCATCTATAATATTCCCATATCCCTTTTGTACTTATGAGGAAGTATATAATCAATAATTTCTGCAAATGTTTATGTTGACTAACATGAAGAACAAAGAAGAATAAGTGCTTGTAAGAACACTTTGTATAAAAGTTGAGAAGTCCTGTGAGTGCAACACATCAGGTGTTTTTGTATAGTGTTCTGCATTAATCATAAGTTTGATCCTATGATTATGATTGTTAGTATTCATCCAATATGATTGAGGAAAAAGATAGGATTTTTTGTAAAGAAATTTGGTTTAAACCTCCAATTGCTCCATCAATGTTGTCATATCCATACCATTAATTGTGTTGAGTGAGTGGTGATGTTTAAGGGCCCACTGACAACTAGGTCATTAGGGCCCATCAATTGTGAAAAGGAGTTAATTATGATTTCACGACCACTGCCATTCCTGCACAAAGTAACTGGCAAACTTGTACATGTGAACAGATGAAAACTTCTAAGGTTTCATCAAGTCATCTCTGAAGATGCCAGATGCAACCTCAGCCAAAACGTCACAAAAACTTGGTACATTTCATCGACCATGACCTTACACTCTACTGGTTCTTGTTAAATACTTGAAGCAACTTTACAGTCAATTAGACACTTTCAGTTAAACGATCTCAAATTATACATAATGAATTCTCCTTCACAAAGCTGACCAAAATTGTGGTTCTAAAGTTTGTTATATAAGTCTGGATGGTAATATACAATGCAGTCATTAAATATAATGGAAACGTTTTCACAATTAAATGCCATAAATAACAATACTGTTAATGAATAATGTGTTGGATTTATACAACTCTTAACAAAAAGTTGGGTATAAAATTAATTTGCACTGTAGCTTCTGAAATGTGAACATTTATTATTTTATATCCTCCATTTTCCTCTTTATAATTTAAATAATATTCCCTAATGTACACTGCAATGCCATGATAACAAAATAGTTTCCTGAGAAGTTTTCATCACTGTAATTAATTGACAAGGGACCCATAATACTCCTGCTGTGCAAATGTAAACATAATTATTTAATGCTTTGCTTTGTAACATTCACTAATTTGTTTGTCTTCACTGTGTTTACATAACACGTTAATGATAGTAATTTTAAAGGAATCCCAATACTGTCAGCAATAATAAAGTACAATAAAAATCATATATAGATTTAGACATTTTGACAGTACACAAAATTTGAAGCTTGACGAACATTGTAATAAGTAAACAAATTATGCGGTGTAATCAATAGTATGACCAGCTTTTGCTTATTATATAATACAATTTGTACAGCATTACTATACGTTTAAACCCCTATCATTTTATTACTTTCATTCACGTTTTTCTTAATCAACAGATCCCAACATTCATTGTCCATAAAATGATGAAGTAACAACCAAAACCACCACAGTAAAAGTAAGTTGCGCAGAGTCAAATACTGAATAATTAAACATTTAAAATCAATCGCCCTGAGGTGTTGAATTTAATTACAGCTCTGTGATATCTTTGATAACGCATAGATTGACAATGGATATCAAAGGTCTTCAATACAAAAGCTATCCTAATCGTAAAATAAATCAAAACTTACCTCTGAATTTCCTAGTATCACCTCCAATAAAAACAAGCGTGTGAACTCAAATAAGTGATGTTTATTTGATAAATTAATGCAAATCCCATATAAGGTATACAGCAACGAATACAAAGAAAATTAGTACTGTAATCACTTTAAAACTCTGGATGTTTACATACTTGACTTGGGTTCACGCTATTCCAACACTTTCACATTGTCTTCCGTAATTGTCACGCAACTCCAATCACAGCTCTATTATTCCATTTCACTAAAATAACACCAAGCCTCTTTTCCTTAATCCCGAGGAAGCCACTATCCCCCAAACTGTTTATAGCCCAATGGAGTGCGATGCGACGGGTGACGAACTCTCAGACAGAATTACAGAATCCATATACAGCGCGACACATAGCGGTCGATAACTGAACTAACCAGACAGCCGACAGGAACAAATAAAACCACACGACGTATTCAATGCAACCAACTGTATTACTCCATCATTTACCGTTGCAAACATAACATTGACCGCTTTCTTTATTCCCCGGAACATTTAAATTATGATTGACTATCACTACTTGTGTAGCCATAATTTTTAAAAGTGATGAACAATATGAGATATGTTTGTTTTTTGGTCAATTAAACAGCTTTGGTAGAAATGACATTCGCTTAGTGGTTTCATCTCACTTCTACAGTAACTAATCATGTAATCAAAGGAGCCAATAAATCCATGAATAAAGAAGTTAACATTTCTCTTGAACGTACTTGTAATTCAGGGAAAAGGTGTAAAAAATGTATGTAAACCTAAAGCCTACAACCCATAATAATAATGAAATATACAAATTTGCAATGCTATTACTTGTCTTTAAAATCCCCAAAATATGGTGTAGGTACCTAAATAAAATTGCATTAAACAAGGGTAACATATCAGTCACATAAATTAGAAAATAGTGAAAATTGGGAAAACATGATACTTTTAGTACACTACTTACGTATGACAGGGCATTTAACTCTCATTCTCTCTCTAAACATACATCAGTGCTTTGTTTGTTGGTTTGTTCGCTCGCATTGCGAGCAGAGCTCATGGGCATTGGACATGTTTGCAGTCCAAAGTTGACCCTAAAGGACTATCTACATCCATACAGGATAACTTGGGTAGAAGGCTTTTACGTGGTTCCAAGGAAAGTCATGAGGATAAATCCCAATTCCAAATATTGCAGTATAAAAAAAGATTTATATCATTATGAAACTAGGTCACACTCTCCACAGACTTTACACATTAGTTTCCCAAAAATCTTGTTCTACACCCACACTTTTGGCCTGAAGGTGCTCAAGAATGTTGTGAATACATGCCCAAACTTGAAGTTGAATTCCTCTAAGTTACTATGTCTCATAAACACATCAAATCACAACTGAATAATAGGTGTTTAAATCTGGATTTACCTACAAAATTGCTACTTATATGTAACTTATTTAAAATACTCTAATCCTCTTAATGAAATAATTTAAACATTATGTAAAAAGCATTTAAACTCCTAATATAAACATTTATTTTTACCTGCATGTTGTACACATGTTAAGCTATTATTCATTTATGCTCATATTAAGTGCAAAGTGCTCCATTTTTCAACAAATGTAGTCACAAATTAACATCAACTTATGAGATATTGATCTTTTTTTTTGGGGGGGGGGGATAGAGATATTTACAGCTTTCTTCGTCTAATCAGTAAAATGTTCAATGAACACAAAATTGGATAGTATTCCATTTCTTCAATCAGCCATTTTGTAATGGGACTCGTTTTGAAGATTCGAGCATCAATATGCTATGTAGGTATATTGCCCAACATACCTAACAATGGCTCCTGACTTTCAAGATTTGAGGGTTAATCATAGTTGTTGTTGTTGCAACCTCCTTGAACTTGATGTTAAAGTCTGCAGTTTCTCATTGGCTACAATCTGGTAAAGCTTAATTTTGGAACTTGCAGCTTTGGCAGCCATAAAACATAGTTTAATATACTTAAGGGACCTTGGGACTGAAAGATTACAGGAAAATTATCAAATTGGCTGTACATGTTCCCCAAACCTTGGTGTCGGTCTGGGTGGCTCAGTTGGCTAGATGCTGGCCTACTGATCCCAAGGTTGTGGGTTCAAATCCAACCCAGACTGATGGTTTTTAAGTGTGCTTAAAAACGACAGCTCCATGTCAGTAGATTTACCAGCATATAAAAGAACTCCTGCGGGACGAAATTCCAGACAACCAGCGATGCTGATGTGATCCTAGCAATTGACAGTGTCATTAAACAACAAAATCTTTTTTTCCCAAAACTTGTCATCGGTTGGCAATGAGATCTTTTAGATTCCACCATTTTTAAAGGTCTAGAGTAGGCTTTAAATGTCATATGCACTACAGTTAAATGCTCCTTTTCTGCTTAAATTTTGGGCAGTACTTGAACAAAATATGGGCCAAAAAGGGCTCAAAATAAAAAAAAAACTTCAGAAGAAAGGGGTGGTTAGGCAGCATCTTGCTGCAAAGAAGAAGGTGTAAATTTGAGGAGAGAGACTAATAGACAAAAGAGGGCAGGTGTGACAAACATGTAATCATACTTATGATCAAGATGCATGTGTGCAGAAAAATTGGTTTTTCTTGTCTTTACATTCTTAATACACTATCTCCTCCATATGTATTAAATTTTGTCCTATACTCCTAGAATTTTTCAAGTGTGTGCTCCAGATATTGTACTTCACATTGTGAATAAATGGAATAATTAATTCCTTCAAAACTATAAAACATACTGTGCCTCAACTTTGTGTGGTAGTTTATAACATAACACCATTAAGTGTGCAAGTATTAATTTCATAACTATAGAAACATAGAACATTTAAAATTCAGTCCCAGGATCCCTTAATTGTAAAGCATTGTAGGTTTTTCTTTAAATGAATAATGTTTCTTTTCAGGTATTTGCTTTTATATGACTCAGGACAGATAGCATTGTGTTTGTTATTTGCAGCCACCAGAGTAACTACTCATGCTCAGTCTGACCGGTGTACAAGGTACACACTATAACAGTGTCCCCAATTCATGTATATTGCTAAATGTCCCGAGTAATAGGTTTGTCAACAGCTGTTTAAATAATGAAGTTGTTTCAATAAGATATAGCAAATAAAGTAATAGTTGAACGTCAGTAATGATTAGGCTTAGTAGTCCCGCTACATTAAAGAGGATTCAAGTTATGCGTGTTCATAGTGCATGTGACGGTACAGTGTGGGGAATCTGTTCTGTCCGTCTGCACTACAGGCAAAGCATGCTTAACTTCATTCATTTGGTAGCTCGCCTACTAAGCCTAGTATGTCTATGTTCTCAAGAGAGATTTATATTTTGGCATTTTGAGTATTTTCCTGTTCTGCTGATAAGTCATTCCATGGTAACAAAATTATATAATGATTACACAACAAAACAACAGTTCCATTGCACACATGACCTAACTATAGCCATTATATTTGAATAGAATAGAAAAGTCTATAAATTAGTGCAGTTTCACATCCAATGTTTATAATCCAGAAATGTCGAACAAATTTCATAACTCACATTACAGTTTAAAGACAAAACGTTCAAGCCTATTGGATGAATATAATATTCAGCTCTGAAATGTGGCTCAAGTCTGAAATAGCATTATAGATTTACTACAATATAATAAAAATGACTCCTTTATGTTGGTATACCATTTCAGAAAAGAATATTCAAATAATAATATTACATCTTGGGTAATTATATTCTTGCCAATTTTGGTATGAAGATATTGACTAAATATCATAATTAGATTTCAGAAGATTCTCTGTTTTCTGTTGTTCTTTTATCACACAGAAAATAAATGTGATGTGCATTATTGTCTATTATATAAAATATTGAAATGTAGTGGAAAAATGAAGTTAAATTTGCCTATGTTCACTGTGGTCACTAGAACACATATTTTTAATGCTGCATTTGGTTTGGGACAAAGGTTGTGTTAAAAAAATTAAAGAAATTAGATACTAAATACTGTATTTTATTTCCTTTGGAGCTTCATCATACAAGAAAATAATTTTAGGGCAGGATTCTTTTTAAAATAAACTTATTTATAACTGGTCATTTTTTGGGTCTACCCATCATTTGTTTTAAAAGATGTCATCACAGTCATCGGTCTGTAATATTTCTGAAAATAAACCTTCCATGTCTTATATGAAGGGATGGTTGTAGTTTCCTCATAAGCTGATTCTTCTGCACATTGCACAAGTCCTCATCTGGAAACACAAACAGTTGTCAAGCACTTTATTTCATATGTGTTCAATTCAACATTTCTGCAGCATGGAATTTCTGATTCCTCAAAATCAAAAACTGCACAAGAACACTCTACTGCATTGTTAGTCTCATCAATAACCGGTGAGACATCTCTTAAACCATTTGTGTTGGAACTTGTAGCAGAAAAGGACTCGATTTGGACCAAATCACCTGCTTTTTCTAACACAGAATGAGTTTCATGGTCATCACAAAAGGTGGGGTGGGGAGTGCTGAGGCCCCCCTTGGAAGCTAATGAACTTAAATCAATTGCTGACTATTAGACTTATTTAAATTTTGATGTAAAGAACAACTTTTATTTAGCACAAATTAATACGGTTATCCACAACAAATACAATAACTTTTGACAACAAAATAATGAATTAATTTTGTTTGATTACAAACTTCCAACGTGCACCTACCCCCCTGGAAAAAAGTCTGGTGATGCCCATGATGATTTTCTTCGAGTTCCACTTCTCTTGAAATGATTTTTCCTACTGGCACACTTGCTCCAGGTTTTACATTTAACCCCTTATATCATTGTGAAAGGTATTGGAGGGCAAGAGGATTAATGACTTCATTGTCAGAAATCCAGCATTAGCTAACAACAACAACATTTAACCCCTTTGGTTATTCTATTCTTTTTCTCTCCTATGTGAACAGATTTCAGGAGTTCCGTAAATAACTTCCTCCAAGACACCTCAGAGTTCTTATTTTGCTTTCTTTATTTCATATTTTGTAAAGTAAGTTGCTGTGATACTGCATTGGGTTTATATGTGTATTTTTATTTAATTTGGTCTAATTTTGTTTCTTTTTAGAGATGCTGGTGTAAGAAACATATTTAGGGACTATTTCAATAAGGTTGGTACCTACTGTGTCCTGACAAAAGCAGCATCTAGAATTTTTCTGTTATTTTGGCATGGCTGAAGTTAATCTGAAAATTCACACCAGTGAATACAGAGCTAATCCAATGAAACAGTAATTGTTTAATCTGTTTCAATCTTAAATACTCCATATATTTTGAGATTCTTACTTGTCAATTACACGAGATGGAAATTGGCTACACCTTCAAGTTTTACCAGAGTATAAGTTTATCTTTACTCTTGCAAAGAGTAATACCTATTGATGGAACGATGTCAGTTGCTACTAATGTCTGCTTTACGCATCAAGATACATAAAAAACACTGTTGCAATTTATACACCCCATAAGCTCCACAATAATTTATGAAATATATATACCATTCATCTTCTAAATGGCAGCATAAAAAGTAATCTTCAACAACCTAACAGTGGAAATTCTCCAAGATGGCTGAAGTTAGCCTGTTTTCTGGTATTTTAACTTATTTAATACCTGACAAGATTTTAAACTTGGCAGAATCAACAATTAAAGTAGTCTCTTCCCAAGCAGAGAGCAAGCTAATTGTAGATTAATTAAACAAACATTAACTTAAATATTCAATGTATAAACTTAGGCTTTCACGGCCGGCGTCTTGACTATTAGATATGTTCAGTTCTTCCGGGCTTGTAGGCCGTGGTCTAGAAGGCATTGTAGATACCAACGTTTCGCCAAGTACTGTGCTTGGCATCATCAGGATAACACGATCTGCTGTCTGTATTTGTCAGAGTTTGAATGTGGAAGCAGAGAGAGAGATGTGGAAGCAAAGAACCATTAATGACCGTTAGGGTTCTTTATGGTGGGGGTGGATGGGGCATTGTTGTGCTGGCTATGGTGGTGATTGTCTTGTATGGGTTGGCATGCTGATTATGGGTGAGATTTTATTACAACTGTTGTGTGTGTCTTAGATAAACTTTCAGACGCACACAACAGTTGTAATAAAACCCCACCTACAATCAGCCCACCAACCAATACGAGCCAATCACCACCGTAGCCAGCGCAACAATGCCCCACCCACCCCGACCATAAAGAACCCTAACAGTCATTAACGGTACTACTCTTGTACTAACCATTCTTACAAACTCTTATTCCTAATCTTCTTCATGTTAGTTCAGATAAATATTTGTACAAATTATCTAATTGCTTATTTCCTTGTAGGTACAAGGGGAATATTAGAATACAGTAGGCTTTGAGCAATAGTCAAATCTTTTAAAGCTTTGAGATCCCGTTCTCTTTGCACGCTTAACATATAAAAAATGAACGATGTTCCATTTCACGAAAGTTTTAAGTTTTCCAAAACTGACAAATATAACAAGGAATATCTCCGAAACTCTACAAAAAAAAATTTTTTACATAAACTGTGTGTTTTAGCGAGATCTATATTTTTTGTATAGTAAGATTTGGTTTATCTCTTACGGTTTATGAGTTATTCAAAAGTCATCCAGAGTAAACAGGACTACATAGGCTATAGCCAGAAAATTCAAAATATACATTTCTTTTGTCATACAAATATCTTAAACATATAGCATTTTAATCAAAATCGTTTGAGCCATTTTCAAGAAAATAAAAATTTTCTATAAAGGGTAGTTTAGGGTGGAGCTATTTTCTTCAAAATCTTCTTGTCACATCCTTGAAAGACATTAAACTTAAATACCAACTTTGGTTTTTAACAAACTTTTTGTTTTTGAGTTGTGCTCTCCACAGACTGACAGACACACAGACTGACACACACACACACTCACACACGAAACTTTTTCTAAAAATGCTGTTTTTGGATTCAGGGAGTCTCAAAACATATATTTCTGGTGAAATCTCGACATCAAATTTTTGGCTGGAATACAATACTTCTACTTACAGTAGAGAAAGTAAAAATTGCTGTTTTGCCAAACAAACTAGTTTATGCAAAGGTTTTCAAACTCAAAATTATAAAGTTCTTTATTTTTATTTATTTTAAAGACTTAAACATGCTTAAAAATAGAATAAGTTTTGTAGTTACAAATCAAAATATGGAAGTAACAGGTAGTATAAGGTATGAAACTAAAATATAAAATAAAGTATACAAATTGTTTTTTAAAAATGTGTTGAGAATATATTAATAATCTTTAAATCTCAAATACTGCAAGTAATATAGGAATGTTGATTTGAATCAAACTTGGATTGGAAATATTTTAGGACTAGAGCAATGGCTAAAACGGTATTTCGAAATCTCTACATGTAGCAGCAATCCTTTATATTATAAAAAATATCTTTTCTTTGATTTTTTCTTAGCAATCTCATGTTCAATGTAGGGAAAGTTAGTGGTATAGCCTACTTTCCAACATTGTTATGCTATTTTGTGCTCTTCCTAATTTCTAATCTAGGGATCAATGTCTACATTGTTAATGTCTACAGTGTAGTATCTGTCTTACTAGATTAGTACCACTTTCCATTTGTGTATAGGCTCTAAGAATCTGGTATATCTTCTGTTCTGTAACCTAGTATTCTAATAGAACATGCTATGCTGTTTCCTTGGCTCATAAGTACAGATGACATATGGGCTCTATTTGCATTTGCTCAATTGTTTTGAAATTCCCATGTCCAGTTATTAAACTAATGACTCGTTTGAGTACAGGTTTTTTAGCAAGTAAGTTAGTTTTTCACAAGGCTCATTTATGAATTACTTTTAAAATTTTTGGGTGGATGTTGCTTTCCACTTAATTAGGGTTCCATTTTGAGTGCAAAATTTAACTGCATTTTTTGTGACTAAAATATTTATACCACAGACAGATTCTGGTCATCTAAAGGGGAGACTTGCTCCTTTAATTGCTAGGACATCAGCTTTCCCATTCCCACAATACCAGTATGTCCGGGTATCCACTGAAGTTCTACAACCACTACCAGTATTAGTATTACTATTACCATCTCAGTTATTATGAAAATTCTGTACAGAGTAATAGGCCTTTTTACATAAGTAGATACTTTTTAATAGCAATTTGTAGACTATTCGACTGGCAAGATAGTGGATATTTTGATACACTCGTAACAAGCTCCCTCTGATTCTAAGTCTGTACTGGTCTGTTTAAATATCCCTCTTATGATGATCAACTTAGAAGTTGTGTTATAATTGTGTGTTGTGTACAAATTGTAATAAATGTCCAAATAATAACATGATGTTTCTTGATTTCTAAAATCAAGTCTTATAATTGCTTTATGTAAACCTGTTTCAGGTGAGGAAAGGAATGAGGCTAGCATGACTCTTGACTAATTCAAGTCATACATATTATGGAAACTCATTAGGGCATAGAATAATATTCTGATAAATGTATCAAGCTATCATGTGCATAGGGTATTTGTACTCCAAAATACATCTTTAAAACGTTTAGCGAACACGAAGCCATAAAGTTCAAATATAAACTTATTCATTGATTGTAAGATATTTACTACTTATGCTATGTATTTTTTCAGGTAGTAATGTTAGTTGATAAAAATATTAAATTTATAACTCAGATATTCATAGTTGTGACATGAGACAGAGAAATGACTCACAGGAATAGGAAAGACATGGAGGGAGTTTGGTACTGAAGCTGTCCTTATTGTACCTATGCCCCAAGGGAATACCAACTGGAGGAAGGATGAGGTGAGAGGAGACACTGGGCAGCCCAATCCAGACTAATGGTACAGAGGTTGAAAGAGGTCCTAAGGATCCACAAGTTTGACGACATCCCAAAGTCTTTTAAGTCTTCTGGGGCCTTCTTAAGGGGAGTCTGGCGAGGTCGAACACACCCCATGCCATCCTCCTAACCAGATCCCATGGACAGCGAGGAACGGAAAGAGTTCCTGCATGAATATCATCCCTGCCAAGCTGCACCTAATGCCTTTGCCGACACTTTTAACCCTGAAAGAACCAACTGTATGAAGGGTGAATGAAATAATCAATGAAGCTAAATGGAAGGGGCTGTACTTAATTATCCTTCCCAGCATTAGCCCAGCAATCTGAGGAACCCCCAAAAGAACCTGGGTCAGGAAAGCTGGCTAAGGGTATCGAACCCATGACCTCCCAAATGCTAGCCTCATACATTACTGTGGACCATCTCGCTCAATGTGAAATTATTTCATTAGAGTTGATGTAATGTTAAGAGTCACTGAAAATAGTCCCTATGTAAAAGGTACAATTTATATTAGTACAATGACGGGACAACTGAAAGTTCTTAATGGAAGTTAATTTAGTTAGGAATTTAAAAAATGTCCTTACTGTTTCAAATTGGAAACATATATCAGCTCTAAGATGCAAGCCCAGTTAGTTACAAGGTGAAAGAGTTGTAGATTGTCATTGTAAACTTTTAATAAACGCATACTCCCATTATACTTTAGTAATATGGACTCAATGTAACAATACTGTATGGACTTATATTACTTTCTCTACTGGTAAATAGAGGAAGTATTGCATTCCACCCAAAAATTTGATGTCGAGATTTCACCAGAAATATGTGTTTAGACACCCCCCTGAATCCAAAAAAAGAATTTTTAGAAAAAAGGTTCATGTGTGTGCGTGTGTCTGTCAGTCTGTGGACAACATAACTCAAAAACAAAAAGTCTGTTAAAAATCAAAGTTGATATTTAAGTTTAATGTCTTTCAAGGATGCAACATAAAGATTTTGAAGAAAACAGCACCACCCTAAACTACTCTTTACATGGAAAATTTTTTGAAAATTTTGATTTTCTTAAAAATGGCTCTAATGATTTTATTAAAGTGCCATATGTTTAAGATATTTGTATGACAAATGAAATGTATATTTTGAATTTTCTGCCTGTATAGCCTATGGAGTCTTATTTACTCTGGATGACTTTCGAATAACTTGTAAACAATAAGAGATTGACAAAATCTTACTGTACAAAACATGTAGATCTCTCTAAAACACACAATTTATGTCTAAATAAATTTTTTTGTAGAGTGAACCATTTCGGAGATATTCCTTGTTATTTGTGTGAGTTTTGAAAAACTTAAAAAACATTATAAGTGCTGAGGCTTTCACGGCCGGCATTATCAACCACGGCCACAAACCCAGAAAATCTACTTAACACAGTTAAAAAACATTGTTGTTCATTTTTTTATATGTTAAGCATGCAAGGAGAACGGGATTTCAAAGCTTTAAAAGATCTCCCTATTGCTCAAAGCTTACTGTATTCTGATATTCCCCTTGTACCTACACGGAAATAAGCAATAGGATAATTTGTGCAAATGTTTATCTCAACTAGCACGGAGATATAGGAATAAGAGTTTGTAAGAATGGTTACTACAAGAGTAGAGAAAGTCACGTGAATGCAACACATCAGATTTTTTTTGTATTGAGTTCTATCATACTGAACTATAATTCAATAAATGACAAAGTGTAATCACAAAAATTATATTTCAAACAATAAATAAATTAAGATTTGAATTTGGGAAGGTGATTTTGATTTATTTTGCTATTTTCAATAACAACACACCTATTATATCTTTCTTCCCTTGGTTGTAGAACTGTCAATTCTGTTGGTTGTGGAAGCATAAATTCTGAATGTAAATGCACTTTTGCTTGAGAGTAATGTGCACTTAATCACAGTCTTAACAACTCTGAGGTAGGCACTCCTCAATCTCCATGAATAATGGTCTTACAAATGAATAATCTTTATTAATGTGACAAATGGCAAGTTTGGTTACTTTTTATATCACTTTATTTCTTCTAAAACTGTTAGTGTGGTACTAATACTGTACAGAAACCACTATTGCACATACTTAATCACAATTCACAACTATTCTGTTGTATCATAACCTTGCATCTCACAGCTGTTCCTACTGTCCTTGACACTGCTGCAGTTAACATGGGCATCTCCAGACCCTTTTCCAGGGGAGCCCAGGTGTTGGAAGTTTGCACTCAAACAATACTAATTCATTTTTGTTGTCAAAAGTTCTAGTATTTGTTGTGGATAATTGTATTAATTTGTGCTAAATAAAAATTGATCTTTACATCAACATTAAAATAATAGTCCAATAGTCAGTAATTGATTGCACATTGAGTGTATTAGCTTCCAAGGGGTGGCTGCAACCGTCCTTGCCAACCCCCCCCCCTCCCCCCGCCCCTTCATAACACCCATGTTGAAGTAACACAATCCTCATAAACAACTTCTCAGCTCTTCACTACTAAGTCTGACTATTAAATCTCTTGTGCCAACTGCTTATATAGTCTATACATGAAATTCTCTGTAATCAAAATTTATTGACTCTTGCTGCAAACAAGTTCCTGCACTTTGAAGGCTTCTGGAACTGCATGCAACAACCTTTGTTCTGAGCCACCATTGTTGTGTGGCTGCCAGTCATTGCTTACAAAGGCAGTGGTATGAGGTTGCTAACATTTAACGCTCTGCTGTTGTGACATTAATATCTAGAAGAGATGACAAGTACATTCTACTGCATATTGAAATGTCATAAATTTCCTGACAACTCTGAATAATATTTGCCTTATATCCAATAGTATGTTGAAAGAAGTGTGTATCTAATGAGGAGTGCTGCAATGAAAACAGCAACATTTTAATATTCATAATCAGGCAGTGAAACTTAGACATTGATGGGAGAGAGACAAATAACTTCAGATTAACTGCGTTCTTGAGTAGCATAGTGTTGCTTTAATAGAAGATTAGTTGCAATTCCACATAAAAATCATGGATATGCCAAATTGTGTGTAATCAAGGATCTGTTGAAGGAAAAAGTCAATCTGAAAACAACAAGTACATGAATTGCACAAATATTTACACTTTGTCTCCATCACATCATGTGTCGGTCTAGGTGGCCCAGTTAGTTAGACGCTGGCCTGCTGATCCCAAGATTGCAGGTTCAAATCTGGCCCAGACTGATGGTTTTAATGTGTGCTTAAAACAATAGCTCCATGTCAGTAGATGTCATGAAAAAGAACTCCTGCAGGATGAAATTGTGGCACACTAGTGACGCTGCTATGCTCCTGGCAATAGACAGCAACGTTAAACAACAAAATAAGTTTTTTTTATCGCATCATGTGACCTCAGGCACACCTTGAAATATAGACAGAGTTTAAGTGAAAACTGCAGTAGACTTAGTTTTGAGAATTTTAGAAAATACATTGTAGTGCATGGTTCAAATTAATGGGGAATTTCCATAATTTCCCCTGCTCGTTAAAGAAGAATTCCTTCCCTGCCAGAAAAGAATTTCTTTCTTTCTCTCTCTCGCTCTCTTTAACTGCAATTATTTATGACAATTAATTTTCATTGAAATTATAGGAAGATACAGAACATCTTTGAAGCAGACTGTACATAGTATGAGTTAAAGCTGTGAGTAAGCAAAAGTATATATCACATGTATGATATACGCTAAACAATGAACAATTCTCAGGTTCATTAGTTGGGTTGACAATTAGGGACACAACTCCAGCAATGACTGCAGCTTGCAGTATTTAGTTCAGTTTCTTGCAACTCACTTCTATTGTACGTCAGCATAGATAAATTTGTGAAAAGTTACAGAAAATAATGACAGTGATGTATTCCAGCTCGAAACTCAGGTTTCAGCTTCAAGTAATACTAATACAGTTGAACCTGGTTTATGAATATAAAAAGGGGGAAAGGGAAGATTGGTTGTAACTCAGAATTGCTTACAAATGAGATTTTAATAATGCCTCATATTCTTAAAAACAAAAAAGGGCAATACAGAGTCATACTGTGTAAAATTTTACAAACAATAAAGATATGTACGAAGAAAACATGATTTTGAACTTAAAGAAATCAGCTAATTTGGTTTGTTTCGCTCTTCTTGTATTAAGTGCAAACACCTCACTTTTTTACTGATGACTGTACATAGCATGGTATAAGCAAGTAGCAGTTAAGTAACAACTAAGAAATTTTTGTTATGTATTCCAAATTATTACAGAAATACTGCCCTTGGAAGATCTAAAGGCATTGTACTTTGAATATGTCCATTTGCTGCTTTCTTGTGGCATAATAGCATGGGGTTTTCTTTTAAAAGCAGGTGCGGTTCCAGGGAGGGGGGGGGGTGCCGGGGGGCCCGGGCCCCCCTGTCATATCCTACTGTATTACTATAAATGTTATATGTGTTACCTCATCATCACGCAAAATGAACAGACCAATTTCTATGAAAATTGGTACAGGTATGTATTACCTTTAAACATTGTTTCTTTCAGTTAAATATTTAGCTAGTCATGTTTTAGCATGAATTTAATTATTAAGAAGTGGTAGTGGACCAGAACCGGCCCCCCCCCCCCTATCGAATATTTCTAGATCTGCGCCTGTCTAAAAGCATTCAGCTGTTCAAACTGCAAAAAAGGATTATAAAAATCTGGAGGCAAGTGCGCTACGGAGGTGGTTAAATTACATATATAATGTTGATCTCTTCACAAGAAACTCAGCCTTGCATGATCACAATACAAGGAAATGTAGTAGCATTGTACACCTTAACACACAAAGGCTTACCAGATGTCTTAAATCTATAGCACATCAAGGTATAAATTTACACAATGATCTTCCAAATAATGTCAGACAATTTCATCATAGAATATTTAAGGCAGCCGTGAAAAATATTCTTTTAAGAAATTTACTCTAAATGATTATATGTATATAAAATTCTAGCCTTCAAATCATATACTAAATTCCTGTAAATAAGCCATGAATCTACTTGTTGATAAATTAATGCATGAACCAGCACATTCAGTTACATTTATAGTAGGTATTGAACCATAGTTGCTTTTTTGAAGATATTGCATTTGTGAACTAGTTTGTTTCATGCTGTTCATCTGAGAAACGCACTTAGCTCAAAAGGGAGCCTGATGATCAAGATTGGTGTCAATTGTAATTATTTTTCCTTTTTATTAACCACTTTGTAAAAATTATATTATATATATATTATTATATTATATATATGTAAACAATTACAGCATGTATTTATTTCACAAAACAATGAATATATTGTATTTCTTAAGGTGAATGAACTATTCTATTCTAGGTAATTGAAAGCTAAAGAACATTCATGGTGGTTCTGTTAGTTTACCCCTGTGGTTTACAACTAAACCCCCGCCCCCGCCCAGAACCTGTATGGATGGATAATTAAATTAAATTTTAACAAAATATTCTATGTTAATTTAAAACGGAGTTTAGGATACATAAGTAACAGCGCATTTTTAACACTTAAGTCCGTGAATTTTCACACGTGCAACTTATTCTGCAATAATTTGAAATACTTCCATATAATATAGGGAATCATTTTATTGTTTATTTCGCAATGAAGCTTTGAGCTGGGTAACTGAGAATCGCAACTCGTTATTCCCTAACTTGAAGAATTTCATATAATGACAATTTGAATTCAATGACGTTTATTACTTTTCAATTTTTTGAGCTTATACTCTTTTTATTTACTTTTTGTAACTCTATGCCCAATTCAGTATTACCAACAGTGCATGGAAACCTACTGTCAGTGAGTGCATTATATTGCAGGGAACAATAGATGCATAACCTGGATTCTATAAACAGAAATCATTATTTCGATGTGTTTATATTGATTTTCTTAGATGTGCTACATCTTACTACAAATTTATCCTTAATTTTGCCGCACGTTCCTCTGCATTGCGTCGTCGAGGTTTGTGTATGTGTCTTGTCTCACAGGCTCAGTAACTGGGCAGCCGAAGGTAGTAAGTGAGTCGACATACTCAAAGGCGAGTTTAGTTTGACCGCTCCCTCCATGTTAACCTGAGGAACGTATGGACAGTGTAGATTATTATGTCTCTTGAGACTAGGTCTAATTCAGCTCTTTTTAAAAGAGCAGAACAGTTAAGACGTTGGGAAGAATCGGAAACTAATCGTGAAACTCCAGTGCCTAAAAACAAGAACAGAAAAATCCAATTTTCCGCAGGATGTGTTTTTCTAGCAGCATGTGCAGCAGGCGACAAGGAAGAGGTTTTACGGCTGATCCAAATGGGGGCTGACATCGATACAGCAAATGTTGACGGCTTGACAGCACTCCACCAGGTAACAATGACAGTTCACTTAGTGTTTACGTGATTCAGCTATCTGTGTGTTTTCCGGTTTCCCTGGGCAGCATAAAATGATATGCTTAAATTTGACGGCTACAGAAGTGGGACGGATTATTTAGTACAAGATGGCCGTCAGTTTTCATCAGCTGTCTGTTTAACTCAGTTTGTTTCAATAAATTTAACGAAAAGTATTGAGAGAAACTCATTAAATGTCAAACGTACGGGAATTGAGAGTTTAGACATTGTTGGAACTCCAAGACTTCTAATTAAGTAAATGTTACCAAGATTTGACAGTTGCATTTTAGCTAGCTCGTTTCCCAAATTAATATTTTAACCTTGTTTAGCAAACAACAGTTGAGAGATTTGGCGAAGTTGTTTATAAAACTGTTAAGATATTTAGTAGTCGGTAAACCAGTGCAATGTAGCCTAATGACAATGTAGCTTAAACAGTTTTTGAGCTCTGCTGATACCTGTGACAGTCTAAAGAGTGACCATTTCTAATGATCAAATTTATTTTTCTGGCGGCTTTTTTTTTCTTTTGTGACAGAGAAACTTAATGAATTGGGAAATCCAAACATTATAAGGCATATTTGAGCAGTATTTGGAAAAAGATTAGCAGGATAGCACTTACTGATTATAAGTATTGCTATTTGTTTTATAAGGACACAAGGCCTGTGCCCTGTGAATGAGCACAATGAACCTTTCTATACTAGAAATTATAGGATCAGCATTATATTCACTTTTACATAAATTAAAATGAATTTCTCAGTAACATCTCCTGGCTCTGCCCAAGGTCACATTTTGAGCTTGGCCAAGAAAGAAGGCATTTTATTGTGTAACACAATACTCTTATGTCACTGGATTTATTGTCAGATAGAAAATTCTTGCAGGACTAGTCAGCAATTGGCGATGTTGATACCACTGGAAGTTGGTGACATTTTGAATAAATGGATAATGTTTCATATATATGAAAATGCATTTTTCGTCATAAATAGTTATGTTAGGGAATCTTAGGTGCTGTGATAACGTCAGTACGTTATCATTGTTTTCAGATCATGATATTGCCTCCTGAAACTCTTAACACAGAAATAACCTTTTTTGAACCTCGTTGCATAGCAGATGCTATACACAGAAGACAAAAGCGAGGTAGAGGAAGGCAGGGAAAGTGATATTGCCAAAGTATGAAAAGCACAAACTATGTCAGCAACATATGCAGGAAATGACGCAAACTGGGAGCTTGCAACACCACATGCTTGTATTTAGAGAGCCAATGTTGACAACAGCTCAACAAGAGAGGGAAGGAATGAGTAGGAGAGAAATGCTCCCATGATGCCTTGGGTGAAGTGCATCTCCATTTCATTCCATTACTGAAGTTTGTACACCATGTGCAATTTACAGACATTTACACAGACAAATAACATTATGTGTGTCAATTATTCTTCCTAAGGTGGATTCTTAATACTTGTGCAATAAAACAGTACAATATAGTGTTAAAACTGCGCAAAGATCCATTTGAAGTGTTTTGGTAAATATGGAACATTATCCGAATAAATGTAATAGGTGTTTGAAACGGTTGACTAAGATTGTTTGTGTGTGGGTAAAACTCTGTATTGTGAGAAATACCAATGTTAGTGAAACCTGTATAGATGCAAAATAATTCTGAATTAATAAGTAGTGATTTAAGAACAAGTTAACTTGAAGTCATTTGACCCACCTAACCCTTTTAAACAACTTCACTTTGTAGCAGAAACAAGAAGCATTTTGGGAGGGAAGGGAAGGGAGCAAGTGTTCCCAAGATAGGCAACAAAATGTTGCTAAAGTAGTGATTAGTGAAATTCGGTACTTTGGCAATAATTGGGTGTTAGATACATGAATGTTTTGGTTATGTTGTGCAGCTTAGAGTCCTGAATCTCCTGCCTACGTTTGTAGCTTAGGGAATGCCAATGTTGGGAACCCTTCCATAATACCTCAGTTGGAATGCAGGTTAGCATGTTGTGGTTGTGGGGTTACTGTTCTATTTTAGGCATATATGTACTTCCATGGATAAAATGTTTGAGCGCATTAGGAGAACAGTATCTATGTCCCACGTTGTGTTGCAGTGTGATATTTTCAACATGCAGCCTGAGTTTGAGCCTGTTTCATATGTTATCATCTGTCGTACACACAAATAGGCAATTTGCTACATCACCCTTTTCTTTACCAGGAACAAATATAAAGGAGAGTGGTTATTCAAAACACAGCATATTTGTGTGCCCAACAGACAATGACGTATGCAGCAGACTGTCAATAAACTCAAACTGCATGTTGGAACTATCCACTTGTGTAAACGTCACTGCAACACAACATGGACTTTGAAATATTCTGCTCTCCTAATGTGCTCAATTATTTTTCCATGGCTGTACATCTGTAACTACATATATAACTGGAACTAGCATATCCTGAATTAATATTAATTATTGTCAGATACATGTATTACTACAAGTTGTGTAATGGAGTGCAATAATGCAATGTGTTCACAATAAATTATGCTGAGTGTCGACCTCCATATGCAATCTTAATAAGCAAATGGTTAATGCCTGTAGAGTCCATTTGCATTCTTTTCGGCCAGGGCTTGAAGGAGGGGTAAGGGTTTAGGTAATCCTGACCCTCACACTATGCCAGGTAAAGCATGTGATGGTTGTGTGCCAGACATGAGCAGTTGAAGTATTAGCGTTCCAATATCGTCCATATTATGTAACATGATCGTGAACTTTGTTTACAGTATTTAATTTAGCTGCATGTTCCTTCAACCTGATTGTAAATAAGAAACCTGAATCTAAAGGCCAGAGAAGATATCAATGACATGCAGTAACCTACAGACATGAAGAATAAATAAAACAGTAAAATAAACACTATTTTATTGTACTAGTTACACCATTAAATTAATGTAATATTAATGGTCATTGAAAATATGACTTGTAGATAGATTACTAGGGGCTAGCTGTTTTGTACTATGCATTCAAAAGAACGATATTTGTTTTCTAGTTTAGTACGTTGTATGTAGCTAGGCCAATGATTCGTGTTTCCAATGTCCCTTCATAGTATTTTGAACTAAGGATTGAATTTCAGTAACATTTGTTCTTCCAAAGACATTATTGGCTACAGTTTTTTGTTTTGAGTTCTGACCATATGTCTTCTATGGGACTGGGTTCAAAGTACAATGATAAGGGGGTGATTTAACAACTACATAACTGCAGGCCATGCTTAGCAGCTAATGCATCAATAGCATGTATTTTGTGATTATAGCACATTTCTTTTAAAAGTTTTTGCGGCTGTAGTGGCGGTCTCTTTTACCATTCATTTGTACTTGTAATAGAGATGGAACATTCAATGTCACCTGCTCTGTTTACATTTGTGCTGTGCATGCCACCACATGCCACTTGCTGCATGGACCTGTCCTACCCCTCTTCCCCTTTTAATTTTTTCCGGTCATAACTGCATAGTTCTAACGTTTTTAAGTCACAAGTTATGTTAATTCAAGCATAATGTCATACTCGTTTGATTCCAGTACAGACACACACTAACCTTAACCTAACTTCAGGTAAATTTTGAAAACACAGGACCACTATAGTCTGACAGCGCATGCTTGCCTTGTACTTATTTTGTCATTTCTGTCTTGTGGTATTGGTTAATCGAAGTTCGCAATCCTTTAGAACTGAATTACGATAGCCACAAAACTCCTACTTTTGGCCTAACCATAAACTAATCAGGAAAGTAAATATGGATGTATGTCTTATTCAGCTGCTGATTTTCTCTGGATAAATTTGTGTTCTCACATTAAATCTGCTAAATCTTAAACACTTAATAACAAGTAATATGAATAATTATGAACGTTGAAATACACTTTCAGAGCCTGAAAACTTAAGGTTTAATTCTATAGTTACTAAAGGTAATTAATATTTCCTATGCTTAATTTAGTTTTGAAAATAATCAGGCCCCTATGTTCCTGTGTGTATATAAATGAGGCCTCTAGTATCAAAGACACAGTGAGTTCAAGTCCCCATTTCGACCTGATGGCATTATGTCACAGTTTGAAAGTAACCACATATTTTAAACATTGAAATATAATCATTTCGTCCGTTTCTAAATGGAACTACATTTACCATTAAATTCAACACAAGAAGATTGTTAGGAAAACATTAAGTCCCCAAGTCTACTGGATGGCATTATGTCCGTCTTTGGTACTAGAGGCCTCGAATAGGGTTACTGCTGCATAAAAGCACAAAACGTTAATGACAGCAATGCTTACATTACATGGCGGTTATTCTGTGCAGCGAAGGGCCTACGGAGAGGTCTTACAGTCATTACTAATTTAAGAAAGATGACCTTGTGTATAAACGTACTGGCTCTTTACAACTGCAGCCTGGACAAGGATACAAATCAGTATGAAATGAAAACTTGCAACTGCTGTAGTGGATGTGATATGGAGCATGGATTCAGCAGTACATGGGCAATATACTGGACACTTAATATGCCCTGTTTGTTTGGAAATGTTTACACAAAGATTACCCATATCCAACAACTGCGTGCTCAGAATGCAGACACATGATTCAAGTTTTCACTGCTCTTCCGAGCTCAATGAAGATGGAGGACATATTGCCCTGGGACATCACATGGACAAAACCTGTTTTCACCTGAATGGCACCGTCAACACACAATTGTCGTGTTTGGACTTTTGCAGATCTACATGCATTTGGGGAGATTCCCTTGCACTTGCCAAAAGTGCCAGCATGGTGCAACTTTACTGCTTGATTCATTATAGGGCCAGATTTCTTTGAAGAGTGCACACTAGCTGGAATAATGACCTGATAAGTCTTAGTTGCTGAATAGCTGTTCAATTTATGGAAATGTGTACTTTCAAGGGTGACAATGTGGGGAAATGGCGGCGTAGCTAAGTTGATAATTAAAACTTCTAATAGGTTTCACGATTCATTTCCAGGAGCAGTACGAAACTGGAATTTATTGGTGGAAGTGAGATAAACAATTAATCTACCTTTTTGTCTTTAAATGACATAAAACATACAGCAACATTTTAATGTTTATTTCAACAAATTTAATGAACCAAATTCTTAAGATATCTTTTCCTCTTATTAGGTACACTTAGATTTGTAATGAACATAATACTCTCGCACTGAATGCAGTTTAAGCAATCCTGTGAAAATTGCCCACTGAAATTATTTGTGCACTTGGTGCTTTTACTGGCATGGATTTTGAAAGAATATCATAGATTCCTTCAGTTGCTTTGGTGCAATGATGGCACACAACCTTGAAGTTAGAATAGGAACTGGCTGGTAGCAAGCCAGAAACACCTTGGGCTTACCTGGATTTGAATATAAGATCCTTTGGGTGTTAGCCAGCAATTATCTGTTGAAGACATCAAAGCTATTTTAGTTTTAGATAAATAGGGTCCTCAGTAGAGATGAAGCCATATGGTTTGCTCAACAGTAGATTTCATTCCAATTACTTCAGTAATGAAAAGGTCATTTGGGTTGGTGTTTAAGCTAATTATGCAATTTCAAAGACTTCAATTTTTTTAAATTTTGTTCATTTTAACAGGCTTCTGGCAAATATTGAAGTAATGACAATTTTCAAAGCTTTTGTCAATTTGTATGAATTTGATGCTAGTTATTTGAGAATTTGTCTCTGAAGGAACACTGCATTTGAATCCTTAATTAACACAGGAAAGTCATTGTAGTAGATATGGATGAGATTATAGGTGTCCGTAAAGTCATGGTGCAGTTATGAATTCTTATAATGGCTAAATGAAATGAAACCAAAGAATGAAACATGTGCTACATTGAAGATTATCTCAGAGTGTTAGTAATATGATTTTCATTGTTATGCACGAGGAAGTGATGTTGCTAGCCACGAGTCTGTAGAAGCTATATGGGAGAGGCCTAACAAAGTTTTAAAGAAATGTCTGCAGTTGTTGCAGACTGTCATAAACCCAAGTGATGTGATTTTGCAATTGAGATGCTTAATGAGATTGACAAGGATTCCTATTTAGCATTGAGGCCACACTTGTCATAATGTCAGTATATGGACAAATGAACATCCAAGTGTCTGCATGGAATAACAGCCCAAAGCTGAACAAATGGAAGCTGCATCAAACTGTGTTGAACAGGAATGCAAGCTTGTAGAGTTTTCCTTTCATTTGTTGACGGTTTCCCTTTTGTACCTTGTTTTGCTTTTCTGTAACCAGTCGAAACTGCACCAAGACTTGATGGAGGAACTGTGTGTGACAACACCTTCCTTCTTAGATTGGGCTCTCTCAGTCTGCTACATCAGCCCTCAGGAATGATTCATCAAGGCAGGTTTAAATGGACTAAGTTGACCAATCTTGATTACAATGGGGTATCTGATGTTATGAAGTCTTGGGGATGGTTTGAGAAATGTGCACAACAAAACCTTTGTTATGTTCACATGCCTTTCTTGATTCACTCTTCTACTTGCCATACAAAAGCTTTTGGTTGTATTTCTTGTTTATTGAGAGAAACTTTCATTACAGATTTACAAATTTCACTGTAGTTATAACGACAAAGTAATATAAAAACCCTAGCGCAACAGCCCATGCCCGCCTCGGTAGCGTGATGGTTAGCGTGTCTGCCTCACGTTCAAGAGTTCGCGAGTTCCAATCTCGCTTAGGGTAAGGTTTTTTCCGAGGTTTTCCCTACCCGAATGTGGACCTCGGGCATCATTTCACCCATTTCATTTCATTCATTCGTCCGATATGACACAATGTTGGAGGACGTTAATTAAAAAGAAAGAAAGAAAAAGCAAGAGCCAAGGCTTGCGTTCCATACCTCTGCCCACTACAGGCGTCATTGGTGGGGTGCAGTACTGGAGGGTGGAATGTGATCAGCGCCCCGAGCCCTCCCGGCCAGTTATGCGGCCTTCGCGACCTGGGGCCGCTGCTTCTCCATCAAGTAGCTGCTCAATTGGACCTAACGAGGCTGAGTGCATGCTGGTACCGGGGATCGAACCCGGGTCCTCCGCGCCAGAGGCAAGCGCGCTACCAACTGCGCTACGTAGGCGGTCGACAATAATATAAAGCAACAGTAAAAGTTTTAAAAAATTGTTCACTACAAAATGGCTTTGAAATGCATGCTCCTGGCATGATTGCGAGAAAAAATTAATATTACTTGCCACTTGAAAAGTTGGCTTGATGTAACAAGATGTGCATTTTTTGGGCACTGAGATTTGGGCTCTATTACATTTACCAGTTATATAAAAATTATACAGAATGAAGGGAAAAATTCGAGATATACATTTTATTTGTCGTACAATATCTTAAACATGCATTCCTGGAAATGCCGAACCAAATGCCAGGGTTGGTATTGGACTGACTTTTCGTTTTTGAGGGGAGGATTCAGGAACCCCAAAATGGACATTTCGGTGAAATCTCCGTATCTAATTTTTAGGAGGAATGCAATACTTCCTCTGCTTGACACAGACAAGTAGTAGAGAAAGTAAACGAATTTATATGTACTTTGATTTTGTAGGGCAGAAGTTGGCATGAAATTCATATTTGGGAAATCTGGGGGGAAATGCAACATACATAGAATGATTCCTGTGCAGATTTTGTCAACTGACATGTGAGTGCATAAGCCAGTATTGATCAGTCAGCCTTCGCTAAAAGAGCTGACTTCAGTGCCTGGTACTTTTGTATGAGAATATTATATAGGACAAGGTTTTGAGAAATGTCATGCTCCAATTGCATTATACAAGTGGAGGAACTGTCAATCACAGATGAAATGCGATTCCAGATACCGACGACTCAATAAGAGGGTCATGCTGGAAGCCCTGAGCAACATCTTGTTAAAATTGAAATTCTAATAAGGTTACAAAAACGACCGCAGGATCGTAATGTACAGACTTCACACATGTTGCCGTATTGTGATGTCATTAGCTTCTATCACAGTCATTATTTCCGAAATTGCAGACACCAATGTTTCGTTTCGACATCACGTTGCCAAAGAGGGAGAATGTGCTGCTGAAATGGAGCTGTCTTCAGTGTGCCTATGGAGATATCTGCATGGCGCCACCAGTGTCAGGAAATGGGTGAAACATTTCAAACATTGGCGCACGATCTCGTAGCAATCGCCCTCGAACTGACTCCACGGAACGCATGTCACTGGGAATGAAATTGCTGTAAAACTTCCAGTGGGACACATGATTGAAAGCTTAGGTTATAGACAAGTCTGTACCCGTTGGGCCCCACGTTTATTGACCCAAAGCCTAGTTCAGAGATTTCAAAATGAAGGTGGTGAAAGCTGTTCTGTCATTACGAGCCTTAAACAAAATGTCAGGGTGTGAAATGGCACCACTTGGATTCGCCATCGAAGAAAAGACAGTGCAGTCTGCTGGGACAGTTATGAACATTTTGTTCTAGGATGCACGGGCTTGCATTCTGGTTGATTTTCTTGAAACCTGAACAAACAATAAATTCTGCCCGCTAAGGTCGATAAGCGTCCTGGAAACAGGATAACTCGCTCCCCTCCCTGGTCGTGTCATTATAGAGAAAATGAAGACATTTGGATGGGAAACTTTTGTACATCTCGAGTTGGAACCCTCCGACAGATGGGGGCACAACGCTGCGAGTGGGTGGGGGGGGGGGATATTTGGAAAGCAGTGTCTTCGGTCAGCTGGAACTGAATTCTATTGTAAAATGTGAGAAAAGAAATGGATTCCTGTTGAGAACTGGCAGAAAAGTGTACGTTTATTATGATGCAGTTTATTTAAAAAATAAATATTAAGATTTTTAAAAAATGTTGCTCACAACTTTGAAATCATCACTGGTACAACAGCCCTTTGTGGGCCTTGGCCTTCTGAAAAAGTTTTCCCCATTTTTTCCTGTTTAGTGCTAAGCTCCTCCATTTCTTGGTTCCAATTCACGACTTTCAATTCCCACGTATTTAATCTGCATTATTGGATGCATATGTTGGTTTCTAAATCCGCGGGGTTCTGTCGTGGCCTTACTCATTGGAGGTGCCATCACCAGTATCTGTGGCAAGCAAAGCGATAGTTAATCAGTATCCCCATATGCACCAACAGTATGAAACTCCATTGCCTTTTCCCAACTTTGCAAAGAACAGTTCCCCTAGACCCTGGCAGCCCATGTATCTGGTTTATCAGAGAATGTTTTACACGTCGGCATCTTTGGTTCAGAAGGTGCCGGCCTGGAAGCCGAGCAGAAGGTTGCGTTCTTGTCGGTCTTGCTCTAAGGTTTCTCAACAAAGACAGGAAGATGAATGAATATGTGGCAGAACTTTCACCTCAGAGAAGAGTAAAGAATTCACTTGTGTGCAAATGGAAAACCGATGTCTTCTCATACTAAATCATTTGCTCCTTACTAACAAAGATAGGGCAGTTGTTAAACTTTTTCTGTGGTCCTTGAATTCAAACGTGGAAAATACTGTCTATACTTGCGTATTTAGCGTTTAAAGCTGTGGCGGTTCAAGGCTAAGAAATGCACCTGATATCTAGCACGTGGGAAACTTAATTAAAAGGACTATTGCCCTCAAATACAGAGCCATCTTATCTACGTGTGATCGTATTACGGGAATTGTTTGCCCTGAACTGTGCTTTTTCAAACCAGTTCATGTGCCAGCTTATCAATTGATGTTTCTACAGACTGATAGGTTGTGAGTGTTCGTGTAGAGAAGTGAGACGGCGATTTACAGACACATTTCCTGCTGTTCGTCAGTCTCCTTGAGAAGGAACCAAGTAAATCTGAGAGAAGTTTGAGTGAGTCCAAATAAATACTGAGAAACGTTGCACAGGAATAAGAAATGTCGCAAAACCACCAAACTAGTAATGTTGTATGTTATTTTGCTACATATGCCGATCTTTCTGTAATTTCTTGACCTTTTAATTTTCCTGTCATAAGCACTTTAATGGAATCGTTTCTAATAACCGTGATGGTGAAGCAAAGACGAAATGGACCGGCCATTCATTCAAAGCCGAATGTTTCGAGTTTGAATCCTAGCGACTACAATATGTGCCTATGACAATGGATGGGGAGGACCCGCGTAAATAATCGGTGTTAGGGTACGCATGAATAATGCAGTTAAATTTGACTGGATTTTGAGTTTTATTCTAAAACAGTACTATACAATCGAAATAAATTAATATTTTAGATACAAAAAGTTTTTTTCTTCTTTTTTTTCAATTTTACACACGAAGCATGGTTTTGTTTATATGATCATGAATTAATGAGTGTTGTTGCAAATTTTGTTAAAAGGTGTGAGATGTGACGGCACAAGGCCATATGATGAAGTTGTAGTTATAATTTGCACGAGATGTATGCTCTTGAATGTCATGGGCTAGGAATATCAGACTCCGCCGGCAAACAGCGCGCTTCCCGGTGCCAAGAAAATTCCCGTGAGGCCGGCCCATGATCGAAAGGAAGGCTGTGTTTATAGCCAGGAGACAAGTTGTTTTTGTATATTTGTTCAGTACAAAAAATAGTAGTATACATATCGCTGATGGTCTATGCCAGGGCCTTTCAAAGCCTGAAATCGTACCAGGTGTAATCCAAGTTCGGCTCGACTCCCGCGCTGCAGAGCGAAGAAGCGAAGACTCGAGGAAACCTTGTTGATAGGCGGCTTGCTTATCAGTAAAATACATACGTGCAATAGAAATACCTATTTATGGAGCGGCTTCCTCCGAAGAAAGCAATGCCAAAAGTCCGTTTAAATCCGGGTGAGACCCTTACTTTTTTTAAAAGTTTTCACGATAGAGTTTAAATGCCTCGTGTGGTACAATATTAAGTGTATGAGAAAATCACACTATAGTACAGTGGACACAGCTTATCGGTAGTTCCCAAGAGTTCAACATGGCGACATTACCTATACTAAACAGCAGTCCTGCCAACGTATGTATATACATAGTAAAGGCATTTCTAACCTCAAATATCACAGGGTTAAAGTAACATGCTTTCAAACGATAATAATGCTTGAACATGGTTACCACACAACACATGATGAACCTATTCATCTTCGGCAAATCTTGTTCTGCAATAACACTTTTGGATAAAATCACTCCGAGTGCTAAATATCGTAATATATATTTGATGTACTACTGTGTAGCGAACACAAAAATAACAATGAATGAAATGGGTGAAGTGATGCTCAGATGAGCCCGAGGTCCATGGAGCTTTAAGTTACCCGACATTCATCTTCTCAGGATAAGGGAAAACCTTACCCGGATAACTTACCCCAAGCAAGATTTGAACTCGCGACCTCTTGAACGCGAAGCAGACACGCTACAGAGGCGGGCACAAACAGTTGACTGTACTAATGCAACCTAACAGGTTGAATATCACCAAATATAACCAGACCGTGCCATAATGGGGGAAAGTGTGAAGTGTTTTTTTTTTTGGGGGGGGGGGTGGGGGGTATCTCAGTAAGTTGTGCCTAGTATACATGCAAACATACATTGTGAAATTATAAGGGGTTGCTACATTCTCAGAAAAGCATTTATCCAAAACTGGGGTTTGTACCAGTGAATTCTAGATCATTAAAACAAAAGACGACGTTTGGTATTAAAAACGAAGTTCACCTGTTTAACACTGCGCACCGCACCTAAACATTACACAGCGAGGCAGAAAACGGCGGTGGAAGTGAGGAAGACGAGCGAGTTGTGGTTTGCACCAAGATCAATCTTTCGTAGCCAGTTTTTGCACCTTGCACCAGCTCATGCACCCTGAGAGGCACGCTAATTCCCTTATGCTTTCTGAATTTAACTGAGAATTTCCCCAGGAAACAATATGGTGTGTAGTATTTGCACTCCGCACGTGGTTCAAAGTCGTGAGCTCAGTTTGACCATTCTGTATTGTTGACACGCTTTCTTTGTGCGTGACTAATTAAAGATGTACTTGTGTACCAAAGTATCATTTGGGAATTGTATCATGTACTGTGATGTCATGCATATGAAGGTTCAGTTAAAACGGTAACGACATACTTGCGTAGTCTGATGACGTCACCACTTTGTGTCATCTCGTTCTATTTTAAACACCCGAACTTTCTATGTCTCTTGAAAATCATGTGCTTGGCATTTTCGATTTGTGGAGTTGACTATAATAAGTGTATATTCGTGTGTATTGTCCAACCCACTGATCAAAGCCGATAAATTTCGTATTCTTTTCACAAAACTGGTCGGTGCAAAACGAATTAAATTCTAGTCCGCGCAGGTTTGTTTCTACTCTGTTAGTATGACTTGTCTGCACATGTAGTGCTCTGGGTGTGAAAATGCAAAGTTTTGTTACTGTCGATGAAAGATCGAGGGGAAGTAGGACGAGAGTTCGAGTTAAAACAAAACGACAATCGGAATAAAAGCGAACGCCCTCAGAAGTGTTTCTGGAAATCTGAAGTTACTTTCATAACAACACCGGCTTCACATCACCAGCAACATGAAGACTGCAGTGATAAAAGCAAGCTCTATACCTTCTTTCCCTGTTTACCCTCCCCTTATGTGGGACTTGTGCCTAGGGTCAGACACCTGTCGGAGAGCACAGGAACCTATGGGCCGGACAGAGTGAAGTGGTCAGTATGAGAGTGAGCAAGAGGATGATAGGAAAGGCAGGTGAAATGGATGACTGGAAAGGTGGTGATGGAGCAATTGGTGGAATGAGTGGCAGGGGAACCAGAGAATCTTGAGAACCCTCGCCCAGGTCGCCCACGAATACCACATGCGGTTCCCTGGGATCAAATCCGAGCCTCCTAGGTGGTAGGCGCACGCCAGGGTTGCCAACTCGTACGATAATTACGGGGTGTACGATAATTTGAATGTATGATAGTTCGATACCGGCGAAATATAATTTTCACTGGTTTGTCACACCAGCGAAATGAAACTAATTACAAATAGTGACACCACTTTTGCCCTTATGGCCGGTCTCCATCCCTCTAAGGCAACCATTTCATATCCTACTAATCCTTCTTCCCTTTATCCTCTTGTTGCCAGTGTTCCCAGATCTGGTAATCTCAATGACGAAAGCACTGTTCAGAAAATTGACGATCAATGTAGAAAACTCGGAATACGTACTATTCCGTGTGAAATAAAGAACATGCCTGAACCTGACAGTTTCTGGAGTACTGTTAAACATGTCACATTGGTGGAAATACTGATTTCAAACAACTAGCGGCCTTTGCATTATCAGTGGTTTCGTTCGTATAATTTGTGTTTCGTTGCGCTTCTTGCGAAAGCTTTTTCTAAACTGGGTTTAGTAAAAACCAGAGTTAGAAACAGGTTGGCGCTAGCTACGGTAAGTTAACTTATTCTGTCGTCTCAGCTTATGACAGAATGTAGTATATCCGAAAATCTGCAAGTCATCAAGAAGATGTTAAATTTTATCAACAACAAATTTGTAAAATGCTGCAACGGTTGAGGAAGATGATGAACTTTCAGATGAATAGTGTGAGAAACATAAGTGCTAAAGTTGTAATACTGGTTGAGGTCATCAATCTTGTAAGTGAATATAATAAACATCATTACTATTACATTTTTATAAGTGTTATACTGATATTTTTATTGTTGTAGCATTTGGTTTATGAGGTACGATAATTTTGAACCCAAATCTATAAATTTGATTGGCTGGTACGATAATTTTACTTTTAAATGTTGGCAACCCTGGCGCACGCTCTAAACACTCGGCCAGGCGCCGCCCAAGCTCCATACCACGATTTTAAAAAGAGCAGTAAGACAAATACTAGAGCCGCCTGTCCAGTACAACCTGAAGAAGCTAATGGGAAAAGTCTGATGTAGAAACTTTTTCAGTAGATTTGGACATAGCTGACAAAAGGAACATCATGTTACACTCAGGCTGCTGAAGGATGTGACCGTTCGCATGAAGGAAGTGGTTTAGGGAGATGATACACACCAGTGTTCTCAATTATGTAAGATTTGACATTCTCATTTCAAGTTGTAACGCAACGCTAAGAATAGCATCCTGTGGAACATTGAATAAATTGCAAATGTAGGTATAAACACTACTGCCACATACGGAGCTGAAACAAATTTAACAAAAATATAGAATCAAAACTTATGTCGATGGAAATGGATTTTCTAAGGTTAACGAGATGTTCAAGAGTGGAAAAATAAATGTTACAAGAGAAAAAATCTGATGTGTTGCACTCACATGACTTTCTCTACTCTTGTACGAACCATTCTTACAAACTCTTACTCCTATATCTTCTTCGTGTTAGTTGATGTAAACATTTGTACAAATTATATTATTTCCTTGTAGGTGCAAGGGGAATACAGTAGGCTTTGTGGGATAGTCAAATGTTTTAAAGCTTTGAGATCCGTTCTCTTTGCACAGTTAACATATAAAAACGATGTTCCATTTCACGAAAGTTTCAATTTTTCCGAAACTGACACAAGTAACAGGGAATATCTCCGAAATGGTTCACTCTACAAAAAAATTTGTTTAGAGATAAATTGTGTTTTAGAGAGACCTACATTTTTGTGCTGTAAGATTTTGTCTATCTCTTACGGTTTGCGAGTTATTCAAAAGTCATTCAGAGCAAACAGGACTACAAAGGCTATAGCCAGAAAATTCAAAATATACATTTAATTTGTCATAAAAATATCTTAAACATATGGCATTTTAATAAAAATCGTTAGCTTTTTCAAGAAAATAAAAATTTTCGAAAAGGTTTCCATGTAAAGGGTAGGTCAGGGTGGGGGGCATTTTCTTCAAAATCTTCGTGTCGCATCCTTGAAGGACATTAAACTTAAATATCAGCTTTGGTTTTTAACCGACTTTTCATTTTTTAGTTATGCTGTACACAGACTGACATACACGCGCACCTTTTTCTAAAAATGCTTTTTTTAGATTCAGGGGGCCTCAAAACATTTATTTCCGTGAAATCTCTACATCGAATTTTCGTGTGGAAAAATGAATAACTCAATATTAGACTATGTAAGATAAACAACTGAGTTGGACATGAATGAATCGAGATAGGTTAGTAAATGATTTTGGAGTGGAGTCCACGTGGAAGAAGAAGAAAAGGAAGACATTGAAACTCTGGATGCGGGAAATAAGAACTGGAAGAAATGGATAGCGATGAATGGGGAAAGAAGATTCTTTAGGCACAGAAAAATGTGTAAACATTGAAATTCTGTGTATAAATACATTTCAAATCCTCAAGTTTGCGCCTTAACTACAATCTATTTTTACATATTATAATTTGAGTATAATTAAAATCCGATTACTATAATATTAGAACACAAAGATACGTCACTGCCAAATGAAAAGGCTATTAAATTCCATAGACATAGACGAATCAAAAGGCATTCGTTGAATTAAAATGACTATTAAGGTTCTCATGATTGGGTCAAAATGCATTTAATTCCAGCGTGCTGTTTCAAAATATATTGAATTTAAATTTTAAGTAACTTAGAAGTCAGGCGGGAAAGATGTTTAAAATTTCATGTGATTTAGCTATAATGTCTACACAAATATTTACATTTTTATGAAAACTGCATATTTTTCACAGCAAATTTGTTTCCTGCAAAATTAGTAAAGGGGTACGTAAATACACTAAGAGTAACGTGGTAGCTAGGATATTTGCTGAGGTCTGAGCACAGACCGTTTAGAGTGAAAATGCCAGGAAAGAGGCAAAACAAGGGTAAAAGACCAATGATGTTCACCTATAAAAGTAAGATTAGGTAATGAGACGTCAATATCTAACATATTGAAATACCTTGGATCAGCTTTTGATGCAAAATTAACCCGGAATGAGCATGATATATCCGGTGTTGTCATGAAATTTCACGAATTCAGCTTTTTGATGTGTGTTACCTCATCCTTGCAATTAGCGTGAAGCATGTTGGTCTACTTCTCGGTAATGGTGCTTCAATCTGGGCCTCTGCGTTCCAAAACTGAAGTGAGAATATAAAAGTCGAGAATTGGGTCATCCGCTTAACAGGTACTTCCACTCCCAGTTCAGCACTCCATAAAGATGTTAGTGCTTCTTGCTATACACGCCTCTTCACTTCCTTCACCAACACTCATCTCGCACAATGCAGCACCTACTGAGCAACCTCACCACATGTCTGCGGTTCCTTGTATCTCTACAACTACTGCGATGTAGGTGTACAAAGTTTTCAAACCGAAATAAACAGGCATATTCGTATATTCCAAGTGAACATTTTGTCTTGCACGCGCGTAAAAGACTATAAAAAAACAAGATACTTGATCAAGACCTCGTTTACCTTTTAGACTTTCACGTAATGTAATGTAAGAATAAAGAGTCTGCTTTCGCATACCAATGCTGCATAGGGGAAGCGCAAGCCTTATTGGGAGGTAAGCGCCGGTCAGTCGGAACAGTAAACAAGATTAATTGTGCGCTCGCCCAGGAAAACACGATAAGCACTATCGCCAGGGAACTACAGCCTTTTGGACGTTCTGGAAGCTTCCAACGAGTAAGTTGTGTCAGGGATGCCCGTTCGCCTAAATGGACACCTTTTCTGGGCTGTTGTCTCCCTCGGGGGGCGTGGCGCAGACACCTACTGCTGTAGAGGACTCCGGTCCATTTATTCTGTTGGCCTCTCATACCCCGCGAGACTACTTCTCGAAGTAGGAGATGAAATTAGGCCTCGGGCAGCAAAATTGTACACCGAAATGCCCGGATAATCTCCTGAGGACTAGGTTCCCAGAGCACACCGAATTATCAGATTCAGCACGATAACCAGCAGCTAAACCTATTAAAAACCACACTCACTAGGGTACAGTTAACCCTTCCACCGCAGTAGTGGAACATACTCCAACAGTGAAAGCATACTTTTTCACACTATCTTATATATTTAAACGAGCAGTTCTTATGTATATTCCGCGCAACTTGGAAACGGCTCTAACGATTTACATCAAATTTTGTATTCAGACAGGGTTTTGCTTCATAAGTTTATATAGGTGTAGTTGCTGAAAAAGGCGATTTTACGCGTAAGTCACAATCAGTCGAAACCTTATTTTGGCCATAATTTCTCTGTTAATGGCCCAATTTCAACAAACAAGCCGTGATATTAAACTTTTCGTCACGAAAACGGCTCCAACAGTTAGGTTGAAAATTTGTATTTAGTTAACATTTTGGTTTTCAAGTTTATCTAAATAAGTATCTTCTCAAAAAAAAAAAAAAGCCGAGCGAAGCACGGTCGCCCAGGTATTATTGTTATTTTTTTAACGTCCTCCAACATTGCGTCATATCGGACGAATGAATGAAATGAAATGGGTGAAATGATGCTCAAATGAGCCCGAGGTCCATGGAGCTTTAAGTTACCCGACATTCGTCTTCTCAGGGTAAGGGAAAACCTCGAAAAAAAAAAAAAAAAACCTTACCCGGGTAACTTACCCTAAGCGAGATTCGAACTCGCGACCTCTTGAACGTGAGGCAGACACGCTAAACATCACGCTACCAGGCGGGCATTATTGTTAACAGTAGGAAACAATTGTTTGAATTACAGAAACAAAATTGAAATATTGCAAACGTATGGGTAGGGGTGTGCGTGTGCGCGCGTGTGCACATAATGAATATTGAAATATATTCCAAGTACAGACACTATCAATTGTGTAAGTCAAAGTCCACATATGACCATGGAGAAAGAAGGGGACGTTACAAATAATACAGAAGGTGGATAAGTATTTAATTCATTTAGTTAGCACCTTCATTTATTTTATCATTTAAAGAGAATCAGTATAACAACGTCAGTTTTTACATACTTCATTTGTTTATAAAATGTGCGGTGCCCGCATTTCAAAATAGCATATTTACTATTTCGAAATTTAATGACAAGCAGTCTAAGGAAACCTTGGCAAAGATGCTGTTCAATGAATGACATGCAACAGATTATATACCGAAATTTCTTTCTTATGTGTAAAATCAAATTAGCTATTGGTCAGCTATGAGATCATGGCATACTATATCCGGCATGAGGACGAGGGGTGACAGGAATGCAATCTTTACTTCATCACCAAATGCAGGCAGGCCACCTGTCTTTTGTTTACGTACACACACATCCTTGTAAACAAGGCAAGTTTCAAGGCGTGCAGTGGCGGAACCGTATAGAAACATGATGTATTGGTTTGTTGATAACGTTACGTACATTTTCTTTTGGCATAGCAAACACAAAGCTTTATTTTTACTGGGAACACAAAAGTACTTATGTTCCCATTGACTTTGAAGGATCGCGAAATGATTCCACCATTGATACAATGTGAAGGACTGACCGGTTCTCTGAGGTAGGCGCATGGGCGCCGAGCAAGGGGGAGGGGTCGCGCCCCCCTGGAACTCTAATGTGCAGTTAATGACTGACTATTAGACTATTGTTTTCATTTTCATGCAAAGAACAATTTTTATTCAGTACAGGTTAATCCGGTTATCCGCAACAAATACTATAACTTTTGACAACAGAATAATGAATTAATGTTGATTGCGAACTTCCATCAAGACACCCCCCCCCTCCCGAAACAAAAGTCTGCCGAAGCCCATGCGGGGGCGTGACCTCACAGCTAGCCGATGTGTTGCAGAGTAGAGGGGGTTAAGCCGTGATTTATGGGAAATGGCACATTGCGTCAGTTCTCCCCGTCTATGTACTATATGAACAATTGAATGTGTTCACGGAGTACTAACATACCACCAGCGAAACGCAAATTAAGCTCAAGATTAAGATATGCTCAGATCGGACCAAATACATTTTTTAAAGAACACAATTTGTTTGGAAATGTGCATCGATTAAAAATCTAATTTTGGAAGCTGAAGGAATTAGTTATTTTCGATATTGGAAACTAAAGTGGATGTTAAAGTAGGCTTTCGTAATTTCTGGAGAATGGATGAATGGTTGTTGATTTATCTACAGATAGGCATCACTTGAGTGAAGTTGATTGATGAAATTCTTCCTCCTATAGGTATTTGAGTCTGAATCATGTTCGATTTTACTGTCGATATGGATGACGCAGTCTATTAATCACTGCATTCTGACACTGTAACGAGCCGGGTTTTATCCAATAAAATGGCATTCTTGCAGGCATATCGATATCCGAGGTATTGCTAAATGCTATTGGTCAATATCAGATATGCGGTATACGACTAGAATAGTCGTCTAATCATATCATGCTTCCAATAATTTTTCACAACAATAATATAAAAAAGAACTGTTCTCTAGAAATTGAAAGAATTTAGGAGTTTCTCGGCCTAAGCTATGTTTTATTTAATGACGATTTCGACACTTGAAAATGATCCATGGCATTTTCTCTCAACTCCAATATACGACGTTACGTTTCCATGGGGAATTGAAACCGATTGGGTTCTCATTCTGGAATGCATATTGCATCGACTTGTGTGTTGGGGACAAACAGAAAGTGTGTAGTTGCAGAACACGCAATACACAGCTATCCTGTCTTCCACAGCTCGTTATTACACCTGGTTATAGAGATTTTCAAACATAATAACTTCAACAGAAAGGAAGAAACAAAGCGCTTAAATAAAGTTTGGCATTCAGCATTATACAAAGCACGCAAAGAAAACCTGACCGGAGACAAATTCAAGATCATACGTCATCAACAGCTTCAGTAAAGACAACACCACCAGAGGCAGTTCGAGTCGAGTGGGGAAGCTATTCCCCCACCCGAGTGTCTTTACCGCAGTACCTAGCCGTTATACGGCTTAACCTGCGCGATAGTATGGTAGTTTGGTCTACAGGGATTTAATACTTCTGGGCATGTTAGTGGGATCAGGGGTATTTATAGGGGCGAGATGGGTGGTTGGTAGGGATTGGTCCGTGAGCGGGCAGTGCCCGGCTGTTGATTGACTGTTTAATCAATCAGGTGACGCGCTAATCCCCACCAGGGTTCTGGCCGTCAGTCAGTCCAGGAGTTAGTACGAGTCGCCTGGGTTAACCCAGGCGGATGGTAAGGTGGCCACGGTACCTATCCGTTTAATTACGGATTTACCCGTGAGGTGGTATAGGTTGTCAGGGTATTAGAAGCTTTGGTGTTTTTGCGTGTCTGATGGTGCAGGTTGGGTTCCTATATTGTCACTGGCGGCGGGATCTGTCAGTTCTTGGATGTCTAGCCATCCAAGCGACCATTGCCCTACTGATTACTTCGTCAGCCGCTTGTGGAGCCGTCGAGCAATGCAGTGCTAGTGACAGGAAACCGAGAGGAATAGGTGATGGGTGTGGTGGTGCCAACTGTGGTTACATTTGGCGGATGGTGAAGGGAAAGCGGTACCTACCAGCCAAGGGTGTCCTTGGGTAGGCAGTAGCTCTGTCTCCGCCTAGGGAGGCGGTGGTCATATTGCCCCAGGGTGTTGACCAGCTGGTTTGGGTGAGGTGTGAGTTTGGCATACATTGTGCGAGTCCTGTCCCGCACGACGTCCACAATGTATGGGATGCCGGAATGAGTGTGAAGGATGTGTGATGGAAACCTACGGTCGGTACCGTAGATCATCCTAAGCGCCCTGTTCTGCACGGCCTGCAGCCTGCGGATGCTGGAACGAGCCACCGTACCCCAGACCTCGCACCCGTACAGAATCAGGGGCGGGACGATCGCACGGTACAAGCGTAGTTTCAGGTGTGTAGGCATTGTTGAGTGGAGTATGGGATATAGCTGTCTCAGGGCGCCATGTCCCTGACCACCTTTGCTCTGACATGTGGAGTGAAGGTTAGCCCACGGTCAAGTTGTACCCCCAGGTATTTGGCAGAGTTAACCCATGGGATTCTTCTCCGTCGCATTGTCAGGGATACACCCGGCCGCCAGTTTCGAACTTTGCCCAATAGTAGAGCCTGGCTCTTCTGCGGGCTAATGGCCATTCTCCACTGTTCACTCCACCTGCCGATAGCATCGAGCTGTCGCTGTAGTGGAGGGAAGCAGTACCGAACATTTTTGTTCTGTGCCAGTATGAGGATATCGTCTGCATACTGACACGTAACAGTATGTGGTTCCACGGGTAGGTCAGACATGTAGGCAGCAAAGAGCAACGGCGATAGCACGCTACCTTCCGGAACTCCAGCCGCAATGGGTCTGACCGAGGACAACTTCCCCTCCACCCGCACCCGAAAAGAGCGATCTCGAAGGAAGCTACCAATCAGGGTGAGGTAGGGGGAAGGGATTTCTGCCTCTCTTAGTTTATACAGTAACCCCTGGTGCCATGTGGTTGCAAAGGCTTTTGTCAGTCACTCACATAGCAGCCCCCACTTTAAACCACCCCATGCAGCAGCTGAACCAATAAACAAAGACCGGACCAACCATCATACGCCCAGACATGCTCCGTATCAGTCGTCGCCGAGAGTACCACTGTACTACGGTCAGTCACGCCACTGAGGATGCTCGACATCTGGAAGGAGATTTCCCTCAAGCCCAGATATATCTTTTTGTATTTTATGACACCGGCTGTGAAAGCTTACGCAATTTGATCACGTCTTATTTTTAAATTGAGCTCCTGCATTCCCTAACTCTATTGCGCTCTTTATCCGGATTCAACTAAAGTAGGACAGAACATGTTTCTCCATTGCTTGAAATCTAATTTGATTTGCCCATAAACCTGTGGATGGGAGCCAGAGGTATTGTTTTTGCCATGTCTATCACGGTGGAGATTGTGCGTCAGACCCCGGCAGGAAGTACCCTACAGGTGATCAGAACCACTACTGTGGTTCACAGAGCGCGCCACCGAGCCATCTCCGAGCAGGCGGCCAGCCGACCACAGCACCTCGCCTCGGCCGAACACCGTATTAAGCCACACCGCAGCGCACCATACTACCGATCCTCCTGACTCTTACAACCTGGAAAGACCGGAGAGAGAACAGTAACAAAAGCCTGTCAGAAATACAGTGAAATAGGACAATCTAACAGGGAAAAGCTCATGTACCTCACTTTATCGGAAATGGTCAGGAATAAGGAAAATCTAAATACTTTAAATGAGTTAGCGACTCAAATCAGTATAGCAGAAAGATCTTTAAGACAAACTGAACAAGAAAGAAATCTAAGAAATGTTTATACACCTCCAGCGACTGTTGTAGCACCATCCCGTCGGTCGTTAAGATTGTCAAACCAACTGTAAGCAGAAAGGAGAAGAACGAGGCCAAAACGACAGCCTGATGAGACTTGGACAGCCTACCAGAGACGAATAGCAGCGGCTAGGGAACAATAAACTGCATGAATACCATGAGATCACATATAACTTTACAATATCACCAATTTTCCTTATTGTTATTTAGTTTAATTTAGTTTTAGTTTAATTTAGTTTTCTGCACATTCTATTGTGAAAAAAATTGTAATAAATAAGTTTAAATAAATGAAAATATCCGCACACTACGTCCAGATATAAGAAATTAGGTATCTGGACATAGCTGGCAGATATTATTTTATTTTATTTTATTTTATTTTTTTAGTAACAAAAGCCTAGTTATAGTAGCGTTAGTATTAAACGGGCATTGGAGAGTGCTCATTGGCCCTAATATCTTACTTAGTGCTACAGAAGGATAGCCCCACGACTATGGGTATGAGCGAACCACACAGCAATTGTTCCAAAGTCAAAGCCGCCTGTAAAACGTTAGTTATGTAAAAAGCCAGGATCATAATTTAACTTCCATTTCCGTGAAGGCAAATTTTAAACTTGTTTCAAAACAGTATACCTACTTTAATGCTTACATAATTTGAATTCGAAAAGTTGTGCAACAAACTTAATGTGTGCGGCAAGTCGCTTAAACACCAAACTTGCAGACTACTGAGGAGTGCAGGTTGGGGGTCAGGGCTCGTCAGGCTGAGTGAACTCCTTACCAGACTTCCCAGAGGTACTGAGGTGGTCACGATTTTAAATTACTCGCACGACAAATGAAATGTATATCTTGAATTTTCTGGAAATAGCTAATGGAGTCCGCATCATTCTGGATGTTCCTTTGCATAACTGGTAAACCGTAAGAGAGACAAAATTTTACCACAAAAAAGGCAGATTTCGTTAAAGTGCACCATTTGCCATTTTTTGTTGGGATTAACCATTTCCGAGATATTTCTTATCAATTCGAATTTTCGAATGTTGATACGTTTCTCAAATGTGGGAAGTCGTTAATTTTTTCTTGCTTGACCATGCAAAGAAAACAGAATTTCAAAGCCTTCACATAGCGACCAGCTCTTAAAAAGAATTTACTATTGCTTAAGCGTGCTATATTCCCTATTCCTATTGTAACTACAATGAAATATGTAATACAACATGTTTATCTCGATTAACATGGAGTAGATCGAAGAGTAAGGTTTTGCAAGCATAGTTTGTTGAATAGTCAGAGAAAGTCGTGCGAATTTTGTATATTTTTACTTTCTCTACTGGTAAGTAGGGGAAGTATTGTATTCCACCCAAAAATTCGATGTCGGAATTTCACCGGAAATATATGTTTTGAGGCCCCCTGAATCCAAAAAAAGCATTTTTAGAAAAAGGTCCGTGTGTCAGTCTGTGGACAGCATAACTCAAAAACGAAAAGTCTGTTAAAAACCAAAGTTGGTATTTAAGTTTAATGTCTTTCAAGGATGCGACGCGAAGATTTTGAAGAAAATAGCCCCACCCTAAACTACCCTTTACATGGAAAATTTTTCGAAAATTTTGATTTTCTTGAAAATGGCTCTGACGATGTTGGTTAAAATGTCATATGTTTGAGATATTTTGATGGCAAATGAAATGTATATCTTGAATTTTCTGGCTATAGCCCCTGTAGTCGTATTTACTCTAGACGTCTTTTGCATAGCTGGCAAACCGTTAGAGATAGACCAAATCATACTATACAAAAAATGTAGATCTTGCTAAAATACACAATTTATGTCTAAATAAATTTTCTTGTAGGGTTAACCATTTCGGAGATATTCCTTGTTATGTGTGTGAGTTTCGGAAAACTTGAGAACTTTCGTGAAATGGATCATCGTTGTTCATTTTTTTTGTATGTTAAGTGAGCAAATACAACAGAATCTCAAAGCTTTAAAAGATTTGACTATCGCACAAAGCCTACTGTATTCTAATATTCCCCTTGTACCTACAAGGAAATAAGCAATAACATAAGTTGTACAAATGTTCCCCTTGTACCTACAAGGAAATAAGCAATAACATAAGTTGTACAAATGTTATCTTAACTAACACGAAGAAGATATAGGAATAAGAATGGTTAGTACAAAAGTAGAGAAAGTCATGTGAGTGCTACACATCAGATTTTTAATATTACGCGCTCGTGTTCATTCCCACATTCACGCTTCGATACTATGGAATATAGGGAATAATTCAGCCGAGAATCGAACTCGGGGCTCCTGGGTTGACCGAAAGTCCACATGCGTTTGCGTTCTCTTTTGTTTTTGCAGCAGTTAGGTTAGATGCGAGATTGTCAGCCTACGAACCATGACAGCAACATTAGTAAATGCTAAAAGTCGGATGGATTGTAGATACATTGGAATACGTTAGTTGGTGTTCTCAAGGTTACGAGACACCCTGTTTAAGGAATACTTGCAGTGGACATGTCACGTGAGCGAGTGAGTGCAAGGTGGTTGGCTCAGCTTCCAAGACTAATGGAAACCTTTTCGCTCTTCAAGATTTCAAGGAAATGTTTTACATGTTTGGAATTTATTAAGCGCAAAAGTTTTCTGAGGAATTGGTCGCCCAAAGATTCGCGGAAGGAAGGTTGCTGGAGCGCGTTCTGCACATCGTCTCGGAATTGATCGAGTTTTATTTTATGTTAGTGACGTAAACTGTGAGAATCAATCTGCCGGCAGGCTGCCACACTCTCAGCCCGCTCACAGTTCATAAATAAATCTGTGCTCGCCACATTAACCGTGGGCTGTTTTAAATATAGTAGCGCTCACATGTGTCGCTGACCCAGCATATACATTGTTATGCAATATTCAAATCCCAACGTCCATGTCAACAAAGTGATAACAGAACTTTATCTTTGGATGTCTTACAGGAACGTCCGAAGTCTGGTACTATGTCTGGAACAGCTTTAATGGCTGCCAAAATCAAATTTTGATTTGTTTTGCAATTTTTACTTATCTTGCAGCCACTGTAGCTATATTTGTTACACAAGGTGAATATATTTCAATTGATAAGATAAAGAAATCACGATGAAGAAGAATATCCCAGACAAGACAAAATGGGAAGCCTTCAAAGCAAGAAATAGTGTAACTGTTTGCAGCTCTCTCTTCTTCACTTAGTCGATGTTTCTCTAAAGCTAGCAATAAGAGTTTTGATCTAGTGATTACTGTAAATATTGCTTAATATAAGCCAACAGAGGTTAACTTAAGTGCATCGTGTTAAGAAGGAACGTTAAATGAAGTATGGCTTGGGTGCAATGTTTTGAAAATAAGCCTTTTTTGTGCGCCTTTAAGGGTTATCAGGAATACTGAACTTAGTTAAGTAGGATGTAGACATCCCTTCCTCTACCAGTAATTCCCAACATACCCATCACATTCTATTGGATGCAGTGTAGAGTCCAGCTCATTGGGACATGTTCCCGAGCTTATTTTGACAACCCAATACACATGGCTATTATTGCACATTAAAATTGGTTAACAGAAGTCGTGAACGCATATGGTCTGCGGCTCAAATATAATAATAATAATAATAATAATAATAATAATAATAATAATAATAATAATAATAATAATAATAATAATAATAATAATAATAATAATAATAATAATAATAATAATAATAATAATGTATTGTATTCAGACAGGGTTTTGCTTATTAAGTTTATCTATATAGGTGTCATTCCTGAAAAGACGTGATTATACGCGTAACAGTCACAATCACTCTAAACCTTGTTTTGGCCATAATTTCTCTGTTAATGGGCCAATTTCAACAAACAAGCCAGGATATTAAAGGTCTCATCATGGAAATTGCTCCAACAATTAGGATGAAAATTTATATTTAATTAACATTTTGCTTTTCAAGTTTATCTGAATAAGGATCTTCTCCCCACTCCCCCCAAAAAACACGATTAAAAAAGGAAAAGAAAAGCCGAGCGAAGCTCCGTCGCCCAGGTACTGATCAGTAAGATTACATTGTCAAGATGGTAAATACTGTTACACCTACAGTTAACAAGTGCTGAGTCAAGGATAAAATTCTGATATCGGAATCCCTACAGTTAAAACTACAATCATGTCATAATTCATTTATATAGTACAAACATTTGCTTATGAGAAAAGCGTTCAACTTGCTTTTAAAGTGTTGCCTTGAGAGGTTAGCTATTGATTTAATTTCAGGTGGCAATTTCTTGTAGAGCTTAATTCCAAGTGTATCCTTGTGTGTGTGTGTGTGTGTGTGTGTGTGTGTGTGTGTGTGTGTGTGTGTGTGTGTGTGTGTGTGTGTGTGTGTGTGTGTGTGTGTGTGTGTGTGTGTGTGTGTGTGAGAGAGAGAGAGAGAGAGAGTTTTAACTACACTATCCCTGTAGTAAGTCATGTTGGTTCTGGTGTTGTGTTCATGAAGCTGGGTTGCACGTTATAGCTGTATAGACATACAGAGAGCAGATGGTAATTAGTTTTTTATTTATAAAAGTCTTCCTGCAAGACTCTCTTGGTTTTAGATTGTACATGATCCTGATACATTTTTTTGGGTAAATAAGCAGTTTATCCATGTGTGTTTTGGCTGCCGAACCCCATATTTCAATTCCATAGATTAAATGCGGATAGATACATCTAGAGTATATTAATTTTAAGATATTTGTATTGTAGTACTTGCTGAAATATCTTAAGAGATATAACGAGTTACTGATTTTACCATGTTTTCAATAGGATCAGCCCAAGTTAGTCGATTATTTAATACAATACCCAAGAATTTAAGTGTTTTTACTTCTGAGACAGTCACTTTGTACCTGTAGAATTATATTAGGTACCATTGTATTTTTTAAGATGTTGAAATGCATCATATTGCAATGTATGTTGGCAATAGCTCAGCAATTCAGAGTGGTATTCAGCTCTTCTATTGATTTATTCCAGCATGAGCTGTTGTATCATCTGCATAGCTGCGTACTCGCCGCGTTGCGTGAGTAAACGTGCAACACGCAGCACAGCTCTGCACTGGGGTAAGCTGCCGTCACGGCGCGGAGACTTGGGGTTGCCGCCCGCCCGCCCTCTCTCTCTCTCTATACAGGCGTGCTCCGGGCAACTCTGCTTCGTACTCCCGTCTACTAAAACTCAAACTCGTGGATTTGGAACAGCCTGACATACTCAATGGTTGTTAATATTTATTTTGTTCCATTTATGTCGTCTAACATTGGCTTTTGTCTTTGGAATACTTTCCTATTGACAGTGGCGTTAACTTGTTTACTTTTGTTAATATTTGGGTTTGTATGGGTGGGATTTTTCTTCATAAACATTAGACAATTCTCATTAACACTCACTCAAACTTCCAGGCCCTAGGAAGCTAGCATGCTAACCATCAGACCACCGAGGCAGTCTAGGCTGGTTACCAAAACTGACACAATCTTGGTGTCCAAGTGTCGAGGATAGTGTTTTGGTTGTATAACAACTACACAGCACCTTATCACGTCATTGACTCTTGTATTCCATTATCACAAAACTTCACTTGACTGGATTAGCTCCAACTTCGAGATAATAGAGCCAAAGGATCGTTTTGGGCAACATTCTAAAACATTGTTGAGCCCCTGCTGTTGGATCAATTTTATGGGTCCAGTGCTGGAGTGCATAAGTAGAATTTGATTGTAATTTAAATTTACTTAAAGATTTTCAGCGTCATTGCGTTGTCGGTGTGCCGTAAATGTGATTTTCTCTGATTTGCCAACACAATACTCGTAGCGCTGTTGTGCTAGACGAGGATCGAAGTAAGACAGTCGTAACCCACTGCGCAGCCCAGAGCGAGGTATGGGATTATGAATTCCTCTGTGGCAGCCCATATTGTTCTTGTGAGGCCATCGCACTGTATACTCCGCGGCCCACACTGCTGTAATAGTGGTCATGAGACAAGCATTTAACGAGGAAAAAGGGACATTTAACTTCGCAGTTGACTGTGGGCGAAGCATGCACTGAAAGGACAAATTTCAACTTATGATTGCTTATTAGAGGAACAGATGGGTGGTCGCAGAAATTGACAATGTAATGAAACAAGGAGAAGGACATATGACTCGGATTGCATGACCACGTCTTTGTTTTCAATGAATATTACGCGAAGTTTGCGTTTCGAACACCTCGTTTCTGTGAAAATGTACGGAATAGGCAGCGATTCACGATCGTTCGGAATGCTCTTTTTAGCTTCTATCCATTATAATGAACTTTGGCATACAAATCAGTTTGCTGGAAACAATACTGGAAGAATAGGCCTTATCTCGTATCTTTACTGCTACGTATTTCAGTAGTTTAAATGTATGGATATTAGTAAATTAAGAGCTAAAAGAAAATGCTATGCGTTTTGTTTAAATACTTTTGATTTACCAAGTGATTGTCAAGATCCGCGAACGCCAACCAGCGTTACGTGGACCTCTGCCCCTTACATATACTGTCTAATCTACCTAATCTCTCTGGCAATGCATTTAAGTTATTTTGTTTGTCCATGACACAGTCAATTGCTGGGGTAGTACCAGTGTCGTCGGTGTGCCAAAATTTCATCCATGAGGCGTATCGGAAATAATGCGAAACTGCCCAGCTGTTTACGCGAGCTTATTGCACATACACGACGAGTTTCTCAACAGTGCAGCACACGCTTGCTTCCCCTACGCAAGTTATCCCCCCTCCTTCACTGCTAATCAGAAGCGGATGCCTCGGAGTAGCACATACAATTTAACGGGAGGACGAATATATTCGTTTTCCAGATGAAGATGATAAAGTTAAGTGCCTTATTTGTAAGACTGGTAGTTGCAGGTTTATACCATTTCCCTTGCTTACGTTCCGTGTTCACGATAAACGTTATTCCCCTGGAAAAATACAACGAACCTTTGAACCAATTGTACGACACATTCTCTTCACAATTTGAAGATATAAAAACATATGAAACCAAATTCCAATTATTTTGCACTTTTGAAGTTTCCACATAGTGAGGCTTCACACGAGCTACAAAATATGAAACTACTTGCATTGCAGAATTCCACGACCGTGAGAAAGAAGCGTGGGAATTATTTAGGTCTCTGCCCTGCTGTATCTGAGATTACGTTTGTTTGCATCTAGTTCACTGGCAGTCTTTGGCTCTACTTATATCTGCGAACACCTAGTCTTCCAATGGATACCAGCTCACTGTGGACTGAGTGGTAATGAGAAAGCTGATTTTCTTGCAAAAAAGGGTACCAGCAGTGTACAGAAATCAATAGTTAATCTACCATTTTATGCAGCTAAAAGATTAGTCAACTCTGAATTCAAAAAAATTATTGAAAAATATTACTATGAAAAATCAAAAAATAAAAGATGGGAACTACCAAACATTCAAACAGTAATTCCTGAGTATCCTCGGAAAACAGCAGTTGCAACCTTCAGGTTGATTACAGGACATGATTGTCTGGCAAAACATTTAAACAGAATTGGGATATATTCTTCACCACTCTGTCCTCTATGTGATCTGCAAGAGGAAATGGATCGAGACCACCTTCAAATATGCCCGGCCACTTCTAGTGCCCCATCCATCAGTGAAAAATATTGGAGAGCAAGAGGATTAATGACTTCATTGTCAGAAATCCAGCATTAGCTAACAACATATCTGCGAACAAACATTTTCAACAATGAACTATATTAAAAGTGAGTATCGCAGCAAGATAAGTGACAATCACCTTGCTTATCTTTTGAGACTGCACTTCATCTTTTGCACCAAATACTGAAGACCCTCTGAAATGTAAATCGGACCAAAAATGTATCCTCAGAAACATCGTGGGTTAATATGAATATGTACGCCTTTGATTTCCTGTACGTAAGAATGTGCCGGTACTGGAACTCGGTAACCATGGATAAATGTGTCATTCTGCCCCAGCGGGTGGAAGGAGGTGATTTCAACCTCCCCTAACTTGCCTGTCGTTGAGCAGCGCTGGTGTATGTACACTCTGTTCAGATGTAGTCATATCAGGACAGCAAAGTCTCTTATCGCAGGCGCAAGAAATCATTCATTTGCGTTGCATTTCTGACTATACACCAAGCTATTAGTATTTCGCTACTCTAGTAAGCAAGACAAGAGACGATCGGTCAGGCAGTGAATCTGCTGGAGGTTAGTAAGATCACATGGGCCAGGTTTGAACAATTGACTAGCGCTGAGCCACCCAGACCGACTGAGAGAATGATGGCGGAAAGACAACCCAGACAACGCGGTTGGTATTCCAGGAAACGGTCATCTGACATGCAAAGTCGAGAGGACTTTAAATCATTCGTGGCTCTTGCCGAGATAATTTAGCAAGAGGAGAGTTTACAACAGCGATTCCCAACGTTTTAACGTTTGCGGCATCCTTTGGAATGATATTAGAAACTAGGGCTATTACGAATATGTTGGTTACATTGCTTTTAATGTTGCGACATGAGTATAGGTTAAGCGCGTGAGCGAAAACAAACGTGCTAATTTTTATGAGTGTCAAAAGACGTTTCATGCAATTCTAGCATTAAAATACGTGAAACTAACAAATTTGCCAAGTGTAAAATTATAATGGTCAGAGATTAGATGTACTGATCAGATGCACCGTGACCGAGCGGTTAGACCATTTGCCTACCACCTAGGCGGCTCGGGTTCGATCCCAGGGACTCGCATTTGGTATTCGTGGTGGACGAAGCGGCGTCTGGACGGTTGTTTTGCTGATTCCCCCGCCGCTCATTCCACTAATTGCTCCATTATCACCTTCAATTCATCGATTTCGCCTGCATTTCGTATCATCCTCTTCCTCACTCTCATACCCGGAGCTGAGTTGACCTCCCGCTTCCAGGTCTTCACTCTGTCCGGTCCATGTGTTCCTGTGCTCCCCGCACAGGCTTGTTAGGGACACTGGGAGTGAAATTTTAGTCAAAAAGTCGAAAATTGTTTTTTTGCATTAAAATGTTCCTGGAACTCCTGTGCATCTGGATCAGCTAACATTTTTCATATCCCCCACTCCATGTAGTCATTATGGCCCAGTGCTCTTCCCTTAACGTACACAGCATGTCCCTATGTAAAAACATGTTTTTCACAAAAGTACATTTCTGCATATTCCAAATGTAGGTCGTACCTCAGGTTTGCTTCAAATTCAATGAAAATGTTCAGAAGTATTCATTAATAGCAGTTAAACAATTCCATGATTCAATATTGATGTTATCATTAACATGAATTACAAAAACATTTTTGTATGAAAAAAATCAATTTTTAAGATTAAAGTTTCTTTTATTAAAAAAAATATGTACAGCATAATCAGCAAACGTATTTGAAATATCTCTTCACACAATTGTTATCCATGTTTTAGAGTACCAGTTCTGTCAATATAAGCCAATTTTTGGGAGTCGTACCCACGTATCACATTTTGAAAATGTGCCTTAATAGCATAATTAAATTCATAAAATAATTTATATATTATAAACGAATTATCCAATTTTAATGAAATTTGGTATACCTCCTATTCTCATCACTACAAACACAGTAAAAATTTTAAAAACATGAATCAAGAAATGTGGAAGTTTCAAATTTCACTTCCAGTGTCCATCTAAGTTCTAGGGGGTGTATGTCCCACATAAGGGGAGAGTAATCAGATCAAGAAGAGACCAGATGTGTGACGTAATATGGTTCCTAAGCAGATGTTTTATTCGTGTCAACACTTACAGCGGAAAATGGAAGGTAATGATAAATCTATTGAAAATATGGGCATTGACATTTCGGACCAAACCAAGAGTGCCGAGAGTTTATTAATTCCAGAAAATCAAAGGATGTTTACGAAAAATATGAAACGTTTTGTGGATGGAGAAACGAATGGAACTACATGGTTGGCATTTTCAGGTTTTCTTACAGGCACATCGGAGAAAATTATGTTGTGGGTGTGTTGACGTCATTGCTCTCTTGTTGCCCTGGTAATTACGTCATTCATTTTCGGACACTGGTGACAGAGAGGGGGAATTTCGCACCAGTTATGCCGTTATAAGCAGTTTTAATGCTAGGATTGCATAAAACTTGTATACATTGTGTCTAAATATAAACTCCATAACAAATACAATATAGTTCTTTCTCAATAGTTTAACATTTAGGATTATACTACACAAGTGTTTAATAGTACCTATATGTTCATTGAGTATGAATTATTAAACGAAGTCAAATGTACTTTAAAAATTCGACTGTAATGTAGTTATAAATCATTAAAACAAGTTTTGTGTTAATGTGAGAATTAAGATTGATGCGGAAAACAAATGTTTTATATCATTCCTAACAGTTGACAACGAAGCGCGCATATCGCCTCTAAGACTGTCTGTGGGTTGGAACCAGTAGTCGATGTAACCAACAGACTCCGAACCGGCTGCGCTGTTTTGCCGACTGCTGCTATCATAGAACAAACTTTATTAAAGGAGTGCTGAAACTGGTCACCGTCGCTGTCCATACATTTTTGGCACCTCTCTAGGAAACTATCCATCACTCGCCGTAGTTCACGTTGAGAAATGCTGGCAATTTCCTGACGGATATTTTGTTTTAATTCTTCCAGAGTGTGTGAGTTTGTCTTGTACACTTTATGCTTTAAGGACCGAGGGTCCAGAAATCTCTGCTGATAATTCTGTCCTGAAACACACTTTCAATTGTTCTTATCGAAAGATTGGCTGTATGAGCTGGTTTTTTAAAAATTTGTTGTTGTTTAACGACGCTGTCAGTTGCCAAGATCACATTAGCGTCGCCGGTGTGCCGGAATTTGGTCCCGCAGGAGTTCTTTTACATGCCAGTAAATTGTAGCATGGAGCTGTCGTTTTTAAGCACACTTAAAAACCATCGTCCTGGGCCGGGTTTGAACCCACGTGCTTGGGATCAGTAGGTCAGCGTCTAACCAACTGAGCCACCCAGCTGTTGCAGAGTCTTGTTGAAAAAAGGTAAAATCATGTTCCCTTTCGGTTAGTTCTCCAAAAAGGGGGCAAAATTGTATTCATGTATGTAGGGCGTTAACTGCTGACTCGAAAAAAATTATTGAGCTTATAACTCTTTTCTCCGCTACTGGCGCACCATACACCAATTTTTTCGTGATGAAGTATTTCTCAGAGCTCCAGTAACGATTATTTGTGTACATATATCCATGAAGGTGGAACCAAGCCTCGTCCGTGAAAAAATATTAAATGTGGGTCAATGTCGCCATTGTATACACTCTTGAGAGTCCGCCCACAAAATGTGCACCTAATTACAGGATCACCTGCTTGAAGAGCATGTGCCAGTTATTTTATATGAAGACAAGCGTGACCTTGTGTACAGCAGCGGTTCGGATGTTCTTGGGTCTCTCTGTATACAGTTTTGAGAGTAATGTATTTGATTCCCACGGGTTGGGAATCCCTGGTTTAAAATGAAGACATTACGAAGCGGCACATAAAGAGACGAACAGCATTTTGATTATTGCATCAAATCGTTTGGAGCTGTTAAATGTGACGTGGTTATGTTCCATTTCCAACTATAATAGCATTGAAAATTTTATCGTCATGTAGTGGTTCGATGTTATCCTAACGACATGCATTGTGTAAACATGTCAACTTCTACACCGTTGGTAACGGTGGAATTAAATCGGTAAATTAAACTTTACATCGGATCCTGTGAGATAATGAACTTCTCCTGCGCATCATTGGTTTAAGTAGTAAACATGTGTTTCATATGCACACTGGATTCAAATTGGCTGATAAGCCAGTTCTTTAATTGAAAACTTTTGAAATATTTGATAGTGTGCGCCCGTCCAAAAGAAGTGCTTTCCAATAGTAAAGTAATTATCAGAATCAGTCCAATGGTTTCCGAGATACCTACGCGCAGAAATTCACTGTGTTTCTATAGAACAATTTTAATTCGCTCCAGTTAATGTGAGATTCAGAACGGTTTAGATAGATTAGATAGATAGATTAGGATAGGATTAGATAGATAGATAGATAGATAGATAGATAGATAGATAGATAGATAGATAGATAGATAGATAGATAGATAGATAGATAGATAGATAGATAGATAGATAGATAGATAGATAGATAGATAGATAGATAGATAGATAGATAGATAGATAGATAGATAGATAGATGGTTGGTTTACAATGTTATACAGGTTGTTCATTTAAAACCTAACTGGCGCATGGCATCGCCTGTTTGCGTTGACTTTGCTCCTACATAAACTCCGCGTAAAGCATGTGTAACACTCTTTCCTTAAAGAAGATGCTGGAAATGTCGTCCAAGCATTATATCGGGAGAACACACATGGGAATACAGTAGGCTTTGAGCGATAGTCAAATGTTCTTTAAAGTTCCGTTCTCTTTGCACGGCTGAGATATAAAGAAATGAATATAGATATTCCATTTGACGACAGTTTAAGTGTTCCAAAACTCGCACAAAAAGCAATGAATATCTCCGAAATGGTTCACTCTACAAAAACTGTATTTGGATATAAATTGTGTTTTAACGAGATCTACATTTTTGTATAGTAAGATTTGGTCTATCTCTTATGGTTTACCACTTATGCAAGTCATCCAGAGTAAGCAGGACTACATGGGCTATAGCCAGCAAATTCAAAATATGCATTTCATTTGTCATAAAAATGTCTTATATATGTAGCATTTTAATCAAAATTGTTAGCCATTTTTGAGAAAATAAAATTTCTCGAAAAATTATCCATGTAAAGGTCAGTTTAGAGTGGAGGAATTTTGTTCAAAACCTTCGTGTCACATCGTTGGAAAGATATTACACTTAAATACCAACTTTGGTTTGTAACCGAAGCGGACCTTTTTCTAAAAAGGCTTTCTTTTTGGATTCAGGGGGCCTCAAAACATATTTTCGGTGAAATCTCGACATCGAATTTTTGGGTGGAATATAATACCTACTTCATCTACTTACTATATATAGTAGATAAGGTAAAATGCGTTTAAATACTTTGAAAGCTTCGTAACATATGATTGACTCCATATGGAATCATTGGATGTGAAATGATTAACACACAGTTATTGAAAGAGGGATAAAAATGCTCATGAAATGAACAGTGACAAGTGAATGTTTCGCCTTTTGCGCCGGCATTCTTCTGTCTCTCATTTGACAGCAGGTGATATACCCAACCTTAGCTTATCTTGTGGCGAATACCGCGCGGGTTTGTACTGTATGTACCTGCCTGGAAGATGGCACAGACGGTCTTGTTGGCGAAGGTGCCTCGCCGTCGGATGCCAATACCATACCGCATGTTTATGGATGTGCGGTACAGTTCTATTTCTGAAAGTTCCATCACGCAAACCCGCGCCTTGTGACGTAATGGATGAATGGCCCTTGCGTGCACAGTCCGGCGCTAAAATCGTCGCGATTTTCTTTCGGAATTTTGCGTGGAGGTGGTTTTCATTACATGCTTCCCAGAAACTTCCGTCAGATTTGACACATATTTCAAAGGAATAGTTGGCGAAAGTTTGCTTCTGTTAATCTACAATTTGGCATTTTAGGGATTAAACCTCTTCAACATTTGTCTGTACATGTTAACAATCCAATATGTAAATGTCAGAAAATGTAATCCCAAGAAAAAGCAGTACGCTTAGTCTAGAAGTTAACAAGTAGATGTCTGTCTTTGTAATCCGCTGTATTGCGTATTTGCTAGGAAACACAATTTTCATTTTTACTTTCTCTGCTAGTAAGTAGTCTTCCACCCAAAATTTTCGATGTCGATATTTTACCTGAAATATATGTTTTGAGATCCCTGGATAAAAAAAAAGGCATTTTCAGAAAAAGGTCCGCGCGCGTGTCTGTCAGTCTGTGGACAGCATAACTCAAAAACGAAAGGTCGGTTAAAAACCAAAGTTGGTATTTAAGTTTAATGTCTTTCAAGGATGCGACACGAAGATTTTGAAGAAAATAGCCCCACCCTAAACTACCCTTTACATGGAAAATTTTTCGAAAATTTTGATTAAAGTGACATGTTTAAGATATTTTTATGACAAATGAAATGCATATTTTGAATTTTCTGGCTATAGGCTATGTAGTCCTGTTTACTCTGGACGACTTTTGCATAACTGGTAAACCGTAAGAGACAGACCAAATCTTACTATACAAAATGTAGATCGTGCTAAAACACAATTTATGTCTAAATAAATGTTTGTAGTTGTTGTTGTAGTGTTTAACGCCCGCTTTTACTACTACGGCACCGCAGGCGGTGGCACTGATGATATATGAAGATGGAGCACCGGTGGAATGAGATGGCGGGGGAAACCGGAGTACCCGGAGAAAACCCGCCCTGACGCCGCTTCGTCCACCACGAATACCACATGCGGGTCCCTGGGATCGAACCCGGGCCGCCTAGGTGGTAGGCGAGCGCGCTAACCGCTCGGCCACGGCGCCGCCTAAATGTTTGTAGAGTGAACCATTTCGGAGATATTCCTTGTTATTTGTGTCAGTTTCGGAAAACTTTAAACTTTCGTGAAATGGAACATCGTTCACTTTTTTATATGTTAAGCGTGCAAAGAGGTGTTTAAAACATTCGACTATCGCACAAAGCCTACTGTATTCTAACATTCCCCTTGTACCTACAACGAAATAAGCAATAAGATAAGTTGTACAAATGTTTATCTTAACTAACACGAAGAAGATATAGGAATAAGAGTTTGTAAGAATGGTTAGTACAAGAGTAGAGAAAGTCATGTGAATGCAACACAAGATTTTTATTGTTGCTTGCAATCAGGTGCAATTAATAAACAATTTGCATAAGATGCCGTAAGGGATTGTCTCGCAGGATATTATTGCAATATGTAACATACATTGAAATGGGTAAATGTATATTAAAATGTGCTTATCAACAAGAAGCAGACAAAAAGTGGTGTGCAGAATAGCGAGTAGAGAAAGTAGTGTGAGTGCAATACAACATAACTTTTATTACCGTTTTTAAAGTTTGCTCTTGTTAATGTGTACACCTATACACATGCATATTTTCATTTCTATTAATGTATATCTACTTCTTGTACAAAAATACTATGCATACTCTTAAACGTGAGCTTTTAGTAATCTAGTTTGATCCTGTAATCACCGTCAGTAACATTTTTGTTCCCAATATCAGATGGGCTCTTAGACTTGATGTTAGGTTCAAATCGCATTCAGAGAGAGAGGGAGATAGGGAGAGAGATTTGTTAAAGTTAAATCCCAAAAAGATTTACAAGAAATCTCCCCCATCTCAAAACTACCGTTTACACAGAAAAATGATTTGATATTTTTGATGTTCTCAAAAACGGATTTTAATTAGAATACCACAATGTGTTAGGAGTCTCGTTCAATTACGGGTGGGGATTCTTCTGTAGCTAAGATTATTCCCCATGCTCCATTAAGTGTGGAAATATGAATGTGTGAGCTAATGAGAGATCCAGTGACCAGTGTACATTGCTGTTTGGCAATATGTTCCAAATGCACGAGTTTGAGTATGAGCACACGCGAGTACGCAGGAGCGTTGCGCGGAGCACGGCTGTAGAGAGAGAGAGAGAGAGAGAGAGAGAGAGAGAGAGAGAGAGAGAGAGAGAGAGAGAGAGAGAGAGAGAGAGAGAGAGAGTGACAGCGAAGGGTGATTGCCAATACGTCACTGGGTGAAGGTCTCCGCCAGTACGTGACGGCAGCTTATCCCAAAGCAGAGCTGTGCTGCATGCCGCGATTACGATAAACTTAACGTAATGTAAAGGGAAAGCCTAACACATATTAAATGGGGCTATTTAGGGCCGACTTAAAGTGGCTTAACGTAACGTAAGAATTTGGCAATGCCAAACTTTTCCTTCACGTCACGTCAAGTATGGAGGTCACATGACATTGTGAACCAATCGGCGAGTAGCATCATGCAGGAGTAAATTGTGCTTCTCTATTCTCTCTTTCTTTTGTTTAGTTTCTAAAGTAGGTTATGGTCAGTCCATGGTACTTTATTCGCCGTTTAAAATGCTTTTACTTTATATTTTCGTATTCTCTTCTTCATTTTTGGAAAACATAACCTCTGATTAGAAAATCGAACGTCCCCCATATCTGCCGAGCAGAAGAATAACCAAATCAGAATCATTTCCATTACATTAAGTTAAATGCATCCTAATTGCCCCTTCCAGTCCCGTCGCGTCAAGTAAAGTTCATCGTAATCCCGGCAGTAGGTGGCGAGTACGCCGCTGCTCACTGGCGAGCAGCTCAGGTGGAACACTTTTCTCGAGGTGGTTGCTTGTGGCTTCAAGCCCGACGGAGGACGATATCTTTTTTTCGGGCGTAAAATCCTTAGTATGGCTTCCTTCGGAAAGGGGAGTAAAGCCGGTGATTTAAGGCACGTAAAAGAAACTCAAGTAAAATTCAGTAAATATAAACTCAACTTTATTTCGTTAAAACAGTTAACATCAGATACATTTTGGTGTCATTAACCACTTCCAAGATATCTTCTTTATTATTGGTTGAATTGTCAAGTGATTTATACTTTCTCAGCTGCTAAGTTGCTATTTTTTGTGCTAGTCATGCAAAGAAAACGAATTTTCAAAGCCATCACATAGCAACTATTTTTAAAAGAGTCTGCAAATGTTTATCACGAACAACATGAAGAGATGCAAGCATAAACATCTGTAGGAATGGTTTGTCGAAGTCCGGATCGAGAAAGTAATGTTAACATTTTTAGAATGCTCAAACTTTTCATTTGTTTCTCATGATGTAATGGGAAGAGTACGGAATTTGAAGGCTACCGTTGTATAGTGTATTCTGTTTGCTGTTTCCGCCTTACCTATACCTACAGTGGAATGTTTTATTAAACTATTTCTGGAAACATTTTTATTAAATTAAAATAGAAAAATAACCGTTCATAGGAATAATTTATAGTAGTCATATAGAAATACTATTTTTGTTAATGATGCTGTCAATTGCCAGGATCATTTTATTGCGCCTCCGGTGTGCCGTAATTTTGTCCCGCCAGTAAATATATTGACACGCGGCTGTGGCTTTTAGGCACACTTAAAAACGCCAGTCTGAACCAGGTGTGAGTCCTCGAACAGTGGAATCAGTAGGCCAGCGCCTAACCAACTGAGCTACATGCTGAGACCGACAGAATAAACCATAATGGATAGAAACATTCATCTGAATATAATACATTAGGTTTTTTAACTACTACCCAGCACGTTTAAATTTGTAAATTTTTCCTGAAGCTTCCTGAATATTTCAAGCTAATAAGTTGTAAACTGTGACCTAAGGAGCTGGTCAAATATGCCGGAGGAGGGGGGGGGGGGCAATTGACGACGAAAACGGAGTTTAAACTTTAATGTGGTGCTTTACCTACCTCAGGACTGGGCAATTAGTGCTTACGACCGTGCACTGATAACTAGAGCCACAATTCTTAGTAACCTTACAGTGTGCATGGGACTGTTTCGCTCAGTGGTATTGGCTTGCCCCTCGGTCCGAGCGAACACACTCACTGCATAACCGACACTCCTACACATGATGCGGTACTAAAAATTGTGGCTTCACTTTTAACTATGTCTAGCAGGTTAAACAAACTAAGGTCGCTCAGAGCATCCTGCGAGTCGCCCAGGCCTGACCTAAGTAGTACAGGACCAATAATTAATTAGTCATTTGTGGCTTTAGAGTTTCAGAGTTTAAAAAATGTGTACCATGAAAATACAACTGATAAATCCCCAATAAATAACAGAAATTTAATACTTTTGGGTAAAGTTCACACATACGTTGCCTTAGACTTGCTGGACTAGGCTTACTGTCAATTTACTGTGGTATGTCTGATCTGTGAAGTCATACATAAGTTTGATAATGTTCTAAGAAGACTTGGTTTTGTATTATGAACATATTTGTACTTTCAAATTGTTTCTAAAGTTGTAAATGGAAAATGTGTTAACACTTACAAAAATGTAAAATTCACTTTGTGGGAGTGTGTGTATTTTATATCCACATAATGCAAAATTCACTTTGTAGAAATGAGTATATTTATTTTCTGGCGCAGCTACCATATCGCAAGGTTAAGAGAGGTTGTCTATAAACAGATAAGACCGTGCTCGTCCAGTGTAAACATCAGAAGTGATATTGCCACATAACCAGAATCTTCTGAAAGTTTCTCCATCTCGAATGTTCTGGTACATTTCCTATGGCTATATACGCGAGGGCACTCACAAGTTAAGTGACTGAGCTAGTCAGCAAGTGTGTTTATGTGCAACAAAAAGCGCTGTTCTTCTAGTGAGTTGATGTGCAGTAAGTGTTGTTACTACAAGGGATCAGTAATGGCTTATTTCGACTCCATAGCTAATGTACGGTTATGAGAAAGGGGCTGTGTCATGCTTCATATTTGGTTACATCACGAGGAAAGTGAAGTGAATTAAGCAAAGTCTCGGAAAAATTTGAACATGGTACTGAAAAGTGAGTGATGTGACAATTGAAAAACTGAATGGAGTCACACTGGTGTCAAATTTGAGTGCCACAATGGAGGAAATACTGCTAAAAATATCAGTTGGAATGGAGAAAATGGAAATGAAATCTGCAATGGAGGAAACAAGCGAAATCAAGATTGATAGACAGAAATAAAGACTGTATAAAGACAACAGGCTTCCAACTGGATTTTGACATCTAAGTTTTTGAACCTAAGATGCAGCGGTGAAAGTCTTGAAAAACTCATTTGCAAAGAAGTTGAAGTAAATTAAATCTGACATACAAGATAAAATTAATATGGTGCAAGAGTGCTTAGATCAGCAAGAAGAATGGCTAGACAGTAGACTGAAGAATGCTGCAATGGACCAGTATCTGGAGTAGCAGATGACTGAAAGAGCCGCGGCCCATTGCACAGTGATGGTGTAGCCTGCAGTTGGGACACGGATAGCTTGAGGAGTGAGCAGCTGGCCAGTTGTGAAGGGTAAAGAGTCTGTTTCTTAAGATCAGGACGAACAACCCTGACAAGGGAGGCGTGTGACGCAGCACGCTCACTCAACATAAACATCAGAAGCAATTTCAGCAGATAACCAGGATCTTTGGCAAGTTCCTGCTTCTTGAATGTTCTGGAACTCTGGAAAGTGCTTATGGTTGTGAGCGAGCACTCTCATGTTGGGGCAAAGCTAGTGACTCAGTGAGTTAAGGAGTGTGTTTCTGGTTCAACGAAAAGCACCGTTCTTGGAGTGAGTTTGTGATGGCTGTTATTGCAAGGGATTATAAGCATGTGTCTGACTCCCCAGTGAGTGAATCATCTGGAAGAAGGTGCATGTGGTGAGTATTACATTATGATGCAAGGAAAGTGAAGTGATAGGGGAAATTGAACTAGTTCAGATTAGGTAAGTCATTGTGTGAACTATGGCCACGTCATAGCCGAGCGGTTAGACCATTCGCTTCTCACCAAAGTGGCCTGGGTTTGATCTCAGGCAACCGCATGTGGGATTTGTGCTGGACAAAGCGGCACTGGGGCGGGTTTCCTCTGGGTTCTCCAGTTTCCCCCGCCATCTCATTCCACCGGTGCTCCATCTCCATTCCATTTATCATCAGTGTCACTGCCTGAGGTGCTGTTTATAGTAAAAGCAGGCGCTAAACACTACAAGAAGAATAGTGTGAGCTAAGCAAAGTCTCTGTGAAAGTTAAATTAGATTATGAAGTGAGAGTGAGAACTGAGTGAAGTGACATTTTAGAAAGCTGGACATAATGCAAAATCCACTTTGTAGTTGTTGTTGGTTTGGTTTAAGGGCGCTCAACTTCAAGGTCATCAACGCCCTTAAAAGATTCATGGCAATAGCCAGATATAAATTTCACCCAAAAATAAAAATACTAGCAACAAGGAAAATATACACAAAAAGTAAAAAACAGTGGCAATAGCCAGATATTAAACAAAGTGATAAATATGTCAAAAAGCATAAAAAGAGATATCTAAAATTTTACACTCCGCTAAAAACTTAAAAACTATCAACCACTGTTTTGTCGTCCGCTAAGACCTCTGCAAGTGTGGCAGGCAGCTGCAGAGAATCCCAAAGGTACATTAGAGAGCAACACTCTAGCAGCACGTGACGGACTGACAAAAGGTTGTCCCACAGCGGACATAGAGGGGCAGTGTCCCTTTTAAATAGGTAACCATGCGAAAAATTGCAGTGCCCTATTCTTAAACGAGCCAAACTAATCTCCTCGCGGCGAGGTGTGCGACAGGAAGTTACCCAGCTTATCGGAAGTTCTTTCACTTCTCTAAGCTTATTACTGCGGAGAGCTGACCACTCTTCGTGCCAGGATGACAGCACCGCTCTCCGCACTTACAGCTTAAAATCTTCCGAAGTAACATGTGAGATGGTAATACTGGGTTCTGTCCAGGGTTGCCAACATTTAGAAGTAAAATTATCGTACCAGCGACTCAAAATTATAGATTTGGATTCAAAATTATCGTACATCATAAACCAAATACTACAACAATAAAAATATCAGTATAACATTTAAGAAAATGTAATAGTATTGATGACCTCAGCCAATATTACAACTTTAGAACTTATCTATTCATCTGAAACTTCATCTTCATCAACATTCTTTCGGAGGGGTCCACTTTGTAGGAATATGTATATAGTAGAGTCTAGTTAATGCAAGATAATGGGGGTGAGGTTACCTTGGATTTGGGATAACTTGCACTGTATGGAGCACCTTAGGAAAAATTATAGAGGACAAACAATAACTCAAGAAAAAGTTATTTATTACAGTAAAACCTGCCACCTGTTTTGAATGGATTATTTTATGGTCACATAAATTTGGGGTTGAAAAACAGGCTAAATTCCCTTTATTAAACAGAAACTGTCTTATGTGGACAACAGAACACCAACGGAAAATTTCCAATTCTGGAATGCAAAGTTTAAAGCATTTTCAGTCACAAAACTTTATCAATGAAGGTGCTTTCAATTGCATTGCCATGGAATATGTCAACATATGTAGTGATGCAAACTGAAACAAATACAGTTGATGCCTTAATTGAGAATATGTTAAGTTGGAAAGAAGAAAAGAAGGCGGAGGAAGATGAAGAGGAATATGTTTCGGAGTTGGAAGAAGAGTATAGACTAAAGACTTATCGAGAGGTCATAAAAAATTTAAAGGAGGTGCAGCTATTTGTCCTATAGTGAAATGACTTAGATATGTATGGTGTGATTTCTCGGGCCAAAGTGTTTGTGGAAAGTTGAGCAGCTAAACAGCAATGTGTCCAGAAAACTCTCATTTAACTACCGGAAAAAATAAATGAATCATGCATACAGCTACTTTTTGTTCCTTATATGTTTTGGTGTGTATTACATGTATGTGTTGCAGCAGAAATATCTATATACACACAACTTAATAAGGTATGAATATTTTTTCTTATTGTGCCCATTTATGTATGTTCATGGTTTAATTTTGTTAATAGCCTAGGCATACCTCTGCTAAACAGAGATCTGTCTTAAACAGAAATGTTCGAGAGTCCCATTTGATTCCACTGAAGACATACTGTATAAGGTGTTGAAGTGCATTTTATCTAGAAAGAATTAATAAGTGGATTTGGAATTATTTTTTTAAGAAGTCATGAAGGACGTTTTACTTCAGAATGTTCAATGATTTTTTGCACAGTAATGTCACACCATCATCTCAAACACAGCAAAACCCTCGCTGTTGCCTATCTTTGGTGCTCTCTCTTCTAAGTCTTCTTCCTCACTTTCTTCACTCGGTTCATTCAACATTCCAATAACAGTATGTAATAAACACGCTTGTAAACTAGTTGGGTATTGTAGAACTGTCTGTGTATATATACAATAATAAATTGTATTTTCAAATGGCTTGCATATGCGTAGTCTTGGATTTGCTAAACTCGTATTTGTGAGACACTGTTTTACTTATATTCATGTGTTGCAAAATCCATTTTGTAAGGCTCAATATATTCATAACATACCACACAAAGTGGACATTTCTACCTCAGAATCCAAAGATTGTACTTGCTTAAAATAACATGTCACATCTCATTTACACATGTTCCAAATGTGTAATTTTATGTAGATTTGTTGTTCCCCCATGAAAACTATATTGGACTTAGCTCACACCATTGTTTTAATTGCTGACAAATTTTTAGTGCCTTCTGTAATTCTATTGGTTTTGAAATACTTCAATATATTTAGCCACACAGTTCCATTAAATCTTCATAATTATATGCAAAGATTAGTTGTCATGTATTTGGATTCCAGTGCATAGAAAGATCATGCTCTAGATAAAATAGTTGAAATTGTTTTAGTTGTAAAAGCAGTTCTTCTGGAAAAAGGGAGTTTGGGGAAAATGGAGTATACTAGATGTTCAAAGCTGCCCTATTGTATTAGTACAGCGAACTTGCCACTTGAGGTCTCTGCAGAGCAATGAAAGCCTTTCATACAATGTGAGATAATGACTTCCATTAGTTTGGGAAATCCCCTCAGTAAGTCTAGACTAAAAGTTGGATTGTCTCCAACCAGAGAAGCTGTGTGGCACTGCTCCAAAATTTGATTGCTAATAAAAATTACCTTAATTCACAATAATTTGAAGTAGCTCTGTTTTGGTTTGTGTGCTATTATCTTTCTGTGTTGCATGGTTTTCAAGAAATATTTCAGCAACGTTGGAATGGCCCATATTTGGTTTGTCATGTGGGACATGCATGTTTCATTTATAAGCTACATGTATATTATATTTGAATGCAGTTTAGATTGAGTGTGTTTTTTTGAAAATCCAGCAAATCACTTAAGATCTAATCCATTCTAAAATTGGTTTCTTAAATCAGTTTAATTGATAGGTGGATAATACTTAATGTTTGGTGGTTTTTCTCAGCTGTATCATTTTGAATGGAATTATCAAATTGTCATATAGAAATACTTTTTGATTGTCAAAATAAAAATAATAGGCTATTTTAGAATAAACAGTTTGAGAATACCAAGCATCGGTTGGATGGCATGAATGGAAAGTCCTGGGCAGATGTAGACATTTGTAAAGACTGGTCATTGAACGTGTGCCAAACAGGTTTGTTCAACTAGAAGATGTAGAGAATGAAGTATCTTACTTTTTTATGCCCTCATTTTTGGTAAATGTACAATCTGGCAACCTTCATTTCTATAAAGTACTGTTCTTTTACAAAAAAAAAGAAACTGTGTGGTAGTTTTATGGTCTCTAATTCTCATCTACAGTACATAAAGGAAGTAATGTATTCCACCCAATAATTTGGTGTTAAGGTTTCACCAAGGGTGCACACTTTAAGGTTAGCTGAATGCCTCCCCCCTCCCTCCAAGTATTTTTTAGAAAAGTGTGTCTGAGAGAGTTGGGGGGGGAAGGAGAAACAGAACAGTATAAGTCAAAATGCGTAATACCAAACTTAGTTTTTAAATTTGACATTTCCTAAGGATGTGACCTGTGTTTTCAGTAAAGTTTCTGCATCCCGAACTATCCTTTAGATGGCAAATTGTTTATTTTCTCAAAAATGACTTTTGAAAACGATTGAAATATTAGGTTTGAAACATTTGCGTGACAAATGTGCTTACATTGAATTTTCTGTCAATTGTCCTCATCATTCAGAATGAATTTCATGCAATTTCTTTGTATTTTTTATTTTTTTGTCCTTATGGAATCACATGACTTTCTCTACTCTTGTACTAACCATTCTTACAAACTCTTATTCCTATATCTTCTTCGTGTTAATTGAGATAAACATTTGTACAAACTATCTTATTGCTTATTTCCTTGTAGGTGCAAGGGGAATATTAGAATAGAGTAGGCTTTGTGCAATAGTCAAATCTTTTAAAGCTTAGAGATCCTGTTCTCTTTGCATGCTTAACGTATAAAAAAAATGAACAACAATGTTCCATTTCAGGGAAGTTTTATGTTTTCTGAAACTGAACACAAATAACAAGGAATATCTCCGAAATGGTTCACTCTACAAAAAAAATTTATTTGGACATAAATTGTGTTTTTTAGCGATATTTACATTTTCTGTAGAGTAAGATTTGGTCTATCTCTTACGAGTTATTCAAAAGTCATCCAGAGTAAACAGAACTACATAGGCTATAGCCAGAAAATTGAAAATATACATTTCATTTGTCATACAAATATCTTAAACATATGGCATTTTAATCAAAATTGTTAGTCATTTTCAAGAAAATCTGAATTTTCTATGTAAAGGGTAGTTTAGGTGGGGCTATTTCCTTCAAAATCTTCATGTCGCATCCTTGAAAGACATTAAACTTAAATACCAACTTTGGTTTTTAACCGACTTTTCATTTTTGAGCTCTGCTGTCCACAGACTGACATATACACACACAGACCTTTTTCTAAAAATGGTGTTGGTGTTTGTTTTTTTATTTATTTATTTTATTTTTTTTTAATTTATTCAGAAGGTCTCAAAACATATTTCCGGTGAAATCTCGACATTGAATTTTTGGGTGGAATACAATACTTCCTTTACCAGTAGAGAAAGTAAAAAACGAGAGTCTGAAAGTCATATATTGACAAGATGTTATTGTCCCTTTAGCTTCCTGTGTACCCGTTTTACCTACAATAAAATGTGTAATAACATCTCTGGAAATGTTTATCTCAGTTAACATGCAGTAGAAAAATAACTTGTAAGAAACACTTGATGAATGAGTAGAGAAACTCATTTGAGAATGTAACATCAGTATTTTTGTGCTGTTCAGTAAGAATTTTCATTTAAAATTGCATATTTGCTATAACAGTTCACATCGCTTTTCGCATACATGTAGCATTATGTTGCACTCATTTATTGTACAACTTGTAACACATGTAAGTGAAAATAATTCACACTCAGGATATGGTGCTAGTTCTTGATATACAGGTGTCCCAAAATTAGACCAACAAACATAGAAGCTCATGAGTTGTAGTTTCCACAATTGTTTTTTCCAGCTTAGCCAATTGCTGAAGGAAAAAACAACAGATGTGACTTATTCTTTTACTATTTACATTGGTTTGGAATGTCAACGTTGGATTTGCTTCAGACATTTAGTACTAAAATTACTGTTTGAGCTGGTTACAGTTAAAAGTAAACCAGTATGACAACACAATATTGTAATATGTTGGTTGTAGTACCAGATTTTAACATATTACTGTAAAGGTTTTCCTAAATTTCTGAATAAATAAATATTTTTAAGCGGTATAAACCATTTTATAAAATATGAATTAAAATGTACTAATTTTGTTTTGACAGGCTTGCATAGATGACAATCTTGACATGGTGGAGTTTCTTGTGGAACATGGGGCAGATGTAAATAGGGGTGACAATGAGGGCTGGACACCCCTCCATGCCACAGCTTCTTGTGGTTTCATCAGTATTGCCAAGTATGTATTGTAATGTATTTGGCATAGCATATTATTTTGAAGCTCATATTTTGATGCTAAGAAAATTGCAGTTTCAAATCTATGCACAAAAACTTAAGATTTAATGCGTTTTAAAATTATTTACTTCACTTTTGAAATGTTTTAATTTTTTGAAACTACGTTTTTTTTCTGTTTTGTAGATACTCTTTTGTTGTGTGCTAAGTGTATTGAACTGTGAAACTAATGATTTGTTTCACTCTACCAGGTACCTGATAGAACATGGTGGGAACGTTGCAGCTGTCAACAATGATGGAGAACTGCCAGTTGACATTGCTGAATCAGATGAAATGGAGGAGATGCTTCAGCAGTATATCAATTCTCAAGGTAATAATTTGACATTTATTCAAAACATTTCAGTGAACTTCCACAAATTATAGGCCAGTGATTAAAGAAACTGAAGACAGTTGAAGTTTACCTCGTGTTTACAATTGGGCGTTCTGAAAACATTGTTACCTTATTTTGAATGGCTTCTTGCATTGTAAATATAACTTTAATGACTAACAGCTTGTGTTGTTTTTGGTTGAGTTTGATTTAAACCAATGATTGTAAACCCTTGGAACTATCACAATTGATATTTTAAGTCCTAGAGATTAGTGCTGGGAAATGGCCCTTTATCTGGCAGTTTGTAATTTTGTGTAAACATTGTGATGGAGTTGGTATCTCCAAACAGAGTATCCAATTATTGATTTATATACTTCAACCTCTTTTTCTTCTACTTCATGGATTAGGCTCAGTAGCCTGTTCCAGCATAACTGACCATCTCATTCTCAAGCATCCTTTACTTCTTTTCCCTCAGGGATATATCAATTGCTCCTATGTTCATTAATCTTGTCTTGTATTGGGAATATATTGAGCTTTTATATGGCACCATTTCTTATATGTTCCATTTTATTGTATCCCATTATCCCTCTCAGAAATGTAACTTCTTAATGTATAAATTATTTGAAAAATGATATACCCTTTTTAACTTAATTTTTTAAAGAGCTTCACAATGCACATTTTAATGCGTGAATATCCCTTAAATTAAAATCCTGTATGTATGCATCATGTGCTTAGTTCTTTTTTCTGAACTTGCATTTTAAAAAGCAAATACTGGGCATTGATGCACTAAGAAATGTGAACAACAAATAAACTGCTAGCTAAATACTCAGGGTGTTAATGACCACAGCAGTTGTGTGGCACCACTGTTAAATTCAATATTGCTTGTCATTCTCCATTTTTGTTGTTGTTGTTGTTAGCTAATGCTGGATTTCTGACAATGAAGTCATTAATCCTCTTGCTCTCCAATATTTTTCACAGATATTGAAGAGACTTAGCATTAAATGTAACTGCTTTTTAGAGAGCACCATATTTTTATGTTTTGGCAGTCACATCGCTCTCTCACAACCCCCAGAATGTCTGGAGGACCACACCTGTCGTTGGTTTACGGGTCTTATCGACCTGACCGGGAGAATTATCAAAATAAATTCACCTACCATATCCTCTGATCACCAATCAGAGGACGTATTACATGTCATGACAAGTCAGCATGTTAGGGGTAAGTTTTATAGAGAAATTAGAGAAATGGAGAGGTTGGAAAAATAAAGACTCCCTAGCCCTCAGGAACCCTAATAGCATCGGGGTCGGAAGAGAACAAGAGATGACCAAGGTAAGGTCAGATAGAAAAGTTACAGTGAGGAGCAAAACACCAGTAAGTGGAAGTAATGTTCTGCTCAGCTTGGGTACCTTGTGGTTGCCATTCACATATCCCCTAGACGGAGACCCCTGAGTACCTTTTCAATATGTAATTTATTGTAAAATTTAATGCCTCTATAGTAAAAATTATTTTCAAACAATTTTTTGTTATTTGGGGTTATATGTAATTTTGCTTTATCTATTGTGTTTTGACAGTGAATTTCATAGTCATTTGATTTGATTATAATATTAAAAAAAGCCATTTAAAAAAATTAAAATTAAATGAATTTTTTAGAATTAAAATTCAGTATTTTTCCTTGTCAATAGAATTTCTTGGATTTAAGTAAATACTATGCTACCTCCTACCCCTATTTTTCAAGGAATGTGGTTAATGGACTTGCTCACACTCCCAAGGAAATTCCTTGTAAAACATGAGGAAATCACATTAGAAGCTACTAGTTCCACTGTTTGCTATCTCTTCAGTATGTTTCTACATTCACTTCACTTTTTCTGCAATGTAGCATTGTTATGAAATGTGCCTGAAGCAGCCTCTTCTTCTAGATGACTCACTCTCTGGGGACTCGAATGTAAGATGTCTCTATTCCCTTGCAGTAACAACTTTCACTGCATGTCACTACAGTTGTCACAAACTTGCTTGGAGAACAGCACTTTTCATCACACAAGAAACACACTCACTAATGTACTCGCTTTGCAAGAGCGCTATGTAGCTGTAGTTAATTTGTACAAAGTATTCGAGAGGGCAAACCTTCTAGAAAGTTCTACTTAACCGACAATAGTGCTGGGCAGGTGCACTGGTTATCTGTTAACTGTGCCAGCTGCCCAGCACCAACCTCCAGATAACCTTAACCTATAGCCGCTGCATCACAGCATTTATTAATATTGCATTTAAGATTCAATAAATATGGATTTGTATCTTAAAAATATTATATAAATTAAGTTCAACACACAAAACATGTGTTAATACGAACCAATACAACTCTTGTAAGTTTGCTACCATGACAATATGGATACCATATTATTATCATCATCATCATTGCCGCTGCCGTCATGATGATGATGATGATGATTATTGTTGTTTTTAATTATTTATTTATTTCATATTTAACACAGAAAGAAAAACCAAATCCTAGGAATACTGAAATGAATGGTTGCACTATTTTCACCATTATCTTCTGATAGGCGTATTTGTTATAATACGGTAGTATATAATTTAATAGCTTTAGCAAATCTTTGAGTTTGGGACCAATTGTTGGCATGGGACAAAATTATTTATTGGCTAACATAACGTTTGAGGGCCTATCTAAAATATTTTTGTGCCATATATTGACCTAGTCAGTACTGTCTGTTCACCATCTCATGGTCTTAGGGCACTGAAGGGAAGAGGAGAGACATTCCATGATAGTATAAGCCGAGTTTTGTAAACTTTGTGGCTGGTTAAGTTGCCAACTTACCTCCAATGTTATTTCCGCTATGTTTGCTCACTAATATGCTAATATCTGTTAATTTCAGTTAAAAATTAGACAAGTCACTAGTGTTATCTTGGAATTAAAGAAAAAAGAGTGTAGAAGTATATAAATCCCTGCCTCGGAGTGGTGTAAATTTTGCTATGAAATTGTGGTTGCAGAACAAAAGGGTTCAAAGTGACAGTTCCATGTGTAAAACAGATTTTTACAGGATGATTGAAATAAACAAACCTAGAGGTTTCTAAACTGAATGCATTTTGGGTTTCATTGGGCCAAACTGTCGTTTACTTGTCCCCATGCATATGTGATCTCAATCCCACAAAACTAGCTTGGGCCAAGACAGAACAAATAGAGAAATGTAACAGGTGACCTATCCTTACAGGAATTCCACTATGTAACACTTGCGGGTATATCACTTGTAACCAAAACAGACTGGCAGGGTTTTTGAAAACATATAGAGAAGGTAGAAAATGATGAGTGGGAGAATGATAGAGTAGATGAAAATATTGTGTGTTTTATAAGCTAAATGTACCGCATGAACTAAAAATAACATTTAAGTTCTGCTACTTTGAGTGACTTGTTTGCTTTGATCTAGCATGAATATACATTCCAAGGTTGGCAACATTATCGTAAGCACGATTAGAGACACAACTCCTGCTTCAGATATCAGAATTGTTTACTGACATACTGGCTCGCATTCCTCCCAGGGACCATGAGCTGATAAGCAACCTGTACTTCTTCATCCCAATAAGTGTATATGAACAAGGAGAAATGGTCTTGCGTCTACTTTATATGCTTGACATGTTGTTGTTAGCTAATGCTGGATTTCTGACAATGAAGTCATTAATCCTCTTGCTCTCCGATATTTTTCACTGATGGATGGGGCATTAGAAGTGGCCGGGCATATTTGAAGGTGGTCTCGATCCATTTCCTCTTGCAGATCATATAGAGGACAGAGTGGTGAAGAATATATCCCAATTCTGTTTAAATGTTTTGCCAGACAATCATGTCCTGTAATCAACCTGAAGGTTGCAACTGCTGTTTTTCGAGGATACTCAGGAATTACTGTTTGAATGTTTGGTAGTTCCCATCTTTTATTCTCTGATTTTTCATAGTAATATTTTGCAATAATTTTTTTGAATTCAGAGTTGACTAATCTTTTAGCTGCATAAAATGGTAGATTAACTATAGATTTCTGCACATTGCCGGTACCCTTTTTTGCAAGAAAATCAGCTTTCTCATTACCACTCAGTCCACAGTGAGCTGGTATCCGTTGGAAGACTAGGTGTTTTTGAAGTGCTGTTAGATGGGTAAGGATTTTCCAACATTCTATAATAGTTTGGTTTTTTGGTGACAACTTGGAAGTAATTGCTATAATTGCTGCCTTGGAATCTGAGAGAATAACTGCTTGCTGAAAATGTGAAATTCTGTACAAAAGATTTTGTAGGGCCATTCGAATTGCTTCAATTTCTCCATCAAAGTTTGTAGTTCCATAACTTAAAGATTTGTAATAGGAAAAGAGGTGACATGTGACTCCAGCACCTGCTCCATCTTGGTTTGATATAAATGATCCATCAGTATAAATATGGAGCCATTTGTGTTCTGGAAATCTAGTATGGATTGTCTCTAATGCCAATAATTTTAGAACACTAGTTGGAGTATCACTTTTCTTAACTTCTTCTGTCAGGTGTAAATAATATGTGATGTCTAATGTTTGTGTCGGATTGACTTTAGATATGAAGTTTTCCTTTGAATTAGGAAGGTATACATTCTTCTTGATGTCTTGAATTTTGGAAAGAAAGCTCTCTTGAGTCTTTAGTGTATGTGTAAAATTTCTCTTGTGCCATGTATTGAATGGGAGTCTGATCAACTTTTCGTATTGAATAAGAGCCACTTTTTCTATTTCATATTCAATGGGGCATTGGTTTGTTAGTATTTCCATAGCTGCTATTGGTGTGGTTTTGATAGCACCTGTAATTAATCTCAGACTTAAACCTATTCCTGATCATCTTGCTTATGACAAACTGATTATTGCAAGTTTCCTTACAGCAATTGTGCACAGATATTGGCTCTGGAAAAGCATCTTATCTTACGTGCAAAACATTTTGAAGTGAAATATTTTGCCACCAATAGTTAAATGTTAAAACAACTTGGAGTTGATAAGTTATTTAAAATCTTCCAGGATAGAAAGGCTTGATAGGAGCTTAGTTCCCACAATGATCTAAGATGAAAGTAGAAATTGACGAAGCTTCAGTTTTGAGTGCTAGATTATTTTTGCTCACATTTCAATTATGACTTTTAGGGTTTAAACAAATGCATTGCCTTTGAAGGGTAGAATCAGGAATGAAAAATTCAATGCCATAGCCAGGACTTGAACTACAAATGTCCTGCTCTGTGTGGCTGCTCTTAACCAATGAGCTGCCTTGGCAACATGCCGGCAAAGCCTTAAATTCTCCAACTGATTTGCATTTTCTCGGCTATGACATTGAATTTTTTAGTTCTGATTCTACCTTTCAGTTTACCTACAGACAGTTTATGTGTGCTAGAACAATCACTTATCATTGATTGCCCTAATATATGGAAAATGCATTGCCACTACTGTGCATTTAAGATAAATTTCAGCATCATCATCATCCTCATCCTCTTAAATTTTGTAATTTACCAAAATGTAAGTTTTTTGGAATAGAGTGTGAGCAATATGTTTTTTTAGGCATTGACTGTGATGAAGCTCGGAATGAAGAAGAGAGGATTATGTTGGAGGATGCCAAAGAGTGGCTAAACAGTGGGGATTTGGAGGACGTTCCTCATCCCAAAACTGGAGCCACTGCCCTACATGTCGCTGCTGCCAAAGGTTACATCAAAGTTATGAGGTACGATTCAACTTTAAAGCAATGTATGTTTCATCAATATATAGAGGCAGATTAGTACATACTAATTTGGTTAGATAGTGCATTAAAATAGACAGGTCTTTCCATATACTGTATTTTATTGCATAATAATTGCACCTTGGTTTAAAAACCAACAATGGGCTTAAACATTTTACTGCATAATCATTGCATTAATGTTCCAGGAGTTCATTATTGAGAAATATTGAAAAATAAAGTGCTGCCAATGCAACTTGTTAGGTTCATGGGAGGGAGTACAATATGCAGTGTGTTAATATATTCCTCATTGTTGATGCCATCAGTTGGGTGGCTAGCCCATCAATGAATCTGGTTGAGTCAAGTATCTAAAGTATGAGAATTAGCAGACGTGACTAAGCAATAAGCAAATGAAGTAACAAGGGATGAGAACAATTTGGTTAATACGCACCAAGTCAATAACTATCTTATTTTTCAATTGTATATGGCTGTTTGTTTCTATAGCTATTCTAACAAATGCTTATTTTGTGAAACACTAGTAGGGGGAAATACAGAATCTATACAACAGGTTTTAAACTAAGTGATTGCATTTGTGAAACAGAATGGTTATTGAGCTGCAGAAAGGAAAGCCAAATTACAGACTTGTTCAGTAGCCCGATAATATTGACTCCAGTTAGAAAGTACACCTGATTCAACAGTATTGGTGGTGGTTGGTTTTTTTTTTTTTATAACAAGTATTTCCATAGTGGCAGCATCATTTTAGTTTCCCCTCTCCATTCTTTTCAACTATATTTCTGTTGCTGTATATTAGTCGCTGAAAGTTAGCATATCTGTTCTTAAATAATGTATTGTTTGCAAAATGGTCACAGTGTGTATTTTTACTTTATGAAGAAAGCATAAAAAGTGTGTCGAATATACAATGAAATGTGGTGTTCAGCACAGACTGGCATGCAGAGAGACCCTAGTTAATTTCCTGTATGAGATGGGCTTTTCAGCCTTTACTTCCTCTATTGGTTAGTTATAGTATTGCATAATACCCAAAAATGTGTTGGGATTTTACTGGAAATACACATTTTAAGATACTTTTAGAAAAAGGTGTGTTAAAACAGCAACATGACATGACACAAACATTTTCAAGAATATTCTGCATTGCAAACTATTGTTAGCATGGAATTTTTTCTCAAAAAATTTGATTTTTTTCAAAAATAGCTCAAACAATTTTGATTAAAATAGCACGTGTTCATTATATTTTCCTGACAAATGAAATGTAGATGGTGTTTGTATAATTGTTTAATCGTAAGAGATGCTAAAATCACAGTGTAGATATTAAAACACACAGTTTGTCACATACATTTTTTGTTGTGGATTTATTTCTAAGGTATTCCTTTTTATTGGTTTGAATTTTGAAATACTTATACTTTCTTCTGGGAAGTTCTATATTTTTCTTTCAGTCATCCAAAGAGCCAGACTTAGGCATCACGAAGTGATATGCTCTTATTCTAGTGAATCGTGCAACGAAATGTGTAAATATGAATTGAAAGTTAATAAAAGGGGATAGAATAACAAAATTTTGTAAGAATAGTTGCAGAGGAGCGAGTAGAGAATGTCATGTGAATGCATCACATCAAGAGTTTTGGGTTTGTGTGTAAGAAAGGGCTCTGTAATAATTCATTAGCAAGTGTAAAATAATGTGCACTGTACAACTGTGAAGCGTCATATGTTGCAGTGACCAAGAAATATTTTGTTGTATTCCAGTGTGCAGTTGCAAGGTGGTGCTGATGTCAACGCTCAGGACTTTGATGGGTGGACACCTTTACATGCGGCCGCTCACTGGGGCCAGAAAGAGGCATGCGAAATGCTAGTAGAGAACTTCTGTGATATGGATATGAAAAATTATGTGGTATGTATAGCATGGAACTGAGTAATAGATATTTATTCAGCAACATTATGGATGTTAGAGTTGCTGTCAGGAACGATGCCAGTTGCACAGTAAACAAGTATCCAATGACGTCACAGTCACGTGTTTTCTAGCCAACCAGACGTCGGTTTCAGAGTGCATGCGTGAGAATATTTGTACAGTTTTACAGTGAAATTGAGTAGTTCCAAGCAATAAGTCCACTCCGTTGTGTGATGTAAGTTCATTTAACAGTTCTGAATGATGCAGAAGACACAAAACGTTGTGTTATTCACAGTCAAGCCAGGGAAATGGTGTATGTGTACAAATATGTCCCGAGTAAGATCGAAGTAGTGGGAAGCAGTGTTGCCGATGACATTTAACAGAAGAATGTGTTTCAGTTCGTGCCAACTACCACCGCTTGCAAATACCCCCTTTGCCACTCCCTCTTTTGTTTCAAGAAACATTGCAGCGCAGCATTTCCGCTCTTTCCCCTATATGCGTGTTATTCGCCGTTGTTCGTGACAGCTACTCTAGTAATAAAATAATATTTGTAGCCAGCTGGTGTTTTCGGTTATCTTGGTGTCAAACTTTACTGAAAAACGTAATCAACAAAATTGTAGAATTAATCAGGTTGCAGAAGAAATGAGAACAAGAATGGTATTCCTTTTAAATTTGAAATCTTGCAACTTGCATGCAATGAAGGAACTAATTAAATTATGGAAAATGAATGGATGTTAAGCACTCATATTGTTCCATTTACCAAATTACTGGCAGATTTTTTTAAGACCTATTACCCTTATTCTGGCAGCTGAAAATGGACAATAGGTGCTTGAAACTTGTTCTGCCAATAAATTGGCAAGTGCAGCAATATCTGTGCTTAACCTATTCATTTTGCACAATGTAATATTGCACTTCAGAATCAAAATAAAGGTACAGATTTGCTAGTGTTACATAACTTTCTTTGTTTTTGGTTAAGATTTACCATAATTAATGTCAAGTAATGGATTAGATCTTTAGTCAAGTGATCAGCAATTTGACATCTCAACTCAGAGGTCCCAGTTTCAATACCTGCTAGGACAGAGATTTTTCTTTAACCAGAATCTGCTTTTCCTATTAAAACAAATACTAGGAAATATATAAAAAACATCATATCAAAGTGAATACACTCAAATGAACGCATTATTTTAACATGCGATTGCTACCTAATTTAGTCAGGTTCACAGCTGTCATCACCGGCGTTAGTTTCAAAAACAGAAACCCCATTTCTAATAGCAATGTATGAGGTTCGTTCATTTAAAAGTTCACTGTTAACAATACTTAACACTGTGTTTGTTGTCTGTGGCTCATTGTCTCTCCCTTCAAAAAGAAATATGCACTTTTGAACAAATTGCACTCTTAACGAAGTTGTCTACTTGTCCAAAAACTGTTTTAGATCTTTCTTTTTTTTGTGCTGTTTTAAAATCTCCAGTTTCTTTAAGTTCTTTGCAAATTTTAACACTGGCTTCTCGGACGCCAGTGTAATCGGCCGTTATTTTAACCAATACATCCTCTAGAATATCCTATTAACTCCTTTAACTTATGAAACACAAAACACATTTGAAACATGTGCTTTCTGCCGCTTTTAAATAGTTCACCTTAATGATTTTTATAACCGTTAACACTCAGATCTGCCACTGCTGAATTTATATCAGCCACAAGCTTGCTGCCATATTCCTCACTGATGTTCCGTTTGTGTTTCTCCCACTACAGTAACTGATTAAAATAACTGTAAAAATATGGCTTATTGTAATGCTATAATTAAACATATTGTTTAGTGCATATTACAAGCAATAACATTAAAAAAATGGATCTATTTTTTTCTCCTTATGCATTCTCTGTGGTCAATGAGTGCAGTGTTTCTCGGTATTGCTTATACAAGTGTATTTATGATTGAGCGACAATAGCAAAATAAGCCTTTTTAAGAATAGTTTGTTGCAGAGTGAGTAGAGAAATTTATTTATTTTTTTTTATGCCAAGAAACTTACTGCTGGTGTTTTTAAACACACAAGCTGTGTGAGGGAAATGTTTGAGAGGTAGAATCAGAACTGAAAAATTCAATGCCACAGCTGGGATCTGAACCACGGATCTTTCGCTTCACGCGCAGCTGCTCTAACCACTGAGCTACCGTGGCAACTTGCTGGTATGACAAATATGTGTATTGTGTAAAAACACTAGCAGTAAGTTTGACATAAAAAATTTTAATTACCATCTAAAGTTCCGATTATACCTCTCAGAGAAATTTGTTAATGCAGCTCAAGTGTCTTTTAGTGAAGGCCTCATAGTTTAAGTGCTGGTAGAGTATCAGATCTACTGTAATATTTTTAAACACAATGGTGATTAAAATATAAATGGTAATTTTTAAATATATTTATTGATTGCACATATACACATGTCATATCTTCAGTACTTCTCTAAATAGCCTCCTTCATACTCTATATCCTTGCCAACGATTTGGAAGCTTGAACACTCCTTGTTCAAAAGAAGTTTGAGGGCACATCGTCAACCAATTGTGCACATGCTTTTCAAAGTGTTTATTGTTTTGGATTCATTCCCCTTGAAGTGATTCTTTCAAAGGCAATAAATAGTCTGGGGTGGACAAGTCTGCACTGTAGGGATTTGGGGTAGCATATGTGGTAACAAAAAGTATGAAGGCTAGCGTAATAGAGTTTAAACCTATTAATGAAAGAATTTGTATCCTTAGGGTGAAAATGAGGAATGCAAACATAAGCTTTATAAATGTACATGCACCCACAGAAGAAAAAGAGGAAGTGGAAAAAGAAGAATTTTACCAGAGAGAAGAAGAATATGAGCAGATACCTTACACAGACATAAAAATTATCCTAGGGGATCTGAATGCACAAATTGGTAAGGAAAGGGATTACCAAGATACAATAGTCAAACACAGTTTACACGATGTCAAACAATAATGGACAAAGACTAATAGATTTTGCCACTAGTAAGGAAATGATAACAGCATCAACATACTATCCACATAAGAGGATCCATAAAGAAACTTGGATCTCACCAGATGGCAAAACAAATAACCAGATTGACCACATATTAATAGATAAGCAACACAAAAAAATAATGGATGTAAGATCATACAGAGGGGCAAATTCTGAATCTGACCATTATCTAGTTAGATCCAGAATCAAATGCAGAATTTAGGAAGCAAGACACAAGAAGAGGATAGTGAAACCATAGAGGAACTATGGAATCGAGCAAAACAGGTTATACAAGAGACAGCACTTGAAACGCAAACAAGAGACAATAGCAAGAAATGGTTTGATGGTGAATGTTCAAAAATGGTAAAAGCAAAAAGTGAAGCCTAGAGAAAATGGTTAGATAGGTGAATAAGAATGAAAAGGCAAGAGTATGGAGAGCTAAGAAAAATTATGCATAAAGTGTGCTGAAATAAAAAAAGGAAGAACAGAAGCGAATATTGGATGAATAGAGGAAATTTTGAAGACAATAACTTAAGGAGAGTGTATAAGGAAACTGGATATCTAAGAGATGGCTTTAAACCTCAAACTAATATATGTAAAGATAAGGATGGCAATCTCATAGCCAACGAGACAGAAATAGGAATGAGTTGGAAGGAATACTTTCAGAAACTGCTTAACCCTACGACAGAAAAACCCCTGAATGCATCAGAACAACAAAAACAGAGGGAAAAGGAAAATATAGAAGAAGTAGAGCCACCTGACAATAGATATAGAAATAACAATACAAGGAATGTGAAATAATGTATCTCCAGGTGTGGATAACTAACCAGCTGAGTTATATAAATATGGTGGAGGAAAAATAAAGGAAATACTACACAAGTTAATAAAAAGCATATGGGAAGAGGAGATAATGCCAACACAGTAGAAAACGAGTACAATCATCCCAATATACAAGAATAAAGAAGACAAACAAGATGTCAAAATTATGGAGAATATCGCTTATATGTACAGGTATAAAATATTTACAACCATTGTCAATAAGAAAATTAAACCATATGCAGAAAAGGTAATAGGGGAATATCATACAGGTTTTAGACCAGGACGATCGACAATGGACCAAATATTCACAATTAAGCAAATCCTAGAAAAGACATGGGAGCATAATATAGAGATACATAAAATATTTGTGGATTTCCAGGAGGCATATGGTAGCATAGAGAGGGAAAAAATATATAATATTATGGAAGAGTTCCAAATCCCAAAGAAGTTAATAAGTTTAGTGAAAGTTACAATGGATAATACCATAGCTCAAATTAAAATAGGGAACAACATAACAGATAGTTTTAACATGGAAAATGGACTCAAACAAGGGGATGGGCTGGCACCCACCTTGTTCAACTTAGCACTGGAATTTATAATCAGGAAATTGCCAGTGGATGTAGACTCCACAATATACTATAAATCTGTTCAAATGTTAGCACATGCAGATGATATAAGTATAGTTGGTACAGCCAAAATTGCAGTCTCAGAAATATACACCAAATTGGAGGAGAACGCAAAGGAATTAGGGCTCGTAATAAACAAAGACAAAACGAAAGTCATGATACAAAAGAGAAAGTATCAGTATCAATGAATATTTGCATTCCATAGAATACCACCTGGAAGCAGTTAATAGCTTCAAGTATTTAGGGACAGTTATAAATAATAGGAATGATGAAAACAAAGAAATAAAACCCGAATAACACCAGGAAGTAGAGCATGCATCTCTTTACAGAAAATATTTAGGAATAAAATAATATTCCCCAAAATGAAAATAAGACTATACAAAATGCTTACAAAACCAGTGCTATCATATGGCAGCAAAGCCTGGACTTTGATTCAAGCCATGGAGGAGAAGCTTAATATTTTAAAGAAAAATACTTCGAAGGGTATATGGGTCAATTAAAGTAAATGATATGTGGCAAAACAGATTTAATAAGGAATTATATAATATATACAAAGACAGTAACACAGTACAAGAAATTAAGATTAGACGGTTAAGATGGACGGGACATGTTCAAAGAATGGAAGAGAAAGGGATCCCTAAAAGAATTTTAAATGGGATATTCTACTGTACAAGACCTAAAGGCAGACCAAAAAGCTAATGGGAAGATGCAGTAAGAAGAGATGCCTTAAGCATGTTGGGAGGCCGAATGTGGAGACGGAAGGCAGAAGATAGAGACGAATGGAGGCAAAAACTGAGAGAGGCTGAGGCCCAAAAGGGGCTGTGAAAGTCATGTTGTTGTTGTTGTCGTCCTCTAACTCATGGTGTCAGGCTTAGCGTTGTCTTGAAAAAGGATGTCATCTGCGATGGGAAACATGTCTTTTGTTTCAGCTAATTTTTCTAAATTCAAACTGTTCACTGATAATGACATGAGAACTCCCAATGCTGACACCTGGTTCTGACACAATTTCTTCAACAGTGCGACAGTGATCACCTTAAATAATGGTACAGATGTTTAATCTGTGAGACTTTACCATGGGTGTTTGAGCATGACTGTGTTGGACAGTTCCTCGGCCGCCCTTAAATTGTCTGTCCATAGAAAGCACATGAATCTGGAACAGTGTAATGTCCCCAAAGTGTGCCTTCAAAGGAGTTAAAAATCTTTAAGCTTTTAACCCTTTCATTAATTAAAAACTTTGTAATAATGCATTGCACAAAAGACGAAGGAATCTGATGTTCACTCATGGCTGTACTGAGGCTGAAACCTAGCAAATCAGCTAACCAAGCTTGTTCCCCCTCCATAACGCTCCAATCTTCAACCCCCAACTCCACCATCCTGCTCGGATCTGCTTGCTCAGTACTCTGGCTGAGTTACCCATTATATATGAATCACCCTCGTAAAAAGAAGTATGTGAATTAAAGATGAGAAAGTGTTTCCTATGCACACAGGTTATTAAACCTAATGGTAAGTCCTCTAGGAACCAGTATAAACTGTTTTGGATGGGGAAATTACTTAATGGAGCAGCCAACATTGTAATGTGGTTTTTAGATTTGCATTTCTTTTCAATCAAGAAAATATAGTGCCGATTTCCTTGCTGCACAGTGGTTTACATGTCATTTGTAACTTAGAACAGTGTCTTGGAACAATGTAGAGCATTTGACTTTCACTCTTAGGCATGTACATCATATTAGTGACAGTAATTTTTTATCTTTTCAGGGAACAAAACACTTTAATGCTTACTTCTTCATTTGTGTGTTTTTCTCTCAAGGGTCAAACTGCATATGATGTTGCGGACACGGAAATGTTCCGCTTTTTAGAAGAATTGAAAAAAAAACAAGCAGCTCTCCAGCGGGATAGAGGAGATATTAACATTCTTCAGAAGAAGGGCACTAACCATGCAAAGAGAGGGTCAGTATGCCAACTGTTACATAACTAGAATTTGTGGAGAAATGAAATGTAAACATTTGCATTTAAACGAACCTAAGTTAAGTGCCAATTTTGGTAATTTTTGTATATAGGTCCTGGAAAGAGGATACAGTTACATTATTATTCTCTGCATGTAAACATTAATCCATGAAAAGGTTTACAGTATGAATGATTTTTTTCTCTATTTTAAGAATGAAACAAATTTATTTATTTATTTTCAAATGGTGAGAATTGACACTCAAGTCATTTTATCAATTAGTTTCCCAGACCAGGCTAACAAGGTCTGTAGTTTGAAGGTGTTTGTCCATGTGCAAACTCATAGCTGAAATGCTAAAGGTGGATTTCTAAACATTTTAGCACTTTTTATGTTTCATAGTTTTTCATATTGAATTTAGAGTTCAAGACTGGGATTTTGCTCTTTTCTTTAGCTTTGAATTTTTTGAGGTGGGGCATTTTTTTGGCTTGCTCATGTTTCAATGTGAATTTTCATTTCAAAATAGAATATTGAATATCTAAGCCGAGCATGTTGAATCTGTGACACGCCCTCCACTGGGCAGCTTACAAGTACGTTTCTAGCGTTAATTTATATTTCTTCTTTTTAGGAAATTAAAGATTATGGTGTTATGTAAAACTGCTTTTGACTTGATTAGTGAGTTTAAGTTTGAACACTGTTAGCTTTAACATTGTGTTAAATTCAGTGTTTGATTAACGTTCCTTATGATAAGGTGTTTAATGAATGTCAGAAGTTGGAAAATGGTATTTGCAGACCAAGCCACTGATGTGAATATGATGTATTTGGTATTTTCAATGTAATTCCTAACTGAAGAAGAGCCATGTGCCATAGTAAATTTACAGCCTGCAAAAGAAGGAAGTTTTAAAGTGATATAGACTGTCCAAAGTGGTTGTCAGTTGTCAACATGGTTTTATAGGAAATACAAGAGGTTAGAATACTGTCCAAAAAAATATCTCTCTCATGTACTACAAGTTTTAATTATTCTTTGAATTTTATGCTGCTGGTACTTTTCATTTAACAATTTGTGATGTTAGCATTTTCTAAGCTATGGTTTATGACTTTTATCTAGAAGGTTTCCGAGCAATCACTTCAAGAAGCAAACCTTTTTGTTTGTGTCTGTTGATCCTTGATCAATGATAACTCATTTTTGCTCACTGTGGTTTCAGTGTAGATTTAAACTGTTCTAAATACTCTTTCCACCTGGCATTTTTGATGCTGTATTTTACAGTACCATTAAATTGCTGCAGTTGCTTGTTAGAGTTGAGAGAAGCACGTGCTTTGGAGTTAAATTCCTTGTAGATTTTCTCCCATCCTTAGTTTTGAATTCTGAGTCCATCAGCATTTTTTAACTCTATAATTTCATAACCAGTTCTATAATAACTAATGGGTTTTTGAATATGAAACATTTATTTGCTCCTCTGTGCCTAAATTTTTCAGTTGACATTGCGGTTCTAACTTCACACAATCAGAAAAATTGCATACCAATGTAATTATGTGTTACTGAAATGAAGAGCTTTGAGATACATAGACAAAAGTGCATTGGAGTGAGTTAAAAAACTACAGTTTTGTCACTGTTGTCTTGAAAGCGATCTTTGATATCAAAGATGTAAGCTAACAATTCTCTCTAAAACCTTCATGAAATGCAAAAGTTTCAACATAATGTAAACAAACAAGATGTTCAATACTTTTAGCATAGGTTGCTGGAACCAGTGTTAAGTGGATATAATGTAAATGTTTAAAATACTACCCCAAATGCATGAAAGAACTGACTTGAGGATTAAACACCATCAACAAAATTATTTCCTTAATGAAGTGCAACTGTCATGTTACCCTTAAGCATGAAATTGTCTGTCACTTGCAAGGGAAAGCACATTTTTGCCTAACATCTCCTGTTTTGAAAATGTTTTTGTGCAATTGTTTTAAAAGATAGAGGAAAATGCTGAAACCTTTTCAGTGCTTTAATTGAAATCTTTCTTTGTGATTTGGAGTGACATGTGTATGCCTTCCATAGAGAAGTGCATTGTGTAAGTTTATAAATATCATTCTAAATTTGTGCATTTTTTGCAGCAATTGTAAAGTTTCTAGCTTAAAGCGTATTAGAATTCTTAGAGACTTTAGTATCTTGGTGCTTCTGAGGAGAATGTTAGTGACATTGCCTTGCTTTGTATTGTGTTATTGCTGAACATTTTAATTACTTGCATAACAAACAATTACTTTACAGGTCGTCAATAACAAGAATGTCAGTAAATGATAAATCAAATCTTATCAATAAAGATGCATCTTTGGATCGTCAACTTCTTGATCAGAGCATCAACGAAGAAGGTAACAATAAAGTGAAGAAAGTAGAGTTGGAAATTGAAACGGAGCCAGATAGGGAAGAACCAACAATACCATTAGCAGATAAGGAAGTTGGTAAGACCTGCAGCTTGTATTTGACATATTTATGTTTTCTGTTGTGGTGAGTGGCTATTGCTTGCATTCTAAAGCTGTTATCTTCTTGGCTAGGGTTAAAATTCTTGCATTGAAAGTTGCTGTTTATTCATGTGGTAATTTTTCAATTTCTGTGTAATTTGTATTTGTACAGAACTAGAATAATTTATTTCCCCATCACAGTACCTCTCACAACAGTTTATCTTTATTTCCAGTCAAGTTAGGTAATATTTCTTGATTTCATGTGTGTTTAGCACCATTTGTTGAATAATTATATTGTGGTTAACATTCTGATTTATCGAGTAAATGATGATGTTTGTTACTTGTGGTACTGTAATGCCAAGAATTTTATTCTCAGACATTCAATCTGTTTAGACTTTTCCTATATGAACTGAAAGAAATTTAATTTGTGTCTTGAATGATAATTTTGTAAAACTTTCTCAGGATTTGTAATGAAAAACATTTGAGAAGGAATTGGTCTGGATTATATTTATTGAAGGACTTAATACACATTACGAAGGCATGAACATATATTTTTTGGATGATCGTGCTTTTTTGTAGCATTTACTTTGATGTTGACTTGTACATTATTTTCCTGTAATAAGGATTTCATCTTAAACTACCCTCTTGTTTAGTCTTGTTTGCAGTACTAATTTGTTATTCTTATCATAAAATACATTGCAATCGTGTAATATATTAGTTAAATTTTTTCACTTTCTGCTGTCTTTTTTATGCAATGAGCCATCAATTTAAATCGGTGATCTAAATTTGTATGTGCAAAAAAAAGACCATTTACCTTGTTAGTTTTCAAGATATTTTAGTGACACAAAAATCATATATGAATTGAAAACAAATCTGCAATGCCATGTAAGGGTAGATCACTATTGCATCTTTAATTCTACCTAAATTTAATTTACTTCACAAAATATTAGCGCTTAACACATGTTTTAACAAATATAGAAGCATGTGCTGTACTGAAGCTAGTTGGAAATCAGTAAAATTCAAATGTTTTGCTTCATGACAATGCAGTGATATAAGCATGGCTTACTGTGTCATCTTAGTTTTCAAAATAAGATATCCACTTGAATAACACAAAAAATTTTTGTGACAGCAACAAAAACCAGAGATGACTGATATGTTGTCTGTAGGTAATGTGGAAACTTCAGGAATTTTATTTTACTGCTATGTGCGACCAAGTCTTGTCCGAGACATATGTTTGGATTATCCATATTTAATACATATAGAAAGAAGTAAGCAAACAGCAGCAGTAAGTCTGTATACTTATGAGGGATGTTCTAAAAGTGTTGTCCTGGCCAAGGAAACAAAAGATAAAAGCTTTCTCCCAACATTCACCTTCTAAATTAATACATTTTATCCATTGACTTTCCATCTTTTTAATATGCTCAGTAGAATGAGATTTGTCCAGCTATGCAAAATAAGCATCTTTCTCGACTCAGACCACGTCATTTGATGGGAATCTTCTCCGCTCAGTCATTTCTTCAGCTTTGTGAGAAAAAAGTAATCACTGTAATCAAATCCAGTGATAATGGGTGACGTGGAGTGGCTACTAAAACATTGGTAATACTAAAATTATAATACAGAGTACTATAATTGTATAGATGTACCTTGCAAACACTTTTCTCCACTTATGAGTCGTTAAACAAAGACTACTTTCTGGGAAACTTCTTCCCTGTCTTCAGTTCAGTGGTTGACTGATGTTGCAACAGGTGCTTGGGTCCAGCTTGGTGTCGTGTTCTTCTGTCAGTTGGATAATCTCATCAATGGCAGGGATTTTAAAATTCATGAGGAGGTTTTCCTTTTACTTTATCTACTGGTAAGTAGAGGAAGTAATGTATTCCACCCAAAAATTCTATGTCAAGATTTCACCGAAAATATATGTTTTGAGGCCCCTGAACCCAAAAAAAAAGCACTTTTAGAAAAAGATGTGTGTGTGTGTGTGTCTGTCTGTGGACAGCATAACTCAAAAACGAAAAGTTGGTTAAAAACCAAAGTTGGTACTTAAGTTTAATGTCTTTAAAGGATGCAACACAAAGATTTTGGAGAAAATAGGCCCACCCTAAACTACCCTTTATATGGGAAAATTTTTATTTTCTTGAAAGTAGCTCTAACGATTTTGATTAAACTACCATATGGTTAAGATATTTTTATGACAAATAAAATGCATATTTTAAATTTTCTGGCTATAGCCTATGTAGTCCTGTTTACTCTGGATGACTTTTGAATAACTGGTAATCAGTAAGAGATTGACAAAATTTTACTATACAAAAAATGTAGATCTCACTAAAACATATGATTTATGTTAAAATACATTTTTTTGTAGAGTGAACCATTTCGGGGATATTCCTTGTTACTTGTGTCAGTTTTGGAAAACTTAAAACTTTTGACAAATACATCATCGTTCATTTTTTTATATGTTAAGCGTGCAAAGAGAACAGGATCTCAAAGCATTAAAAGATTTGACTATCACTCAAAGCTTACTGTATTCTAATACTCCCCTTGCACCGACAAGGAAATAAGCAATAAGATAATTTCTGCAAATGTTTATCTCAACTAACAGGAAGAAGATATAGAAATAAGAGTTTGTAAGAACGGTTAGTACAAGAGCAGAGAAAGTCATGTGAGTGCAGCACATCAGATTTTTTTAGTGATGTTTTCCCAAATTGATAGTTCCAATAGTTTCTTTGCATATTTAATCAGTTCTATTTCTTCCTTTATGCTGCGATTCTCTGACCAAAAGTGATGTGCCAATGCAGATTTGTCTAGCTGCTTGAATCTGATGTTTCTAAAGTGTTCTTTCATCCTTATTTCCAAATTTCTCGTCATCTTCCCAGTGTAGACCTTATTGCAGTCCTGGCAGCTCATCTGGTAAATCCTTGACATTTCCACGTCATCACTTCTTAGCAGCCCAGTTTTTCACACTGTATGAATTAATTTTGTTACAAATTCAATAAACTGCATGATTTTTATAATTTAACTATGGTTGGTGCTCAATAACAAAACTAAAGTGAGTTTTCAGAGCCCATTGTGATATTTTCCAAGATATAACGTAGAGAAAGGCATTGCACAACCATAAAGATCAGGCCCTGCAGTCTTGAGTCACATGGTTTAGTTTATGTCTACTTCATTCTCCCAATGGATAAGCTTTAAACATTACATAGTAAATGTAATTTTAAAATCTTCAAATTTGTCAGTGATATATAGTTTAAGAAACTTAATCCTGAATGGGCTTTCAAATACATTGTTTGTTGGCAATCTTATGTAAATAAAATTAGTAATTATTCACGATCATCTAAAAAATATTATGCAACATGCATGTGTTAAGTACATTACAGAATTGAGGAAATGTAGCATGAGGTTGCACAGTGGGATAAACTTCAGGAGGTGATTACTGATGGAAAATGATATTGCTATCCAGAACTTTATATGTAGATAAGTTGAAATGCAGAATGAACTAGGAAGGAAAGAAAGACAGGCATACCACGTAAAGTGGAATTAGTACAAGCTGACAAACTCACGAGGCATATTGGAAAGAATGTGAAACTGTTGAGCTGTTTACTCAAGCTTATCACACAAACACGGCGAGACAGTGTATGTACACTGTTCAGATGTAATCATGTCTTCAGGACAGTAATGTCTCCTATGTTGGCAGGCACGAGAGATCATTCATTTGTATTGCAATACCAACTGTACGTCAAGTTACTAGCATTTCGCTGTTCTAGTAAACAAGATAACAGGAGAAATACGAACTGGCATTGAGAATTTAATGCCATTCTGGCAGTTTGTCACAATAGCTCAGTGGTTAGAGCGTCCGCCCGGCAAGCGGAAGGTCTGTGGTTCAAATCCCAGTTGTGGCATTGAATTTTTAAGTTCCAGTTCTACCTCTTAAGATAACAAGTGATTGCAGACTTGACAACCAAGGTCAATATACCCGGTTGCTTTGCCAGGTAGTACAGATATTACAGGAGGGAATAATAGAATGGTGCAGTAATCCATGATACAAATGGATGTACTGTGAATATCTATGTCTAATAGGGTTAATTTAGGTTTTAATAATACAGTAAAATGCTGCTTAACCGAAACAAAAAAAAGTAATTAAATTTTAACCTCTTGAGGGATATCGACGTGAAATCACTTCCATTTAAAATGGCAGATGAGCGATATGGGCGTCCTGTGCCTTTAAGCATTTAACCCTTATTTATCCCTTATCCAACTCAACTTATTATAATTTTCCCTTTATGAAACATTTTAGTAAGGTCTATATACTTTATTGGCTTACCTTAATATGTTCGTTCTGCAGTGATTTACCTCAAAACAGGGATAAGCACACAAGGGTACGTACATCTCCACATTCGCGAATTCCCTTCTTGCGGTACACGAAACACTTTCGAAATGGGCTGGACTTCTTTGCTGTTGGTGGTATCCTTTTAGGATAATGTTTTCCTTGAAGTCTGAGGGGTGCAGAGGTTTTGGATTTTCAACCCCCAACGTGGTATTGTTCAATTAGGCTGTGAGTTATTTATAGTCGGTAGTCAAGGTCGGTCATTGTCCTGTGTGGGTTTAGAGAGCTGTCCAAATCCCCAAACAATTGTATATGGTTATATCCAGTTGGTGCAAAAACACCTTTTTATACCACTTCTCCCTTCAGCTACAAGCAGGAAAGAATACGTATATATTTCAACAAAGAAAGACACAGACTCTACTCAGTTACGAAACTCGTGTGAGCAAAAGTTATAATGTTGATCTATTCTGATGACTCAAGAGGCCACGCATACAGTAGCGATTTATTACACAGTATGCTGACTCATAAGCCACACATACAATGGGTGTTCCTTTACTGTATCTTTCCGAGAACATATATTAGATGCGTTCGACAGAGCAAAGTTGACTTTTCACCACAGTGAAACAAAATTGTGCCATTCCAACGTTTTGTAAATACAACTCAACTTTGCTGATGACGTACATTTATACTGCAAATAACGAGTTTTATACCAGTTTTTGTTTCATTAAAATAACTTAATATTTACACAAAATACAGCTGTGTATATACGAAGCGGATTTAACAATTTAAATGCTAGCAGTTCTCGGCTCCCGGACATTTAAATGGCCATCGCTCAAGAGGTTAAAAAACTAGTAACTACAGAAGGAAAAAAGGTGTAAATGTTTTGTTCATCCCTGCAGTAGTTTGTGTCCCATTTTGCAAGTGTTCAAATTTAAGTTTTTTGTTAATGTCCTCCAACGTAATGTCATATCAGACAGTGAATGAATGAAACAGGTGAAATGATGCTCAAATGAGCCCGAGGTCCATGGAGCTTTAAGTTACCCGACATTTGCCTTCTCAGGATAAGGGAAAACCTCGTAAGAAAACCTTAACCGGATAACTTACCCTAAGCGAAATTTGAACTTGCGACTGCTTGAACGTGAGACAGACACGCTAACCATCACGCTACCAAGGTGGGCTGTTCAAATTTAAGTGCCAATGTGCTCAAAGGAATGCTACAACTCTACCCTCGTCCCTCAAACATTATTGTTTTGTGACAGTGTGGTCAGTCCCGTTAGCACCCTCCCATCTACTCAGGAACACAATGCTACAGTGAGACAATTTTTTCAATTTCTTCGTTAATTTTAGTTTTGGTGGTAATTCATCTGTAAGTCACCCTCTTTCACTGTGCACTTATTAAACAGTCAAACAATATATTGTTGCGAGTCGCAAAAAACACGGAAGGCAGAAGCCAGGAATATACGCACATATTGCGACATGGGTGAGTACATACCACTGGTCACATGATAGTCACACGGTCTATTTGTAATGAGATTGGAAGTGATAAGCCGAAGACATTTTGGATAATGCAATTGTTTTGATAATGAAAAACATTTTTTGTAAAACTGGAAGGCAATAAGAGATCGTTAGCATGTAAATTTTCTCTTATTCCCTCCCAGTTTTATGAAGAATACTTTTCATCGATTAACCAAAAAATTGCATTGTCCGAAATGATTTTACTCTCTTTATTTTGGATAAATGGGTTCTACTGTACATAATTTGTTCTCTCACACAGCTGTATATGGGCTAAAGTTGGATGGTAGTATCAAAACTGGACTCCAAATGTTGATGTTTGGCTTTTCTGCTGAACTGCCGTTGCAAGATGCTCATTTGATACAGCAGCCAGACAAGATGGTTTAATGTACATCACAGTAACACAACACTGACACAGAAAACCAAAGACCATGTTTTGTATCTCAGCCATGGCCCTGAGTTTGCACTTTCGAAATGTATGACCACAGTTATCCAAACACAAGTTAAATCTTAGTGGTTAGCCACAAAGCTTGGAAATAAATGTACTTCAACTGCAAGTTGTGTTTTTAGCTATATTTGGGATGGTAAAGATTGCCTAAGAAGTGGGGTTTAAGTTATAGACACACAAAAATAATCGTAGACAGAATGGAACATCCACTGTTTCATATCTGACAAGAAGTCACGATTACTAAGAAAGAAAACATTTTTTTGTTGACTTTACACATTGTTGCCCCAGTCAACTGTTAATAAGCGTTCTTGATATTAATATCTCTTTTTGCTAATTAACAAATACAAATAGCTTGCATATTGATTCTATGCTAATGTTTGTCATGCAATTGTTAATATTACCAAATATGACCTCTTTATCATGTAACTTATTTTAAATGTGATTCAAAGCATACATAACCAATATTTAACATAGAAACCTAATAATCATCTCAATCAAAATATATAAGTAATAAATGCTAACAATATATTACATTTGCTGAGTAATTTATTGAGTTACATTACACTAGGACGTATTTCAGAATGTAAGTCGCCCTTGGGATACTTATCTCAGATGTGAGATGTAGACCTTGTGGTCTACCGAGAAAATACAAATTGGTTGGGGAATTTAATGACATACTGGCAGGTTGCCACGGTAGCTCAATGAAAAAAGTGGAAGATCCGTGGTTCAAATCACGGATGTCAATGGCACTGAATTTTTCAGTCCTGTTTCTACCTCTCCAACATTGCCCACACATGGCCTGTGTGTTTAAAGCCATCAGTAAGTTTACAGTTTCCATCTAGACATGATTCTATACTCCATCCAGCCTTAGATCCATGCCTTGTGTCCCTCTGCGATAACTTGTTGTTCATATCAACTGCGACAAATACAAACACCACATGGACTCATGCCTCGTGTTTATGATGCAGCAGAACGATATTTACTCGGGAATTTTAGGTGTAATGCTGCTATCGTGTTACATTCAAGTAGTCTTTACCAGGGTTATCATACATCTTGAAAATTCATACATTTTGTGGTGTGCTTTGTTTTCAGCATATTGGGGATTAGTTGATTATGACTTTATATCAAGTTGGGACCTAAGAGTGGAGCATGGAGCAATTATAGTTTATTCATTCTGTGATTTGGATGGGTTTCACTATGTGCAGTTGTTCTGCTCCTGCAAATTTACAATTTTTCTGTACATTTCTTGATTGTCATCAAGAGTTGCCTCCTGAAGTTTCTCCTACGTGTAATCTCCTTAATGATGTACCACATTTTGATCTGTGAGTGGATTCTAACTTGGCACAAAGTTAGCTGCTAGCACAAACAGCATGAGCAAACATAACTCATTAGCTTGGTTGTGGTAAAAGAGAATTAGCTTGCACATTAATGCATTGGGAATGATGGTTTCACATAGTTCTCTTGCTTGCATGCTGCTGTAGAGAGCCAAGAGACGACAAGCAACTCAAGTGAATCCACGGATGATTCTGAAACATCTAGCGATAGTGAAACATATAGTAGTGGTAATGAGGAAGGTAAGATTGAGCATGCTATAACCTCTTGGCTCATATGCACTTTTATCTCTTTTGTACCCATTTCCTTTTTTCCACTCTGATGATTCCTAATCAGATTGCAATATTGCCCAGTTACCTGATATTTTAAAATTTAAATATTATATTTTTTCTTTTGTTTTTTCTATTCCTTTACAACAAAAAATCTTATAGTTAACAAAGTATTGTATTTGCTGAAAGGTGGAAAAATAATTAAAAATTGGAGAATTGATGGACAGAATAGCACCTAATTTTCTACATTGCCTAGAATTGCAGTCTGTTCTTTATACAGCAGTTCAAGTATCTTCGTTTTGACTAGAGGTAGGTTTAATACCATGAAAATGTTCAGAAAATATGAAATCAAAATTGGTAAAACATTCAAAAGTATAAAATTCAAGCAATATGTAGTTACACATATCAGAATTAACTAATGTTGTGTTCACTTACTTCCAGATAAAGCATGATCTCCCTAATATTTTTGATTAATTTGTACACTTAATGTCTTTCAGATATTACAGTTTTGTATGATGGGAAACCATGAGGTGATTGGTACCTTACGTTATTGTGGATTGGGTGCAGGTTTCCTTTCATAACCATGTGCTCTGTACTAATGTTAAAGCTTTCTTTTCCTTGCTACTCTCTTATTATTCCATTTATACTTGACTTCTTGTTGAAAATTAGTCTGGCAAATTAATGTGCTGGTTGTCAGCTTTCATTATCGTGTCTGCTCACTCAAATCAACAAATTGGACAATTTAAAGTGTTTACAATATAAAAACTCTAAAAATTGTAATCTTACTTAAGTAAGATAGCATTGTTTCCTCTTAAACAGATATACCACCATATGTGTTGGTGTAAAAGAACAGTTACCGTATTTCATTGCATAATGGTTGCCCTTTGATTTATAGACAAGCAATGAGGACTTAGGCATGTCTCTGTTAATTTGACACATAAATATTGCAGGTGTTTACTATCGAAAAATATTGAAAAATAACATACCGCCACTGCAAACGGTTAAGCTGTGCCACATTTTGTAATATATTCCTCATTGGAATGCCATCAGTTTGCTGACTGCCCATTAATGAATCTGATTGTTGTAAGTATGCAAAGTGCAGGAATTGGCAGACATGACTAAACAATAAATGGCGAGGGATGTGAACCATATGCTTAACCTGTGCGAACTCAACATCATGTGTATGACTGTATGTTTTTATAGTTATTCTAACAGGTGCTTATGTATTACTAAATGTTCACGCACATGCTATAATGACCTTCACTTATTATTTACATATCTTAAGTTCTTTTCAGGCCAAATTATGGACTTGTTTGGTAGTCTAACATTGACTACAGTTAAAAAGTATGTACAATTCAACAGTTTCATAAACACCTTTGTAAATAACAGAATTTATTTGTTCGCTAAAGTAGGTGTTTATATTGCGGTGTCAGTGTCACTTTTGTTTCCTGCCCTTCCCCTCACCTTTCTTTTCAACTACAAACAGCAAACGTGGCCATGCTTAATACACTCAAATTCCTATTATTCCACACCAGTTGCTGAAAATTAACACAGCCACTTTTAAATTATTTTCCATAATGGTCGCTGTGTGTATTTTTACTTTATGAAGAAGCTCTAAAATGCAATGAAATACGGTATATTCTACATAGATATTAATGGAGAGAATCTTATTAAATGCCCTGCTGCAACATTAAACTTTCTAACTCATTGCCTAGACATAGTTACGATGAAAGAACAAATGTAAATGGAATCTTGGTTTGTTATTAAAATGAAAGATTGCAGCAATAATCATAGAATCAGTAGGAACCACTCAACTCAACTAATTTTTGTCAATTCACTTAAACATAATTTCCCATCTTTAAAAATGATTAAGGAATGAGTCCAGACCTTTGCATGTTACCAATTTCAAATTTTGCCACTACTGATTTTCCATTGTTCACATTTTATAAATCTCTAAGCCAGGCTTATCATTATGTTTGCATACAAGTGTTCAGAAATGAGAGGAATTATTTTCAGAAACTGGCTCAGTACTATATATATTTTCTCATTTACCTGTTTAATGAAATTGAATTAGAAATTGAAATTAAAGCAAAGTATAGCTAAATACTGATCATTAAAGTGCAGTTGGTGATGTTTTAACACTTGACGGTATGTAATTTTACTTCTGGACTCGGGGCCCTAATGACCAAGTTGTCGACGGGCCCTTAAACCCAACACACACACTCACTCACTCACTTAAAGTGCAGTTGTGATTCATTTCAAAGAATGAGACATTTTCAATAGTGGAATTAGCTGAAAGTTTTTCTATGTGAACCCTTCTTGTCCACTTAATTATCCAAAACAAATAATTCCCAATATTTTTAACAGTAACCAAATCCTATATATTGCAAGGCCTGCATAGCAAAATATTCTTTAGAAATGGCTGCATTGTTTATTTTGGTTTTTAAAGCAGGTATAAAACTGAATGTGCTTATGCAAATGCTGCTGTTTCTTTTTGTCCTTATTGATGGACTATCTGAGGATTGATTTGTGTCATGGGCCAGATGTAAAGAAATACATTCGTATATCATAATAAAACGATAGAAGTCATAGACTCCATTCCAATGTAGGTGTAATGTTAACATATTGCAGCATAAGGGCAGATGTCAGTTAAGATCGCTCACAATACAGGTGTAGACATAATGCAAGAAGTTGGCATGTGGAATCTTTTGAGCATACTCTGCTCCGAGCTTCAAATTGATTAACATCACCTATAATATCCATTATGAAAATTCATCCAGTCTTTATAAATAAGTAGGAAATAAAAAGGTTGTACCAAGCAAACAACAGAGAGCAACTGGTGTCAACATTTAAAATGGTGTGACATGGACAAACAAAAGAGCATGATGATTGCCCAATAGATGGCGCAAACTCTCCCATTGCAATCATGTGGTTTTCAGAAGCTGGCAAATGTGCAGAAAGAAATGCAGAATTCTTCCTCTATGCATGCCCTGCAAGCATATCTACATTTTGAAGTTTGCTATCTCTTGTATTACATGACTTAAATGACATGGGTGCAAATGTTGAATTTATGCTGCATCTGTGCTTGCTTTTCATTGTGAATGGTGCTTTAGGTCTGATTACAGTAAGTTCAAGCACAGGCCAACATAGTGAAGTTACATTTGTCAAGTATGCTTTCTCAATGTATAAAATGCAACCTATTAAGCAGAAGCAATTTTGAGCATGATTTAGAATAAAGATTTTACTTGTTGCATATAGCTGGATGATTACTTGAGGACAAAAATTGTTTCGTGCTCACATGCTGTGGGTTAATGCGCAGGTCTAAAATTTATTTCTGGTAAAGAGAAGCAATTACTCTGCAGAGCGTGGATATAGAAACATGAATGTTTTCTAGTTCGATAGAGACCTACTTTATACAATAATTAGTTACAAAACAAGAATTGGATGAAAAATAATACGGAAATAACTTTAGGATGACATAAGGAAAAAGGGTCATCCCTCTTTTGTTATTTTATAATTTATTATTCAATTTAGGATTCAAAAAATTAATTTTGAAATGTTTCTTCATGATGTCACAATAAAATTGTTTATTAATTGAATGCATGTTGTACCGGGATAATTTCCTCTCTTAATAGTCACAATTTGGCACTATATTTCTACCTGCTAGTCCTCATAAACCATTAAGAAAAGTGAACCCGTACAAAATGTTCCCCAGATATGCTAGTTGCGAAACCAGGTGTTCTGAGCGAATACGTTACTAAGGTTACCAGGAAATAACAAGAGAACTATATCACAGATAACATATATTGCAATATAAAAAGACAATTAAGAAAAGACATAAATAAATACAATCGTAAAAAGACCATGATTTACAGTTGCCACTACACTACCCTCACTTCTCGAAAATTAATTATTCACTGAACAGTCCACTGTAATTAAATCAGTCTTTCCTCCCTCTGAGTAACTGAGACAAAGTTATAACTCAGATAAACATATAAATAAAACAAATGTTGTAAACTAGACAATATTATAAATTATACAATGTGTTCCACTGACGAAGTTTGTCACTATGACAAATGTCGTAATGAAGTCAAATGACAAAGTGTAAAGTTCCACTGACCTGTGCTTTTATTGTAACAAGATCGTAACATATGGTACCAGCCCAGAATTACAAGAATTCCGAAGTATTACTGGCCTGGAGATACGGAAATTTGCTGCCTTGGATGAGATGAAAGAGATCTTCTTCTTGGTGGTGGGGCCTCCTATCCATACGAAAATGCAACTCCATGCATTTCCTCCAACCATCCAAAATTGGCAAATACCATGGAACCTAATTGCAGATCCATTCCTCTATAGGCAGCTCCGCAAACTTATATGGAAGTTTCATTATATGTTGCATTCAGATACGCATACATCGTATCACTACTGATGATGATAATTCTGGACATGACAAGAATCTGTCATCCAAATCCAGTCGAACTGCTTATGAGCACGACATGACTTTGTCATCCCTCAGGTCGATATCCCACTTGAGGCATTCTTGCAGACATATGCCACTACTGCTGCCCCATTGCACAAGGTCTACCTTTGACACGGCTCTCCCGAGGTCTACCTTTGACACGGCTCTCCCGAGGTCTACCCTCGCCACGGCTCTCCCGAGGTCTACCTTTGACACGGCTCTCCCGAGGTCTACCCTCGCCACGGCTCTCCCGAGGTCTACCTTTGACACGGCTCTCCCGAGGTCTACCTTCAACATGGCTCTCACTTTGTCTCTCTTCCCACCTCGCTACACTCCGCACACCTGAATTTCTCGCTTCTTTTGTTTATGAAATACACACGAGCTCCAGGTGTGCCAACCATATGAATCAAAATATCCGGAGTGAGCGTTTGGAGAAGAAATCTTTCCTCTGGTCTCAGTTTCTCATTACAATGTAAATTTTTTCCATTTCTGCTTTCATATTGGATTGTTAAAGATAGTATCACATTCCCATCTTCAACTGTAGCAAAATTGAGCTGGTAGCAGAAATGGTTTTGCTTTTAGGAAAGCAAATTGCTTTTGGTACATGCAAGAATGTACATGCAGCTTTACTGTATTGGTCTGCACCCAGCCTAAAGGTTGATCGTCTTGGTAACATTAAAGATTTTAACCTCTCCAAAGAAAAGAAAACAGTTTGCAGTGAAATCCTTAAATTTCCTTCTTGCATGTCAAATAAAGAGTTATGAATATGACCATTGTTGACACATTTGTACTTCATTGTTAACATGAAAATAAGACTTTATTTTTATTTTTACCAGAAAAGAAGAATAAGGCTAACAGGGATGAGCCTTCAAGATTTCCTGCTGTTCCTGAAGTTAAATCAGTTCCTAATGCAGTAAGTAATGTAGTCTAAACATTTTATAATCTGAGAAGGGAATTACCGTCAAGTTTGTGCACAAAAAACTTTTATTCAGCCCTCATTATTCTGAATTGATCTATTGCTTCCTTACTTTTGCTTGCCTTTTCGATTCTAAACCGGAGCATAAATTTGAAATAAAAGAAAACTATTCACTATTTATGAAACTAAAAGAGTGCCATATTTAGCTTCAGTACTAAAAGTGCTTTTTTTTTTCTTAATTTTGTTAGTGCCAAAATAAGTGTTTCTGTAAATTAGTAGTTTATAATTATTTAATAGTTTGTTTCTGGATTATCTGGATTTGCATTAATTTGGATTGCCTCTGGTACCAACTAGCCTGTTTAAATGAGGTTCTTGTGTGCAGTTTTATGGAATAATTGGTATTTGCAAACAGTTTAAATGTCATAATCAATATACAGAGTAATATGCATGCAGTTGATTACTTCATTTTGTTTCTTTATTACTATCCTTCCATTTTGCTTTCTTTCTTTTTTCTGTCTTGCTAAATTACCTACACTGTTGAATAAAGATTTCTGTCACTCAATAACGGTAATCTGAAGAAGACGACAAGAACGGGAAGTAAGGTGGCATTCATCATTTTGGTTTGGAACAGCCCAGTAATAAGAACAGGAATGGCATTATCAGTCAGCTTATCAATAGAAAATGGAGGTCAATAGTGCACATTGGAATTAACGTGTTTCTAGCTGGCCATTGATATCTCTTTTCTAACTTGCAACTGGAGAGAGTTCTAGCAAATGTTTAATGGCATTGCTGCCTTGGATAATATCTAGAGCAAAAAGTCTAATATGCACAGTATGAATTTAACATGCTTTGCCAGGAACAGGAACGAGAAAGTTCAAACTTGGCCGTCATCTTTCCTGTTCCCAGGGCTCAGGAAAGTTTCCCATTTGTTGTGAACACCTCCATTTGAATACTTAAATTTCAGCTTTCTTGTTCTGATTATTGTTATGGTTTCTGGTGGTTGTGAACCACACTTTAAAGTTTTAATTAGAGCATCTGTTATGTTTCCTGGAATTATAATTTTGCCTCGTGTTAATGCAGTCCAGAATAGTTACCATTATAAAACTCATGTATGAGAGCTATTTTTTCTTTTTATTCAAGGTCCTATAAGTCATGAAACCAAAAGTGTGGTGAAAGTCAGAAGGGGGAAAGTCGGGGGGATGGGAAGGAAAAGGAAAAGAAAAGCCCTTGTAAATAGAACTTAAATTCACTGTTCTTAAAAGCATTCACATCATCATTTAGAAATAAAGTACCAACAAGACTCTATGCTCAAATGACCATTTTGAAACTGAAACAATTGAAGCAGCAATTAATTGCATTTTATATGTATTTGCAGATAAGTTTTGAGCATCCTTGAATTGTTATTCTATTGTAGCATATATCATGCCTAACTAGTGTAAGTGAAGCTGGATATAAAAAATGAGAGGGAAAATCCAGGAAGGAACTGCCACAGTTAGTGAGCATGAAGCTGATCTTGATTAAGATCACAGTGACTCATGTGGATTGGACCAAAATTGCTTCAAGCATACATATGTAGTACAAAGTGTTTAGAAGATAAGGAAAACAATCCATCGGCCAGGTGATGCTTGCTGGTGTTAAAAGCTTTTGAAAGTTAACTGTAATTTATCAAGTGGTAACAAGCAGTGGAGCATTTTAAATGTGGAAAGTTTATCATAGTAAAAAAGAAAATTACTGCCTCTCTGGTGCGATGGTTAGCATGCTAGCTTCCAGAACAAGAGGTCTTGGGTTTGATTCGTGGGAGGATGGGAATTTTTCTATTCACAGGATTGCCATCCTCCCTAGAGTCTGGAAGTATGAGTGAGAGTCTATATGTATATGTGAATTTAATGTTAAGAAAGAACAAATTCAAAGATATACAATCATAAATGAGTGAAATATTATTGGTGATCAGTTGTTTCAGAGGCAAAATTGCCAATATGACAATAGATTTGGGGATGGGAGGGGAGGTGGGGGCCAAGGGAGGGAGAATATTTCCTCTAAAAGAGATAAATCAAACTTCATCTGCATTTGCCAACATCTCAGAACCTTCATTAAGGTTACAGTAATGAAACTGACTTAAGTTTTGCTCTAAAAATTTCAGCCATAATCGAACCTGATTTGTGTGTATATCAAGGGGAAGATTACTTGTAACTCATAATTATTACAAATAAGATTTTGATAATGCATCATACTTATTTAAAAAAATCTGATGTGCTGCACTCACATGACTTTCTCTACTCTTGTATTAACCATTCTTACAAACTCTTATTCCTATATGTTCTTCCTGTTAGTTGAGATAAACATTTGTACAAATTATCTTATTACATATTTCCTTGTAGGTGCAAGGGGAATATTAGAATACAGTAGGCTTTGAGCGAGTCAAATCTTCTAAAGCATTTGCACCTTAACATATGAAAAAAATGAACGACGACGTTCCATTTCATGAAAGTTTTTTGTTTTCTGAAACTGACACAAATAACAAGGAATGCCTCTGAAATGGTTCACTCTACAAAAAAAATTTATTTAGACATAAATTGTGGGTTTTAGCGAGATCTACATTTTTTGTACAGTAAGATTTTGTCTATCTCTTACGATTTACAAGTTATTCAAAAGTCATCCAGAGTAAATAGGACTGGATAAGCTATAGCCAGAAAATTCAATATATACATTTAATTCGTCATACAAATATCTTAAACATATGACATTTTAATCAGAATCGTTACGAGCCATTTTCAAGAAAATCAAAATTTTCAAAAAATTTTCCATGTAAAGGGTAGTTTAGGGTGGGGCTATTCTTCAAAATCTTCGTGTCACATCCTTGAACAGTTGGTAACTTAAATACCAACTTTGGTTTTTAACTGACTTTTCATTTTTGAGTTATGCTGTACACACATGCGCACACACACATCCCCCCCCCCCCCCAAACACACACACACACACACACACACACACACACACACACACACACACACATGCACCATACCCCCCACATTTCTAAGAATGCTTTTTCTTTTTATTCAGAAGGCCTCAAAACATATTTCCAGTGAAATCTCGACATCGAATTTTTGGGTGGAATACAATAGTTCCTTCTACTTACCAGTAGAGAAAGTAAAAAAGCAATACAGTGAGTCTACATATGTAAAAGTTGACAAACGCCAAATATATGTATGAACAGAACATTATTTTGAACTTGGTCCTGCTTTAAAGAAACCAGTAAATTTGGCTTGTTTCACTTTTCTTGCAGTAAGGGCATACACCTCATTTTGTTAGTGATTGTGCATAGCGTGGTATAAGCAATTCCTAAGTCTGAAGCAATCTCAGATTTGGTTTTGTGTGGATTAAGTTCCACCTCTCGTGTGAATTTTGCTTTTTGATCTAGTGTGTAACATTTCCTTTTTCTGTTCTCCATGGCTGTTTAAAAGTCATTGAGAACTGAAAGACAAAATCGCTATCCCACAATAAGTACCAGACACCGAAAATTTTTATCTTTACTTCTCGTTTGCTTCTATAACGTTGTCCCACTGAAAGCTGCCGGCTTTGTGTTTGCTTCTGCTGCCAAAAGCCATCTGCTCAGCTTGCATCTTTGTCCACAGATATAAGGAAAATACCCCTTGAATTTCTTTTAGGATGCATTTGGTGTATGCTCATTATAATTATGCAAAATCCAGTTGTATTTCACTGAAATTTAATATGTATAATGGTGAATTATGTATAAATAAGGTACTTTTAACATGTTTCTAAATTAGATTTTGCCAAGACCTACAAAAATTTACATTAAAAAATACAAGTTACTTAGAGCTGGGTTATGTATAAAGCAGGTTCAACTGTAAATGCTTATAGTTATCTTGTAAATGTATCAAACACATGTAAGAAAGAAACTAAGACACTTCTCTGTTCAACAGGCCTCAGGCTCGCCGCCCAAAACTGGTGAGGCTGAAGATTCTATTGGAGAATGGAGGCATCCTGGCTCCTTCAGAACAAGGGTGGCAGAACAGACTAAACCTCTCACGTTACGTAAGTGGCTTTTTCTTCTTTTGAACACTCCAGCAAGAATGTACAGAATATTCCCCCAAGGCACAAACAACCCATGTGCTGAATCGAAGGAAGGAAAGTGTACTTTGAAAATTGATGGGAATTTCAGGAGTTAAAAGGATGATGCACATTGATGAATTCCTGCCAACAGCTTGATGACAGTTGATGAAATCTGACATTATTCCTTTATAATTAATGGATCTTTGACTTCAGTTTGCAAGGAATGTATTAAAATTTGTAGTCTTATTCCAACCAATATTAAATATAATTCATACATAAAACAAGCATAACTAAATATGTAGCAGTACTGAATTGAAGTGGATGACGTGATTTGATTGCCTGTTTGAATAGTTAAATAAGTTTTGAGTTGCATTACTGTTTAACTCTGTCATCATTCATCAATATATGAAAGTTTTGTTAAAGGCGAAAGAATATTAGCTATTTTGAAGTTTCCTAGATTTCACTAACTTGCATTGTATTCCTTTAAAAAGTGGAGAATAGAGAACCCTTAATGGTAGAGGGAGATTGGGGCTTAGATTGCCCAGAAGAGTAAGCAATAAGTTACATAGTGGATCTGTTGCTGATCATGTGGGAGTTTATGATGAAAGTTTGGTCCACAAACAATTTGCTGAACGAATGATATAGAAACAGCTCCCTTAGTCCAAGGCTGACTGGTTTTTGTTTCCGGGAGGTTCTTAAGAATCATGGTATTGAAATGCCTAACATGTTTTCAAAGGAGGAGAGGCTCCGACCCCCTTGATTATGTACCACGACCCATGTAGCTCTATGGATAACCGTATACCAGAAGTTCACAATGCTTACGTCTAGTATCTGCACTTGTTTCTAGAATTTTTGTCAGACGTGTTGTCTGATCTACACCGATGGATCTAAGAGCACCCATGGTGCTGGTTATGACTTATCTTTATGGAACCAAACCATATTAATTCGGTTTTCATAGTAGCATTTCCATTTACAGTGCAGAGCTGTATACTTCCATGTGTTCCTTGAGCAACCAGACTGTTCCGCAATGGCCTTGCACTGGGTGATGAGTGGCATGCCTGCCGTCAGAGAATGGCAGTCTCCTACTGCCGTGTCAGTCGAGTTGGATCTGTGGTGAGGGAAAGTAGTCTGTGTGCGTGTTTGGAGTTACATTGAGTTGTCTCTTGGTGATAATTTGTCCATTACTAATGGCTCAGTACACTTTAGAACAACGTATTTTTTTGTATGACACGTATGTGAAATACTCTTCTTCAAGAAGGTGTCGTAGAGAATTTCAGCTTCGTTATGCAGGTGTTTGAATTCCTAGCAGGTCAACTGTTCATGAACTTGTCAATAAAGTCAAGCGTACAGGATTGTTTATGACTATGAAATATGTTAAAAAATGCAGTGTGCTATCAGAAGAGAAGCTTGATGAAGTAGGGCTCCAGCTAGAGCACTCAGATGTGTAGCACAAGAGGTTAACATATCCCAGACGTCAGCATTTAGGGAAACGAAACTTCTGAAACTTAAGCTGTACAAGGTGACTGTAGTTTATGCTTTACAACCACAAGATGCTGTAGCTAGGGTTAATTATTACAATTGGTTTTGCAGTCAGTTTATGATGGTGACGTTAACCCACTTTTAACATTCTTCACTGATTAAGGATGGTTTTATCTTCAAGGTCATGTTTCTACCCAAAGCAATAGATACTGGCCTATGGAAAATTCCCATATCATTCATGAAATTCCTCCCCACGCTGCAAAAGTTGGGGTTTGGTGTGCAGTAATGCACGTAGAATTATCGGTCCCATATTTTTCGACACAACAGTTGATTCACACATTTATGTAAATTCCATTTTGAATAATTTTTTCCTGCAACTAGCAAGAGATGAACAATTGTGTGGGTGGTTTCAGCAGGACTCAGCTACAGTGCACACTGCTGCGAATATGCATGAATTGTGAAGTGTGTATGGTGACAGAATCATTAGTTGAGGATTGTGGCCACCTCGTTCCTCTGACCTATCTCCGTGGGGAACGTTAAAGAATAAAGTGTACACATACAACCCACACACATTACTAGAATTGAAGGACAATATCACGAGAGAAATACAATCAGTCAAGTTGAACTTCTTCGAGTGAACCAGAACTGTTTTTGGAGATATGGGGAATGTATTTGCCTTGAAGGTCATAAATTTTAACATCTGTTATGATTTCAGGTAAGCCTAATGTAAATTAGTACAGTAGTTTGTGACGGGATGAACCGAAGTGATTGTTAAGAGAAATTAATAAATAAAATATTCAGATAGACCATATAGCTTATTCATCTAAAAGGGCTACATAAACGAAAATTTGCGAAGGCCACGGAAAGACTGTCATTGTTGCCAGACAATGGCGAACAAAGGATATGAAACTCCTTTACAAACCATTGTAAAGCAAATAGTGACGCTATGTGCAGTGAAGGAAAATCCCCTCAAAAAGCGACATATAGCTGCGCAGGGTATATGGTTGCGAGGAAGAAAATTGTGCATAAATGTGGACTGGGATAAAAGGTTTCACAAAAGTGTGGTATTTCTTTCAACACACACGAGATAGAGTCTCAGCCGTGGCAATACAGTGAGACCGAGGAATATCCAGCTGCAAGTTAAGAGTTCCATACACGTTATATGCCGGTCCTTTAGGCATAATTCTGGCGGAGAGCGTGCCAGCCCTCACCCGTTATGGTGCCACCACGGGGCAGTCCGGTCGCTCAGGGAACACACTATATATATATGTATGCTATCACAAATTTGGTGACTGACTCATTTGACCAATTCCCTTAGTGCACTTCAGAGCCTTCGTGAGCTATACAACTAGCATCGTATTGTAAAGAGTATCCAGGATGCCCTCCATTTTTACATGCTTTTGGCATTAATGTGATGTGTGCATGGATTCCTGATCACGTTGGCTTGCCAGGAAATAAAATGGTGGATTTGGCAGCAAAGGTGGCAACCAAAAACCCATTATTATATCTTGTTAGTTTGGAAGACTTGACTTGAAGAGCAGTCAGCTCTCCACAGAAATAAGGTTGCTCATGACCCTAGTACTTCAGCACCCTCAAATAGACATCACTGCATTGCTTCACGTTGCTCCTTAAGAGTCAAGGGGACACAGCATTGTGACTTGTTACAGAGAGGGGTTGGGGGAAAGGAGAAAATGATTGACAGAGCTTCAAGTCTTGGTACTGAGATTAATGCTTGTTGGTATTTCCAAGAAAAAAACTGAATGGGATGGTAGTTTGGATAGGAGCATTTTTGGAGGATAGAGGGCGTAAAAAGTAAGATTTTTGGATGTGAGAAAAAATTTAAATTTAAAATTGAGAGGCATTTCGTTGCTAGATTACATAAAATTTCACTGGGATTGCATGCTTTTAGCATACAATGTAATGTCAACTCTGGGAAAAATTGAAATGGTTATTGTGTGCTTTTACCAATTGTATACCTTTTTGTAGGAATAGGTGAGAAAGCCACTACGCCTCCAGGACCAGAATCAAGAAACAATGTAGAGGCACCAGAAGTTGTCTTGAGACGAACTCAGAGTTTTGAGTCAGATGAAAAGTAAATATCTTCATCTTGAAATATTCTCACCAAATATTGCTTTAGCTAACTAACATCACTAGATGTTTAATTGCTTACTTTGCATTTTTACATTTTGTTGCTTAAAATAATGGCTGTTTTCTACACCTATAGAGGTCATGTTTTAAGATTCAGATTTTTATGTTATATTACCAAACCTACTAATGCATTGATTTTGTTAAAGCTCATAATTTGTTTTAAGTTGCAAACAGCTATTCATTACCTAGTACATAGATAATATTAGAGACATAAGCTATTCTCTTTCACAATTTTAGGTTGTTGCCTACCTTGAAAGAACAGATACTCCTGCAGATTTCTCTGCTGGCAGTGATAGTTGCTCGTACACAATTTCAGTGTTTTCTAGGCAAGTCAGCTGTTGCTTGTTTTCTAGCCCACAATTTGTAGTCAGTATAACAATATTGTAAACAGTACACTATTAATTTCTTTTGATTTACAGTTGGCAAACAAGACAAATATTTTGGAATTATTGTATGCATCACCTTAAATGTTTTAGAAAACACTCGTTGAGATGAACTAGTGTTAAATAAAACATTACTGGAACAGTTAAGAAAATCTCCCAGCTTGCCACTTAGTTTGTTTGGAAACTGTCAGATTAAAAATTTTTTTTATAACACACTGTTAGTTTGGGACGTAAGTTTTACAGAATCCATGGAGAGGAATTATAAGCTCATATATATTATATGCTAAGGGTATATGGTTTGATTCCCCACTCTTTGGTTGCAATTTTTGGTTGGTTCTATCCAAGACTTTGCCTCTGACTACATGTGAAGTCCAATGAGGTTTGGAGTTTGCTGTAGAAAGTTGTAGGTCTCCCCGCTACTGGCATGGGATTTTCCCCATTGGGAGGTCTGGGGTGCACTCAGTCTTGTTAGGTTCCTGAGGGACCAATTGAGAAGCTACTTGAAGGAAAAGTAGTGGCCCCTGCTCGAGAAGACCACATAACCGACTGAGGGACGGGGGTGCTGACTGCGTCCCATCTCCAGCACTACACCTCACTCATTGCACTTGTGGTGGGCAGAAGTTGGGGATGCAGCGTTCAGGTGATAGACCTTGGCCCAGATGGCTGTTGTGCCACAGGTTTTAAACATCCTATTTGTTTGATAAATGAAAACCTAAGAACAGACTGCTGCTATAAATCTAAAAAGAAAACCAACCTGTATTATTATGGCATCACTATAAGACAGCAACCTTAGGGATATTACAGAATTTGTAAAATAACCCAACTGTTTGTATTCTTGTTGCCAGGAATTGCACAATCATATGATTGTGCAATTCACATTCATATGATCAGCAGTGCTAATGCTATTAAATTTCTAAGAAAACTTTTTTTTTTCATTTAGTTTTTTCTTTGGGATTTCTTTGTGATTACACAATTTAACGTTAGCTATGGGACAAATCTTAATGACCTTTCCTCCCATAACAAGGCTTAAACACAGTGCTATCAAATAGCACTTGCAGGATGCAATGGTACAACGTAAGGTCATTAAGGTTTGTCCTCAATTATACTATTTTCAATGTGTAAAGTATGATTTAAAGCATAAAAACCAGAGGGACATGTGAACCAACAACAGTGCAGTGATCCAAACAGTTCGCAAGGTCTTTGTACATATACAACTGTAATAAGTGACAAGCAGATGGAATTGTCCATCTGAACATTTGTTGCTTTAGAGGAAGAATGTCTATTTTCCAGTAAAATAAGTGGCAGCTGACTTGTCTGTTTTAAATTCAGTTAGGATAAGAGCCAATATAGGAGGGAATGTTCTGAAGGTGGCTAACGGGGAATATCTTCATTTTATTTATTGCCTTGTCTCTGTTTACCTGCACTTATAATTCTTGTTTTAATGGCACAGTCTATTGCTACCCATATACATTCTCATACTTGTCAACTTTTATGGATAGCCCATAAAGCATACGAGAGCAGAGGTCTCTTTATGGTCAGATTCAAAGGGTTACAGATTTTTACCATAGACATGATAAAACATTAAATTGTCTTGCATTATATTATAACTTCAGATTACAGACTGAACGTACTGTAGTAATTGGTATAGAGTGTAATGATAGACCAGAGCTCATCTGCAGGGTTCTTCATTTAAAACATAACGGAGCGCACAGCGTTCCGCCGCTCCCTCGACCTTGCTGGATTCCCCCAATACTGGCTGCCGTTGTGCATGCAGTATTGTACCAGCCACCAAAATGAACAGGCGCTTGACTTTAGAGCAATGCGTTTTTGTGTGTAAAAGTTATTATTATAAATGGGAATCACCAAGCCATGTTCGCACAGCGTATATTCAAACATTCCCTGGTGAAGTGCCTGCTTCCAGATTTACAATTCACAAGATTGTGAAGAAATTCGAAACCACTGGTTCTGTGGCAAACAAAATAGTAAATGTACAGTTTTAACAGAGAAAAAGTTGGATGAAATAGGCGCATGTGTTGAATGTTTACCAACCACATCCATCCAAAAATTAGCACAACAGGTGGGAATGTCAGAGTCTTCTGCACATAGAGGAACTAAATTCTTAAAACTAAAACTGTATGTGTACAAGTGTCCGTGCTTTAAAAAAACGTGACCCAGTACCACGAATGCATTATTGTGAATGGTGTTTTTCATCAGTGAACAACGGTTTAATTGATCCAGAGCTTCTGTTCTTTTCCGAGGTGTGGTTACACCTAAACGGTCATGTGAATACTCATAATAGTCAGTACAGGGTCTCTGAAAATCCACATCATGTTCAAGAAATCCCTCATTATGATCGGACAGTTGGAGTTTGGTGTGCTGTTAGCGCTTGGTGCAAAATCAGTCCAATATTCTATGAGGAGACTATAAATGCAGAGATACATGCAAATACAAATGTGAATAGTGATTCAAGACACAGCCTATTTTAGTGTCTGATAGATGTTAACATACAGATCAGGGACTATAAATAAACCCAGCTGCATGTTGGAATATCGACCTGTGTACACTGCACTGCCACACAATGTGGAACTTTAAAATATTCTGCTCTCCCAATGCGCTCAGTCATTTTTTCCATGACTGTACCAGGAAGAATTTTAGTGTGTGTGACAGAAAGATGCAGCACTAATAGGTTTTTAGTCGTGAAGTATTCTTACAAAATTCAATTTACTTTTATTTTATGTGTAATTTTTTACATTTACTGTACTGAATTCTAAACTTCATGTCATTGAAAAATTATGTGGGTGAGGAGAAGTTTTACAGGTTTCAATTTCAGAAAGTTGACAAGTATGCATCTTAAATAGCATTAGGTGAAGCTTTAGGATTTAATGTATAAATTCTTGCTAAAGTTCAGCTGTGCAAATGAAAGTGAGGTGACTGAAAATGCAGTTGCATGTTCCAACAAGTTTGCCAAATACGTATAGATTAGCATTGTTATACAGGGTATTAGGATATGCGTTCAGCCATTAAACTTCTAGTCAAGGGGCTATTGCTGCATGTAAGCATAGATGTTTATTAGTTGGAACTGCTTGTGTCAGTTTTTGTTAGCTGTAGACATTTTAATAATTCTGGTTTTGAATAGCTGTCTGTCGGTTGCATGAGATTTTCTACTTCCTTGTTTTCTCCCCCCCATGTTTTGTTTTTTTCTCTGTCATGCATGCAGGTTTTATCGCAGATACATGGAGTTACAAGCAAGAATAAAAGCTGGCTCTTGCCCTACCTTACACTCGTCTCCCGTTTCAGCCCTTCCAACCCGCTCCGCATCTCTCCGCGAGAAACACTTATCAAGGTACGGTTGTTTCCACATAACCTCCATGTTCCAACTTGCTTGCTTTGTTATATTTCTTCTGACAATAAAGTTTCTAATCACCACTCAATTAAGCACATGAGTTGGCACTAAGGATATTTTCTGTTAAGTAGCTAAAAAAACTATTAATGTTATGGTGTTTATCTTATAATAACATAGTTTATTTATAACTAACATAAGCTCTAAAAGTAACACATACTAGCAACTGAAATGAAAAAAGCCAGCTGTAATAGTTTGGTCTCATTTTAGGTTCTTAGAGTTTTCAGCATTTTTTTGTTTTATTTTTATTACTTACCGCAAAATAAGGAGCACAAATTTAGAGGAAAAATATAAGGTTACTTTTTTTATTCTGTCTTGTGACTGCTACAGCAAAGGGAAGGAAAAACATAGTAAAAGAATATAAAATTCTCATATATGCTGAATCAGTTGTCCTTAGTAATTTTTAATGTGTCACATTTCATATTTATTTACCAGCTTTTAGTACAGAAATATTGAATTTGTCAATTTTAAAAAATAGGATAATACAATAATCAAAACACAAGGTATAAGTTATGTGGAGAGACATGTTTTAACAGAACCAATAAATAACAATAAACACAATAATGATAATAAAAATTCATATAACAAAAACAATAGGTTTCATCAAAAAAGTATAATGCATATTTACAATAACTGATATAAATAAATAATACAAATATTACTTAAGATCAAGTCTTGAAGTGCATATGATGGTAGGCAACAAATATGACTTGGATCTCTCTTTAGTTCACTAACATCCATTTAACATATGTAACATTTATTGCAAAGTGCTCTGAAGGAAGTACTGCTGATTTTGATTACAAAAATGTACAGAATAAGTTAAAATATTTTCTTGGTGTAAATGTACATAAGGGTACTGTTCCATTAAAGTTAAAATTTTACAGTAACCACAAATTGATTGATTTGACAGGATATATTGAAAATTTTGTTTCATTAAACTTTATAAATTTACTGATTTGGTAGTTTTGCAGATTTTTATTTAGTAAAACTTTAAGCTGACAGATGATCTGTCTAGAGATTTGTAAACCATAGGGTTCTTTGTTTTATAAAAGATATGATCTGAATTTTAGGTACATTTGTGGAAGTTTTGTGTTAGCACATGCAATGTTTATCTAGTTTTGAAGTTTAGAAATTACATTATTGTCAGTATTGTGTTCTAAAATGAATTAATGCAAGAGGACCATTGTCCATTCCAAATCAGAATTCCCATCACTGTAAACAAACTCTTTGTATTATCTGCACGAAAGTAATTTGCAATCTCCACCCCAAACAGCTACTTCTTTCTCTCACACATGTGTGCTGCACATCTCTTACACCTGAACATAGTTTCATCTCTCATAGTTCAAAGTGCAACCTGAAGCACAATCAATGTTACAAGCATGCATTAATCACAATCTTCAGGCAAAAGTGGAACACCCAGATCCAAGTCCACCGAAAATCACTCGGCTTCCTAATTAGAATCTGTCTTTCCATTTTGGTTACACTTCACTGAAACACCAGTAAGCTCTGGATGTTATCTTCATAATATGCACTAACGCAAGTAATAGTGGTTGAATTAAACCCGGGACATAAGTACTTACGATTGTAAGTCGTCCTTGGGGTACTTATCTCAGATGTGAGATTCCCTTGTGGTCTACTGGCAAAATACAAATCAGTTGGGGAATTTAATGTCAACCTGGCAAGTTGCCACGGTAACTCAGTGATGTAGAAGATACGTGGTTCACATCCCGGCTACAGCATTGAATTTTTCAGTCCTAATTCTACCTCTCAAACACTTAAGTATAATTTGTTTTTCATCACTTTTTAATGGTTTCCCTTTTAGTATTTGTGAACAGTTGGTATTTACAGTACACACAACTTCCTCTGCCTTGAGAATTCAAACACTGACTTACTAAACCACAAGATTTGATCTGAGCTTTGCATACTTGTGCTAGAGTATTATGAATAACTGTTCGCTTATCATATTTCCTGTGTTATGCAAAGTATTTATTTGGTGCTCAGATAGAACCTAGGGGAATTCATTGTTGCATTTCTTGTATAGGAAAGACAATGGCATTGTGCATACAACTGGTATATATTCCCAACATTAGTACAATACTAGAAGGCATTAACAAAATTATATTTTGTAACATTCTAACAATGAGTATAGGTCCATTACCTTTAGCAATGAGTTCTTATGGCAAGCGCAATAAAATGTGCAGTTCTATACCTTTCCTACCCCAATATTTCTTGATACATTACATTTATTAAGGAAATATTTACATTGGCGTTATAGTGTACCTAGGTTCATAACAAGCAGTAGCACACGCTTTTGTTTACATTAGAGGAAACTCTGGTTTGGAGTGGACAGTAGTACTGACTAGCAATAATGAGTAATAACAGAAAAGAGACCCACTAGTTTTTTAAAGTTATGGATTAAATTTGTAAAATCTTTAGTGGCCTTTGCTTTTCTACAGGTTCTATGCATCAACTTTCGTTTTTTGGCTGAATTTGGAAAACTATCTATTCAGAACAATACCTTTCTGCTCATGAATTATTTTCAATACATAACTTATCTGTTTACAGGACATGTCTCTCTGTAAAATGGTGTAATTTTGCTTTATATATTTCAATATTAATAGACTGTTAGAATACTTAATTCAGTCTTAAGGTTCATTATCAGTTCTATGCTGCGAAGTCGTATAGAATGCAATAAAGTAAAGTTTAGGTATGGTGCATGGTTGTCATATTTTTAGTTTAATGTTATTTGAAAATCTAGATCTAAGGACACAGCAAGAAATGAAATGGAGTATGTTATTCACTAAAATTCAGATCAAGTAGTTATAAAAGAATTTAGGATTAATTGCACCAATCGATGTATTTCTTACTTCTGGTGTAACTTCCCAATACTAAGCTCAACATTTTAGTTTGTTTCTTCAGGTGCAACTTGATTCTGGCATTAAGGAGTTACATTTTTATATATTCATCTTTGGGGTCCATATGCCAACTAGAAATAAAGCTGTTTACTGTTAGTTTCCTTGAAGTTTCTTTAGTAAAATGCATAGCCATTAATAAATGTAAACCTATGAGACATATCCACAAATTTAAGATCCACTTGACTATAGAAGGAAACAATAACAGCAGAGGAATATTATATTTGTTGCTGCAGACTCTGTGATCTAACGTTAGAACAAATTAGAAACTAAAAGCTTCACTTATCGTAGTAATATTCCAAGTTGTTTGGTGCTAACACGTTTCAAGTTGACTCCAACTCATTAGTTTCTAATTTGTTCTTACTTTAGATTCTTGTTTCTTCACTGTTAATAGCTTCATTATTTCCTTATTAGACTCTGTGATGTTAATCTTTTCATCATATGCATCAGCCTTGTCTTAGCATGGCACTTGATTTAAAAGTCTCAGTAAGGAGTTAAGAGTTGAATGCAGATGTTCAGAAATATCCCAGCCAAATGCAGCACTTAGGTAGGAGCTCTGTTTTACTGTGAATTCCGACTACAATCTAACTTGACACAAATGCAGTGGGTATCTACTGTAATCAACTTCCTAGCATGCATAAACCTGGTAACTGATTTGATACAGAACAAGTACAGTATGCAGCAAAACAAAACCAACTGAAATTATCGCACATTTGCTATCTAGGTTTTAATAGCAACCAGGTAGTTCTTTTTTTATGCCAACCAACTTACTGGTGGTGTTTTTAAATATACAAGCCATGAGTGGACAGTGTTTGAGAGGTAGAATTAGCACTGAAAAATTCAATGCCATTGCTGGGATTTGAACCATGGATCTTTCGCTTCATACGCGGCTGCTCTAACTACTAAGCTACCATTGCCAACTTGCCATTATAACATTAAATTCCCCAACCGATTCATATTTTCCTGGTAAACCACAAGGGAATCCCACATCTGAGATAAATACCCCAAGGGTAACTTATAATCGTAAGTACTTTGTCCCGAGATTAAATAACATTTAGATGGTAATTGTTATATTTTTATGCTAACCAAGTTACTGCTGGTGTTTTTAAACACACAAGTGGTGTGTGGGCAATGTTAAGTACTTCTTAAATAATATTCTTTTACATATACAGTTCCAAATGTAGTTATTTGATGGGCCCTTAAACTTCACCTACATATATATATATATATAATTTTTACTTTCTCAACTGGTAAGTCAAAGTATTGTATTCTACCCAAAAATTTGATGTCGAGATTTCACCAGAAATATATGTTTTGAGACCCCAGAATCAAAAAAAAAAAAAAAAAAAAAAAAAAAAAAAAAAAAACATTTTTAGAAAAAAGTCCATGTGTATGTCTGTCTGTTTGTCTGACTGTCGGTCTGTGGACAGCATAACTCAGAAACGAAAAGTCGGTTAAAAACCAAAGTTGGTATCCCAAGTTTAATGTCTTTCAATGAAGTGACACAAAGATTTTGAAGAAAATAGCCCCACCCTAAACTACCTTTACATGGACAATTTTGATTGTCTTGAAAATGGCTCTAACGATTTTAATTAAGATGCCACATGTTTAAGATATTTGTATGGCAAATGAAACGTATATTTTGAATTTTCTGGCTATAGCCTATACAGCCCTGTTTACTCTGGATGATTTTTTAATAACTCGTAAACCGTAAGAGATAGACAAAATCTTACTGTACCTAAAATGTAGATCTTGCTGAAATACACACTTTAGGTCTAAATAAATTTATTTGTAGGTGAACCATTTCGGAGATATTCCTTGTTATTTGTGTCAGTTTCGGAAACCTTAAAACTCTCGTGAAATGGAACATCGTTCATTTTTTTATATGTGAAGCATGCAAAGAGAATGGGATCTCAAAGCTTTAAAAGATTTGACTATCGTTCAAAATCTACTGTATTCTAATAATCCCCTTCCACCTATAAGGAAACAACCAATAACATAATTTGTACAAATGTTTATCTCATAGGAATAAGAGTTTGTAAGAATAGTTAGTACAAGACTAGAGAAAGTCACGTGAGTGCAACACATCAGATTTTTTTATTTGGTTAATAAAACTGTGACAACATGATACTTGAGAGGTAGAATTGGAACTGAAAAATTCAATGCCACAGCTGAGGTTTGAACCACAGACCCTCAGCTCACCAGGTTAGAGAATTCAATGTCATTTCTGATAGTAGCTTAATGGTTAGAGCACCCTCCTGGTAAGCGGAGGGTCAGTGGTTCAAATCCCAGTTATAGCATGGAATTTTTCAGTTCCAATTCTACCTCTCAAACATTGCCCACACAGGCTTGTGTGTTTAAAAACACCAATCGTAAGTTTGTTGGCATAAATAAATATAATACTTGTTCACAACTGATTTTGAAATGTCCGAACCTGCATCTTATCTGCAGAAATCTTTTTTGGATCATCACTAATGAAAAATTTCATTTGCGTAGCATTTACTATGAAGATTTTACATATTTACTGTTCCTCATGATGGTCATTGATCCAATTTTTGGTTTCGTTATAACAAAATATACATAAAATACCAAAAACCTTTAGGTAATACAGTCAAATATTAATGTGTAAGTGCATTCTACTCTGGTGTTTTAAGTACTTATTTTGTGGATGTGTCTTATAAAACAGTAATATCCTTAAGTTTTCAGTACTGGAATCTAAAGTTAAAATATGCTGTATAGCTAAGATCATTAATTTAAATTAAAAACCAATATTAAATTACCTGAAATTGTCACCATTATAATATTAAATTATAAAGTTTGAGTACTGTGTGAAAATTGCATTTGAAAAGAAATAGCAATTGCAACAATGTATGATTTATTGTTCAGGCGTGCACCACGTGAAGATCTTAAGATTAATTCCAATGCCTTATCGACGACTACAGCGACTGTTACGACAACAGTTGCTACAACTACCACCACCACTGCCACTTCGCCTACAGCCACAAGTCCCTTGCCAACAAGTCAAGTCCGAAGGTAAGTCTGAATATTGTGTGATCTCTTCGTTTCATCTACTGAAAACACCATTAAAAGGCAGCTTTATTTTCCACATAAGTATTGAACATTTACAGACAGAACTGAGCACACAATTCAGCAAGAATAACAATAAAGCTGTTAGAATAAGAAGGTTGTTTGGGTGTAAATAAGTGCTTTGTATCTCACAAAAAGACAATATCACCTGATGAACAGAATTTAACTACTGGAGAAAGGTGCATTGCTAAGCTTTTGACTTGCCATGGCCATCATATGGTTAATGCATGGTAATTCTTTCTATTGCTTTCCTGCTGAGGATTGAAAATAGGACAGAAACTCTGTCTATAACTTTATTTTGTAAGATGGCACAGATTTTCAATTTAAGCTACATCATAGGACCTGAGAAAATGTCTTTGCACAGGAATACAATAGCATGCATGCGTTGATTGCTCCAAATGTTTTATTCTGACTGGTAGCAATTACAGAAACTTTTCTGTGCCTTTCAGAATCATGTTGGATTATTAAAGACTATTTACTGAAACATTTTAGGAGTTGCACACTTTTACTGTAAAAATGGCCCAGTTGTGTAACATTTTTACTAGAGTTCTTTTAATTGTATCAATATCAATGATTCTACTGATAGAAATATGTGCATGTTTTATCATTGGTTATTAGTAGTCTGTGGTCCAAGTTGAATGACACGTGGGAGCTGTTTTACTGTGTTTGTTTGCACTTCACGTTTGTTGACAGTAGGGGAGCTAGGGAAGGGGAGGCTGAGATGCCAGTACAGTAACCTGTTTGTAAGGAGATGTGACTTTACCGCCCCTACCCAATATGTGCTACATTGCAAAACCTCCCTGCAAACATAACCTAAATTAATTGAAAAATATGTCCATTTTGCTCCAACTTATAATAATAATATTAACATCTAACAGGAATGAAGTGTGGATGTTCCAGAGCATCTCTTGACATGACATACAATGTATATATAAAGCCATTATTCACTTACTGCAGCGAAGTTCTTGTAACAGCAAATACAAAAAAAAAAATTCAAATCTTTCAAAACCAAAGTCTGAGACTAATTACAGGTGCTATCAAAACCACACCAATAGCAGCTATGGAAATACTAACCAACCAATACCCATTGAATATGACATAGAAAAAGCGGCTCTTATTCAACACGAAAAGTTGATCAGACTCCCATTCAATACATGGCACAAGAGAAATTTTACACATACACTAAAGACTCAGGAGAGCTTTCTTTCCAAAATTCAAGATATCAAGAAGAATGTAGACCTTCCTAATTCAAAGGAAAACTTCAAATAAAAAGTCAATCCGACATAAACATATCACATATTATTTATACCTTACATAAAAAGTTAAGAAAAGTGATACTCCAACTAGTGTTCTAAAATTATTGGCATTAGAGACAATCCATACTAGATTTCCAGAACACGAATGGCTCCATATTTATACTGATGGATCATTGATATCAAACCAAGATGGAGCAGGTGCTGGAGTCACATGTCACCTCTTTTCCTATTACAAATCTTTAAGTTATGGAACTACAAACTTTGGTGGAGAAATTGAAGCAATTCGAATGGCCCTACAAAATCTTTTGTATAGAATTTCACATTTTCAACAAGCAGTCATTCTCTCGGAGTTCAGGGCAGCAATTATAGCAATTACTTCCAAGTTGTCACCAAAAAACCAAACAATTATAGAATGTTGGAAAATACTTACGCATCTAACAGCACTTCAAAAACACCTAGTCTTCCAATGGATACCAGCTCACTGTGGACTGAGTGGTAATCACAAAGCTGATTTTGTTGCAAAAAAGGGTACCAGCAGTGTACAGAAATCTATAGTTAATCTACCATTTTATGCAACTAAAAGATTAGTCAACTCCGAATTCAAAAAAAATTATTGCAAAATATTTCTATGAAAAATCAAAAAAATAAAAGATGGGAACTATCAAAACTTCAAACAGTAATTCCTGAGTATCCTCGAAAAATGGCAGTTACAACCTTCAGGTTGATTACAGGACATGATTGTCTGGCAAAACATTTGAATAGAATTGGGATGTATTTTTTACCACTCTGTCCTCTGTGATCTGCAAGAGGAAATGGACAGAGACCACCTTCAAATATGTCCGGCCACTTCTAGTGCCCCATCCATCAATGAAAAATATTGAAGAGCAAGAGGATTAATGACTTAGTCCTGTGATTAATATTACAAGTAAGTTGGAGCAAATGTGTTTATAAAAATCAACATATTTTTCAATTTATTAATATGCTCCACTGTTTCAAAACACTTTATTTTCATCAGTTTTATATAACTTAAATGCTCTGGATGGGGTAATGTTGTCCACATCTGTGATATACTAGAAGTCTCCCCTGCCCCATGGGTAGTACCAAATGGACAACTAATATAGCACAATGCTTCCCAAACTCCTAAGAAGGACAGTGGTAGCACTCTTCAGATTAAAAACAGGCCATAATTGTCTAAATTACTACCTTCATAGAGTGGGAACTGTCCATAGAACTGATGGGTGTTCCTTGTATGGAGAAAATGTTCTGAGCAAGGAGCATTTGCTGCACTGCAGGCAACCAAACCCTGAGAAAAGGGATAGGAAGGACCTACCGGAACTATTGGGAAGCAAGAGGAGTAATGGTTTAAACCAACCTCCAGCCATTTGAAAATAACAAACATAACTGAGGATATGCTGAGCATATGCAACCAGGACCAAAACAGTTATTAGCATAAGTGTATATTATTTTTCATATTTGAAACCAATTGCGGCAGGGTTACAAGAAATAAACGATGTGGAAAAACAGTGTACATGAAATTGTGCAGTAGAAAGGTAGTGCCAAAATAAGATTTTAAGGATCAAAAAATGAGTTACAGAAGCCTTTTTTTATTGCACTAAGTGTGCTAACATTAAATGTCATATTAGATTATGTTGTTTGTGGCATGTGAGATGTAAACACTAATGTGAAGCCTACTGGATGGGATGGTAAGAGCAAAATACACACACGTAATGGCTAGTTTTTCATTGTGTACAGCACTCATTAGTTGAGATAGTACAGTTTGTCATGTAACTTACTGGCAAATGAAAATGTTTCCTAAAGACAGATGTCTAGTCAGTGTGCTCATAACTCCCTTAAAAGCTATCCTTCCGAAAAGGAAGCGTTGGATATCATCTAATATGTTGAGAATTGTTACATTCAGATTTAGGTTAAGGTAAAATGATGTTTAATAATTACTTAAATATTGAAGCTAAGTGTCTGCAATGGATATTTTCACATATTAAACTCAGGTTAACCATTTATACAACTGGCCCTAATGCAGTAAAAGTGAAGCTAGAATTTCATGTACTGTAAAGGTTATAGAAAATAAAGTTTGTTTCTATGGTTGTTCAAGGAAGAACAAATTAAAAAAAGAAGTCTTTAAAATTAAATCAAGTGGCCTTCGAATGTTGCTTTATAGCTTTTTGCTAAGGACTTCCTTTTGCTTGCCAGATCTTTGTAGTTGTGCTTTGTTCCAGAAAACCAACTGAAGAGTGTGAAAAAAGTGATAAGCATATATGAAATACAAAACTGAGCAAAGCATGTAATAAAAAATCTCTATAATCAATGTACCTAGATCTTTTTCAGGAAGGGGAGTGTTCCATTTATATGCCATGTTTGTCTAAGTGCATATAAATGGCTTTGCCTGTGAAACAATTGCTCATCGGCAGTGATGTTAACTTGTTCACTGTTCAGTTAATCTTTGGATTGTTTATATTGGGTTAAATTCACACACACATTTTGTCTCTCATATTTCCAGACTCTAGGGAGGATGGGGTTTAATCCTGACTAGAAAAATTCCCATGCAACTGGGCATCAAACCCAGGACCTCTAGATTTGGAAGCTAGCATGCTAACCACCAGACCATAGAGGCAGTTGAAAGATTGCTGGGGTGCCTAAGCTTTTTTTTTTTTTAATTGAGGTTATTATGATCTTCCAAGTTTCAGCGATTTTCCTGCAAATATAAAATCGTTATTAACAGGCACCTAACATTAGAAGTTCCATTTGGCTAGTTTTATTGAAGTAAAAGAGTCTATATTTGGTTTTCTCTAATGTGTATTTTACAGCTATATTGTTGCTGATTTATTTCTTTCATTCTCTTTCCCCAAGGAATTATGCTTTGAAATGTAACAGTATATTTAGTTTGACTGAGTACAGCATTTATAAAGATATTCCAACTTAGGGTAATCATGAAATCTTTGTTCTTACGGAAATAAAACAACATGAAAAAATAAGTATTATGTAGATGTATGCAATATTTAATGACATTTTTGTATATACTGTGCCATTCAGTTTTCAGAGCACATGGAATATTATTTTACTCTTCTTAAATCTCAGCATCTTCATAGCTCTTTGAAATTCTGATGAGTGCAGATACCTTTCCCATATCATCCACTAAAATTCTTTGAAGTTTAAAGTTTTAGGCAACAGAATTCCTTTTCTGTTGTCAGATTAATTTTTATTGCAAAAATATAGCAAAATGGCTGGCAGTTTTTTATTTGAGAATAAAGTGCAAATTTGGTTACAGCTTTACTACTATAGGATTTTTAATACATATGGCAACCCGTTCCGATGGCTCTCGCCACTGCGCAAGAGAAGCGAGAGTCATTGGGAAAAGCGTGCCATCAGAGGCACACTAAAATCTGTATTTTGTTATAGATGCTGGAAATGTTGACCTGCTCTCAAACAGGTAGCATATCTAGTAAAAATGTTGTTTCTCACCCACCAAAGCTCAGCAGCAGGATCCTTGTTCTAATCCTCTCATACACTTTAGGGGATAGCTTCGTGCAAGAAATCACAAGTGATACTGCATATGAGAGAAATGGATTGGTATGATGTCAACCAATATTCTTGACTTCTTGAGTTTACAACAACCTAATGCCAAATGCTGCAACAGACAAAGAACACAGATAAGCAAAGAGAAGTTATGCCAATGTTCCACAGTCCAACTTTTTGGGCCAAAGCATTGTGTACAACAAAAGTACTTGGTGAGACATTGAGAGTTGAATACATTTTTGTTGTATACAATTTCTATCCAGTTTTTTATATCCAACGCGATTGAGTTGCATCTAATTTTTTCATCCAACAACATGAAAATAGCCTATCAGCATCGGTAACGTTACAATATGCCGGACTGCACATGCAACATGAAGTCAATTGTTGGGTAGTACAGCTTTGCATTTGTGGTTTGTACAAAACTTGCAGCATTCTAGAAATGAAAAACTGAACTCAGGAGACCATTGTACCCCTCAGTTTGAATGCTCAGAGTTTTTGTTATTGTGGGATGAGTTGAAATCTCCTGTTCCTCCTTGCTAAGATTAAAACTATAACAATTGTTCCTTACCTCTTTCACACTGCAATAGTTTCTCATATTTGTGTCCTGGTGTGTAATTTTGTCTTCGACATTATGTGAAAGGCTCAGAAATAAATCTTTGTCAATTCGTAGAAAATTGCAATAGTTTTCAGAGTCCTCTGATCTCAATTTGTTTTGTAGTAGACCCAATACAACTCGGCCCGTGCCCTACTCTCTTCTTTGTAATCATGACCATGCCCACCAATGTCTTTTACTTCTAATACATCTTCTCTTCCTACTCAGACTTGTGGAAATGTATCCCAAACCTATACTTAATATAGCAATTGCTAAATTAATATTTACATCTCACATGTTTATTTCTCACACATGCTACATGAACTGTCATTTGTATTGGACCAAAATGCATCATAGTGTGACAGACAGTTTCTTTTGTGTGCAATTCCATTGGATACGAAAAGTTGGGTCAAAAAATTAGACTGTGGGACACCAGCTTTACTGAAAGCAATCCACAAAACATCTTCATGTTTCAGGCTTGTGATTCTTCTAGTCAATTCAGAGTTTGGTATGCATATTGAATGAATTGTCATGTCATTGTTTATAACTTTTATTTTGGGACTATTCAGTTAGTTTTTCCAGCTGTCCACTTCGTAAAATTTGTGATAGCCAGGTCATACTTTCATGTGCTCACTGCGGTCAAGACATACATGTCCATAAAGATCAAATGCAAACTTTAATGTAATTTTATTTTTGCCCACAATACTTGTTTTAAATAATAATGAAACAAATGCATTAAACGGAAAATATTGATGAACAAGCAATGTGTATTAAAATTAATCATTTTGTATACACATAATAAAGTATTTTGCCCTTTGGCCAGTTGCCAGGCCACCAATTGCTATATATTTTATTTATGCATTTTGATAATTTTGAATTTCGAGAAGAATATTGCAAATTTTAAGTATGTGCATTGCCTTAAGTGTGCTGAAAAAAATTGCATTAAGTGCATGCAATATGGAAATTATTCAAATTTGAAAATATAAGTTTACTTTTTTTTTCTCCTATTTGATTTAAATTGTTGTGTATGAAATGTGGAGATGTTATGTATGTGATGGTATCTGCTCTCATCATTGTGATATATTGTTTGCATGTATTCCAAATGAGATAAAGTACTTGCCTAATTTCAGTGTGTCCACACCCAGCACCCCTACCACTCCAGGGGGAAGTAAGCTTAGTCCTGGAAACATCTTTAAGAATTTCTTCAAGTGCGTAGTAGGCTGTCTGCCTGCCTGACTGCCTTCCTTTACTTTCTGCTGTGTACCTAACATGCCAGCTTACTGTACTGCTATTGAATGCTGTTGCAACATTTCAATGTGGTGACATTTCAGTTGAATTAGCCATGTCAGTTTGTTTTGCTATCATATGATTCTTCCACATCTGCATTTTGCATCCCTAATTATTAAACACTCTATTTGTGTGTGTGTGTGTGTTTTAAGCGTATTTTTTAATTGCAGATAAAGAAATTTTAAAATATTCCACACAGGCATAGAGACCACATTATACAACAAAAGGTGCTGAACAGTTGCATTTTTCCTAAATGATGCAAGTAATTATTGGTGATTTTTAACACAATTATGACACCCTATCATAATGCAGCACAGAATATGAAATTATATTGGTTTTTATGGAATTAAAGTAAATGCTAAAGGAAGAAAAGCACATATGAAACCTGAATTTTTTTCACCTGAACAAAAGCACATTATAGATTGCTGTAATAATGGGTGCTTATAAAAAAGGGCTAACAATTACCTATGTATTCAAATTTTTGTTCTTCTATCTACTTCATGTTGATCGAGATAAATTGCAGAAATTGTTTTATGCTATTTCTTTGTAGGTACAACAGGATAAGGTCAAGACAATAAAGCCAAATCTTTTAAAAGCTTATTAAATTGTCATGACTTTGAAATTGTTTTCTTTGCATGGCCAAGAGAGGGAAAGAAAAATAACTTACCATTTGAGAAAAGTATAAATACTTTAAAATGCAAACCAATAACAAGGATGGAAATGGTTGGCTATTTGATATAAAATTATGTACTTTATAAAAACTTTTATTTTTTGTGTACCACTGATTTTGGCTAAACCTTAGTGTACCAGTTATGCAAAAGTCATTAAGAAAGAAGACTTCAGAGGCTATTTCCTGAAAATTAAAAATTTATGCATTTCATTTGTCATGAAAATAGCTTAAACAGTATTGTAATCGAAGCATATCCGTTTTTGAGGAAATTAAAAGTTTTGAAAAACTACCATGTGAAGCGTAATTTGGGCTGCGGGGATTTTTTTTTAAAATCTTTGTGTCACATCCCTGGGAGATCTGCAACTTTTCATTTTTGAATTATGCTGTTCTAGACCTACATACAGATCTTTTTCTAAAACTTCTTGCAGGGGGGGGGGGGGGGGGGGGGGTCTCAAAACATGTATTTCTGGCGAAATGTCTGAAATTTTTAGGTGAAATATAATCCTTCCCCCACTTATTTTAAGTAGCAGAAAAAGTACATGCATGGTGTCTAGCACCTTGGAAATCCTGGAATATCCTGAAATTCTCCTTGAATTTAAAATTGCACCTTGAAAACTTGGAATTCACATTGATTTTCAGAAACTCTCCTTGAATTTTCCTAAAATGCTTCTTTGCTACTTTGTGAGGTTACACTTGTGCACTTGAGATATAGCTGCTCTGGGTACGATAGTGGGAGTTAGTTCACCAGCTCACTTATTTGTATATTTATATAAGTCTGAGAAAGAGGAAAACTTGTGTAGGTCATATCTTATAGATTAAAAATGTAAGTGTTACTTAGAAAGAATATTGTTTGTAATAAGATATTACCACTTTTCCCTTTATTTGCATTTTAGTGCCTCTCACCATAGAAATGTTGCAACAATGTTGTGTTCTTGAATGTGTGCTTAAACAGTTTTCAACTTTTGGCATGGAATTGTTCTCGCTACAGGTTTCTTTCCCAGTTTTCTTGATTGCTTGATATTGCTGTTGTGACAGATTTGCTTACAGCATGCTTATAACATTTAAAAGTAAATTTGTGTAATAAGAAGATTGAAGAAAGTATTTGCATGTGCTGCAAATTGAGAGATTTTACTACCTGTGCAGTTATAATTCTCCCACCAGTTGTGGCTGCTATTTCAGGTTTGACGTTCTGGGCCAGATCGCTTCATTTAAAACCTAACGGTTGCACAGCATTTCACCTGTGTGTGATTGGGTGTGCCACAGCCGGCTTTGCTCCTACATAAACTCTGTGCCTAAAGCATGTATAACACTCTTACCTTATAGAAGATGCTGGAAATGTCCACCCTTAGCTAAACATGCATTATATGGGAGAATACATTCTGATTCACGACAGGTGTGGTCCTCCAGACATTCTGGGGGTTGTGAGAGAGCGATGTGACCGCCAAAACATAAAAATATGGTGCTCTCTAAAAAGCGGTTACTATTACTGCTATTGCTCTCTTTATATTGGAGAGCAAGAGGATTAATGACTTCATTGTCAGAAATCCAGCATTAGCTAACAACAACATTCTGATTCACACAATTAAGTAGTGGTACTTGTTGTTTCCAATTTCATTTCTAATATTTGGTTTAGCTCTTTCATTGTATGAGGATTTGTCTTGTAAACTGTCTTTCAGGTTACCCCACAAGTAAAAATCACACACTGTTAGATCAGGTGAATGAGAGGGCCATACAACAGCACTAATCACTCTCTCACTCAAATACTTCCCTAATTTTATTCATGGACTCCTCTGCTGTATGGGCAGTAGCAGAATTTTGTTAAAACCACCCATACTATTTCTCTTCTTCTGTCAGTTCATGATAAAATGGGGTCAAAATGTCATTTCGGTACCTCTGCATTTACAGTCTGCTCGTAAAAGATTGGACCAATTATACGTCTAGCACTAACAAAACACTCCAACTCTCCGATCATGATGAGGGATTTCTTGAATGCACTGTGCATTTTCACAGGTCCAGTACCGACTAGCCACACTTACAACAGCAGCCAGTAGTGGGGGGGAATCCAGCAAGGTCATGGAGAGCCGAAATGCTGTGTACACGTACATTAGGTTTTAAATGAAGAACCCTGTATAAACAATGGAACCGATAGTGTTTTAAAATTGTGTGTCAGATAAGCAGATGATACATGTATTGTTGCTTGTAGACCTTGTTTATACAAATCAGATCTGATGCTAAACTTTGCAAGAAAAATTGACGTACTATGCATTCAGATATGGTCAACAAAAGCTGCAAAAATGTTGTCATGAGGTAAATTGCAGATTATTTTCTTTGCAATGGGTGAATTGAAGAAAATAAATAAAAAAAGAAAAGACTGGATTGTTTTATTATAAACAATGATACTTCATGATGTAACATTTTACTGACTCCAGTTTTCATATAGATTGATCTTCAAGACTGTTGATAACCTTTTCATAAATGGGAAATGGGATTGGAGGAAGTTATAAAGGTCACCATAGTCCAACAGTGCACCCAAAATGTAGGCTAAAGTCATCAAGGAATAGGAGAAAATTTGGTGTCATATGTATGTAGTGTTCTTTGGATCTAAAATACCCATTCTTTATTCAAATATAGTCATATTCTCATTTTAAAATATTTAAGGTTAGAGGTCTTTGACATTTGTGCCAGGTTTATAGTTTACAGCCATTGTGCATAGCCTCAAAAGATGGGGCATAACCTCTACATTTGATATTGCTTATAAATTTAGTTCTTCTCTGTCTAATAAGTTTCAACAATGTTTGATGTTATAAGATATATCTGCTCTTCCGGCTCAAACCCCTTTCAAATATATTCGTATTCCAACTTTTACGCTGGTGCTTTTCTTTAATTTTACTTGATGCAGTAATAAATACAGCATTATTTTTTCTTCCACTGTAACCTCAAACATTGTGTTTCATTGTGGACAGGCAGTAAAGTTTTGTCTAATGAAAACAATGAAAAGTGTTCCTTATGAAGGAACAAAATGGCAATTCGATGAATCCCACTTCTGGCACCAGTGTAACAAAGTGACACTAGAATCTGTCTGGTTACTTGTGTATTGCTTTATTGTCTTCTAAAATTTTACCATAAATAAACAATTTTCTTCTCGTTGTCAACACAGCTTACAGTCTTCCACTCTATCACAACTCACAACTTTTACTTCTCATAATCTTGCTGTCTTGTTATTGTCTTTCTTCACTTTCACTGTCTCTCATACACTAACTACAATTTCCTCGATGCTTGTCATTCTTCTTACATTACACACACACAATGACACACACACGCACACACAGCTGAGTCACACTTATGACCGCAGCTCTAACTCTAAAACTAAACTAACTGTTGCTGTATCATGTCTTTTTATACTGGGGAAGACATCACACTGACCTTCCTAGACTCCCCACAAGTGCGTGAGCATGCTGGAAATGACATAGCTAGAAGTCTCAAAGGTGCTAGGAAGGTCCCTCTTGTCCCTGCCGCCTACTGTTACTGATGCATGCACACAGCAGTCACACAAGGCAGCCTGACCTTGAACTTCTTGCTGGTACCTAACTTGATGCAAAGTAACCCATCCACCGCTATGGGCCAGGCCCAGCATCACAGTTTGGTATGCGAGAATTTCCTAAAAACTCATTGCCTTGCATACCGAAATAATGTAGCCAGGTATTAAATGTGATACCTGGTACTTACCTGACTTCGTTTTTTACTTATTTGTATATACGAGATACATCTAAAGAGTAAGGTTACAACATTTACGTAGGAACAAAAAATGCTTGTATTTAATTGAAATTCACAGGATATTTCACAAATACCCTAAGCTATTTTTTAATGTAGTCACCTTCAAGAACTATATTTCTCTAGTCAAGGCACCAGCTTTTGTATACCAATGCAATTCCATAGACCTCCACCGCCAGCTCTTTGAGTCACTTTTTCAGAGCTGCTTCAATTTACTGATGCTTGGAAAACCATTTTCCACCAAAAACTCTTAGTTTAATGAAAATGTGATAGTTTAAAGGTACCAAGTTGGGTGAATAAGGGAGCTGAGTGAAAATATCCCATGCAAGTGTTGTGAGCAGCACCTGTGAAATTTGCATCGTGTGGGGCTTGGCATTGTCATGCAGCAGGCACACTCCCCTTGTCAGCATTCCCCTTTTGCAGTTCTGAATGGCTCTTCAGAGGATTTTTAGGGTTTTGGAGTAAGCCTCTGCATTAATGGAGATGCTTTAGGCATAATATCCACAAAAGGATCCCCTTACAATCCCAATAAACAGATACCATGACTTTTCCATCATGGATCGCAGGGATCGTCTTGAACATTTTGTTGGCTGGGAAAGATGAATAATGCCACTAAAGCAGTTGTCTTTTGGATTCTGGGATGTAGTGACACACCACCATAAACTTCCAAGATCTCTGTTGGGCATTCGCAACAGTATCGCTCTGCAAAATCAGAACAGATGACCATGCAGATGTTGCACAGGGCAGGTGGTGAGAGTGCATGATGACCTCTCCATTGGAAGAATTTACTGTGACAACAAATGGCAGACAAACAGACTGACCATTAGGATACACTTATGCCAGATATGCCAACTTCGAAACAAAAACTTTTTCCCTGGCATCAGGAGCCCTTGTAACCTTACTTTCTGGATGGCCCTCTACATACCCACATTCACCATTACATTTCCTAGAAGTGCATTTTTTGGGGGGTTCATGAAACTTTAAATTTGCTTTTCTGGTGAAATCTTAGTATTAAATTTTTGGGTAGAATGTAATGCTTCCTGTACTTACTAGAGGTAAGCAGTAGAGAAAGCAATAACACTTATAAGATGTAGTGAGTGTTAAAGAATAACTTGAGACTAACTTATTATGTAAACTTACAAGATGATTTTAAAGTTGATATTGACAGTCGTACCTCCTATCGATTTCCAGAACTGTACTGATAAACACATGTATCTTTTGCTATGAGCTTCAAAATAAAACGAGTAGGTGCAGAAACTCTCGCTCTGCCCAAGACTGCTCTCAAGTTGGTCTTGTATAATTCTAGACTCATGGTAGAAGTGTGAATGAGTGCCACAAACTTGCATTAATAACACTGTTTTCCAAAGTAAAGTATGTTATTATTGCATGTTGAACAACGCTTTGCTTGATTTCGTTCTCTTAAATATATTTCAGTGAACTTAATCCAACATTTTGTCTGAAATTTTAAAATAAATATTGCATGTTTGTTTTTTAAATTGTTTTGCTTGTGGAATATATTCTTGCATATGTTATTAGTTACCTCATTACTTTTGCATTAAAAGAGTCCTCTAATTACTAATGAGTACAAATTTTAAGGAGAATATGTGGGTAAACCTTGACAATTATAGTAACAGTACAGGTGAAGAGACTTCACATATACATAACAGTTTAATGATAATTTTTCTTTGGGCATAGGTTGAACATTTGTAATTAAGGGACTGCTTAGTTGCATATAAAATACTCTGGAACTTTTGTATCCAAGGAATTAAAAGCTAATAACTGTATACTGGGTGGGTGGGAAATAACTGGGTATTGAAATTGACAGATAACTTTTATGTTTGCAGAGTTATTTATTTAAAATTATTACAGTACATACACTGTTGTGTGGGAATATGTTTGCATACCCTAAAATTCCATTAAATTTCAATGTAGGTAACTGTGGCGTTGACTAATCTCAAATGACCTGGAATGGAATCCACACCTTTCTGGGGGCAGTTGTATGGGATGTTGGAAACTTTCCAAATCCGTGCTTCCAATTTGCCTAATGTGCGAGGTTTTGTCTGGTACACCTCTTTTGCCAGCCTCATTAAAATAAAAGTCACAAGGTGTCAGGTCTGAACTTCTTGCAGGCCATTTTTTGTTTTTGCTGCATCCTTTATCAAACTTGGGGTCATTAGCTTTGTGTGACAATTCTTTATTGTGTCTGGATAAATTGTGGCATTCCTTCCCTTTGGCGTACACCTCCATCTCGGCACAAGAGCAATCAAATTCCACACCTCATAGCATGAAGCAATCTTGGTCCATTACTGCAAAGTGATTGGCCATCTTTGTTAGTGTTGAGTGTACCACCGATCATGGCCACCGTTGGTACATATGGCACGAAAAATCACTATCCTATTTAATGTTCTGTATGTTTGCACTATTTTCAATATTCCATCAATATTAAAAACTTAAGTCATTTAATAATACCTAGTTACTTTCCGCCTACCCTATATATTGATAGTAAATATAGGAAACCTGAAATTCTGCTGTTTCAAATATAGACAACAGTGCTAACTGCTTTGGATTACCGCTTGCTGTTCTTAAGGAATTATTTTACAAATGCATACTTTTTACTTGGAGAGTGTTTTAAAACCATCATTTATTCACCTGCTTAGACAGGAAGCCTATATTAAGTTCAGTCTTAGGTTTGTCCATGCCAAAACAAATCCATGTGACCAGTGCACCGTGGTACAAGATGGTAACAATGCGTGCAGGGAAGTAGTCCCATCCTAGTAACCTGAGTTTTAGAATGAATTTATCGTTAAATGATGTAATATTCTACACAAATACCTAAGAAGTTAATTAACGCTGATGTATACTGATAAACAGAGCTACAAGTCCCAACATGCAACTCGTGTAATAACCTGATATCCGAGTATTGTTTACAGCCAGCAGTTTCTATTTAGAATCATGGTGGACGGCCGCGATAAATTTGCTCTTGCGTCTTCGTCGACTTATGCAAAGCATAACGCGGGAAAACCATTGACTAGTGGTGAAAAAACAATAGTGTTTAATGTGTATTATAAGTTGTGTGAGAAATATCCAACTGTTCCCATTAAAGAAGCAGTGAAATTAACTTCTGAGTTCACTGGTGTTTCGAGTACCAGTATAAACAGTGCTCGTAAAGAAAAATAATAATTATGACATGTGCATCGTTTATTTTGTTGTGACTATCAATCTTATTGTCTATAGTTACATGTTAGTCACTCTTTAAATTGACAGAATAAGGGATCGTTTCCTTTCTGTTGCGTACCGCATACACTCACTACATGGTTGTGACAGTATTTCTGGCGCGAATGGCGGAAGGATACATTATAACTGTGCACTGGCCACCTGGGTTCAGTTTCGCGCGGATCAACCTTAGAATGAATAGATAGTAGGCTTTCATGCCTCTTATACAGGATTTAAACACTTGATAGAAAATTGTATAATAATTGGAAAGCAGGATTTTAAAAAATATCTGAACTGCTGACAAACATGTTTTAAGGTAATTATAATTTATTTATGCCAACAAACTTACTGCTGGTGTTTTTAAACACACAAGCCATGAAGTTCCAGTTCTACCTCTAAAACATGTTTTAAGTTTTGCAGTATTTATTTTAAAAGGTATGAGGTTTTAAAGTGAAACAAGATCATAAATGCATGCTCAGAATTAAATTTCAGACAGTATTTTTATAAAATTATTAAAATTTGAATGCATTGACAGTTGTTTAGAACCCTAGATGCCAAATCTTGACACCATATGTGCGATAGTTGAGGCTAACCATATAAGCAAGGATGCTCGACTATGTAGGGTTACACTCAAGTACGCATTTCATAACAGTTTGCTGATATATATTCCAAAATGCACTGTATGTGTATGCAGCTATCAGAGTGTTAAGGAAACAGGGAAATTGTAAACACACTCACAGTAAGCTTTGTTACTTAGTAACACTGAAACACTGATATATTAAAACATTAAATATAGCAAAACAAAATTTTGGTAGTAAAGGTTAAATCATCCAAAATATATGCAACAATGTGCTGTTTTCAATTAGAAACTTTATTTCATTTAATAATTATATTTCATCAAACTATTCATAACATTAAAAAAATCATATGCCATTAATCCATTTTATTATTTAAATTAAAGAAACTTGCATCATACCTGTTTTGTGTGATCTAACCAAGTGTTTTGATGAAAGTGTACTAACTGTTTGTGAAGAAATCACCCGTAAATGTGATATTGTATGTAGTTTTCAGCATCCATTAATGTGAAACTGAGAGAATAACAGTAGATGTGTTTGTTTAGGTCCTTTGTTCCACCTGTCCGGGATGAAGAGTCTGAAACACAAAGAAAAGCTCATGCCAAACGTGTTCGTGAGACAAGGAGATCAACTCAGGGAGTCACGTTAGAAGAAATAAAGTCAGCGGAGCAGCTGATTAAAAAGAAAAATCAGCAGCAGTTGCATCAAGCAACTCAGCAGCTGAGTAACAGTGACCAGGTAACACTACATTATGACAACAGCATCACGTTTTTTCATGAAAATGCTCCAAATATATTTTCCTGAGGTTTCTAATGTGATGTACAGGTTAATGTGAGCTGATATCATTTCATGTTTGTTCCATGTTTTTCATGTTTGAACTTTTATTTCTTAATGGTCTACTTTTTCAGAAGATATACTTTCAATTGGGTTTCTTCGTGCAAGATTCAGGAAAGGTACAAACGATATGCTGCTTCTTTGTAACAGTCTATTAATGCAAACTTTCACCAAGCCATGTCTCTTTGTTTGGGGTGGATCCTTCACTCAGAACACATTGAGGTTGTTGTGGCCATATAGTTCCGCAAAATCTTTCTTTGTCTCTTTCCCTCCCTTTTTGTAACACACATTACTGTGCTATGAATTTATCCAGTTTCTAGTAGACCAGTGTGGTATGTGCATCTAACTGCAGTAAATACAGCATAAAATGTTCTCAGCTTCTGAGCGACCAGATTGTACCAAAAAGTCTGGCAACATAGTCATGTGACCAGTAACTTTCTCCTAGGTAGTGATTAGCACCGTCCAACTGTAATCCTCCATAAGCTGTCAAGCCATTACAGAAAATAGAGCTTTATTGACTTCTTTCAAGCAAAGTATCGTTTGTACCTTGTTTTAAATTTTACAAGAAACATAGTGTAGTAGAATCCAGATAACTTGACCTAACGTGGACTGGGAAGGTGCCGAGTTTCCGAAATGTTTAGTTTTATGGAATAAGTGGTCTGTTATTTATAACATACAGTACTGCAAATTACATAAATGCAGAATATAGGAAACAGAAAAGTATAACCTATCCTAACATTTATTGTGCATTAGTACGTTCCCTTTTGTCTGGCATCTTTAACGCATCCAATTTAATTTTTATTGTCAGTTAACTTCTCGTTTGACATTTTTAGAAATACTACTGTAACAGTAAGCTGAAATCTGAAAAACCAGAAATATGTAACTGAAAGTTTGGCTTAGCATGCACAAATGTACTGGATAAAACAATGAACCTTCTTGACAAGTGTTTGTGTCCATATTATTAGCAGCAAGATTTTGATTTCATGACAATGGCCTGCTTATGCTCTGACTGGATATTGAAGGTCAGCCCTTTTGTTACTGTGCAGGAGAATGCACTAGGTTATATACATACAATCAATAAAATTTACATACTACACTGTTTATGCCACATAGTGGATTATAGAAATCATTACAGTTAAATTTAATGATAAAAAATATTGAAATAAAAGTCATTGAGAGTTGAGTTATCAGGGTTCTACTCTACTGCTATCTAATTTTTCTAACATTTTAGCCTTTCAGTAGACTCATTTCTGTATGATGGCATCCTGACTTCTAGTTGCCAAAAACAGCAAAGCACGTCACTCAGTTGAATATGATTTGCTTTATGGTGCAAAACTTAAAATGATGACAAATATACTTCAGGAGGATTACTGAAGCTCCACAATGGCTCTGCAAAAATTGAAAAGTTTTTTCCTCCAACACAGCTAATCTTCTATACTGACAACAGGCAGAACTATGACTTGAGTTTGGATTGCTGTAAAATGTGACTATAAGTTATTGGGGATGATAAAGGTGAATGTGGAATTATTTTACCAAGATAAACTAATCCTAAAGAGATCTGGTTGCATTTGTATTAGCAAAGAACAAATCCCTACAGAAATCCAGGAATGATACACATTAGATCCTTGTCAATGTAGAAGCTTAGATAAACTAGCATACTGACTTCTAGAGTGTTAGAAAACAATCTTTATAGTTTAAAATAGAGTAATCTTGCTCAAACATACTTGCCATCTTTGCCCTAAAGTGCATGGGAGCGGAGGGCTTTTTACAACTTTATGACAAAGGAGCAGTTGTTACAGCATTGTGGACAGATTCAAAGTGCCACAGAAGATTTTCATCAAAGACCTGGCAAAGCATTTAATTCTATTGTATTACATTGTGCAAAATAAAATTACAGACTGAATGTACCCTGCTGATTAGTATACGGTGGTGCTATGATAGGACAGAGTTTACCTGTGTCCATCCTTCATCACAATCATGGGCTGCAACAGAATGCATAGAATGTCAATTTAAAGTTTGTTCGCACTTCGAGTGATCCCTAGTAAATGGGCAGCCACTCAACGATGGACAACATGAATTGTAAAGTTAACTCCCTCGTATAAATAGTTTACCGTATTCACATTTTATAGCTTTGGGACATATTTTCCATTTTCTTTTTTGTGACAGTTCTAGTTAATAGTTTATATAATGAAATATGGACTAGAAATCTGTGTAGGGCCTAGGAGGTGGTGTTCTTTGCTTTAATACACATTTATTATGGTACCAGGAAAAATTTCAGCATGTTACAAAGTAGAAGCACTACAGATTTTCAAGGATTCATCTAAAACAATTACCATTTATTTTACACGTGAGTTTTGTCCATTTACAGTACTGAACATTTTATACACTTAAAATTTCATGTCATGATAAAATTGCTAGATATGTTAAAATAGAAAATGAGTTGATTAGTAACACTAGACAACATTGATTTTTTAAATTTCCCATAACATTTTTCAGAGACTAGTTTCCGCCATTATCAACCACACATCAACTGCACTTATTTGTAGAGGTTGGTCCTTCTATGGACTGCTCTGGTGGTTATTCTAAGAATTTAGAACTTAATTGCAAGAAAATATTTTTCCAAGGTCCAGTAAGCAACTGTGGCAATGTTATGCTAACATAAAACCAAAATGCCAGGTGCAAAGTGTGTTCACAATTGTTTAAAACTACATTGAAAACAAAGTGTTTGAAAATGTGTAAATACTGATGAAGGTTCAAGCAGACATCAACAAGAATACTTTTTGTTTTGCAAACGCTCTGCATAAAACCATAAACAATAGCTTTGGCAATTCCAGCATTATCACCTATGTTAAATGAAAAGTGCTAGTAGCATGAAACTTCAAGAGTAGTTACACTTGTACAGCAGGAGAAAATCATACTTTTTGGGTAGTATTCTAACCTCTTGTATTTTCTATAAAACCACATGATCACTTTAGACAGTCTATATCACTTTAAAAGTTTCCTCTTTTTGCAGATTTTGTAACTTATTATGATTTGCACCTCTTCTTTGCTTAGGAATTGCATTAAAAATTCTAAAACTCGTAAAATTTGTTTGTCTTAACTGAAGGGTCCAGGGATGTTAACTCCAGTGTTAAATCACTTAAAATGTAGCAGTGGTTGATCAAACTGGCTCTGTAAGTGTTCCATTGTATAAGGTTGTAAATAAACACAATTGGTTACTGTGAAAGCTTGAATCAGATGAGAGTTCAATGTACATTCAGAGACATTGATTATGGTACATTATTGATACTTACTATTGGTAGGTAAGTGGAGTGATTGTGATTTAAGTTACACTATAATTTACTGTTTATAACTAAGAAAAGTAAGAGACAAAATGTGAGAAGTCGCTAATCCATTCAACATCAAGAATAACTGCTATAGTCTTTTGTCTCCTTTATCACGCTTCAGTTATTGCTATGGAATATGCAGAGCAAGGTTAAAGGTTTTTAACTATAGCAGTAATGTTGCATGATTTTTAAATTAAAGCAAATAAATAACATGGACATAAGAGATTTTGAAAATTGGTGCATGGTTAAAGCTTGTTCACAAATGGAAAGGGAAATGGGAGCAAACAGTATACATTTTGGTTCATAATACCCCAGGAACAAGAACATTAACATATGTATATTGATGACTAAATTTATTATAAAGTGGAAAATTCATTTTGCACATTGAGATGTCAGATGTTTGTAACTGAACAATGATATTTTTTCATCAGCTTGCAATCAGCCAATTATAATGCAGTTTAGCTAATGTCAAAATTCTGTAAAGTCAACACTTAGCAAATGTGATCCATTATTATTTGATTTCTTTAGTTGTACTGTAAATTAATATGTCATACCAAGTTTCTTTCCTTTGTTGATATCATAAATTAAAGTTATTTACTGTACTTTGTTAATTTCTACCAGTTCATCCTGTTTGTTATTTTTCTTTTTAGAGTAGTTTTGAGTTATCTATCTTCCTTTCATAGAAGTTTGAAAACAGTGTTGTTGTAATTAATTTAATTTAAAAGGTGAGTTAATTAATAACACTGAACAACACTTACAACATATTTTTCCGGGACGCGTTTCGAAGGTTAACTTTCCTCCATTGTCCGGTTGATAATGGAGGAAAGTTAACCTTCGAAACGCATCCCGGAAAAATATGTTGTAAGTGTTGTTCAGTGTTATTAATTAACTCACCTTTTAAATTAAAATAAATTAGTTTTGAGTTGCATATAAACAAATTACAGGTGACACTTTTGCTAGAAAAAAAAACAATGCTCAATGAATTGGTGATTAGGGCACCATTTGCTGGAATTTCTTCTGGTTTCATTTTCCGAGCTAGTAACTAAAGAGAGCTCTATACTGGATTCACCCAAAGAATTGGCCTTTATGTAAACAAACACGTGTACAAAAGTGAATAAGTATGTTCATTGGGTGATGCCGCGCATTTCAAGGTACATCAGTTACAAGGTAGTTTGCCCATTATTAACAAACTAATTGGAGCTTTTCTGTTTCACATAACGGTGTGTTTAATATGTTATATCATGGAGAACTGCACCAAGCTGAATGTAAGGTAATTAATTGCACTTAATCAGAAAATGAATGAAGAGCATGCACAGACTGCTTCTGCTAGTCAGCTGTGGAAGTGGGAAGGTAAGACTGTTAGTGAACAATCATGGCAGTTTGTAAAACATCACAGAGGGAAGTGGTGTGAAAGTTATAATTCTTAACCCTTCCTGGGCGTAATTATTTTCCTAGTTTTCTCAAGTATTTTAAAACATGAATATTATTCAAAATAAGGCACATATGATACTATTTTGTGTACTAAATCATTGAAAACGTATAACCAAGCACATAAATGACCATTAAGTCATAACATTGTTTTTTATTAGAGGTATTTTCTTTTGAGGCTACACTTATTTAAATGAAAAGTGGCATATGTACCAAAACAACTGAAACTTTGCCATATCTACAGGAGAGTGCATTATCAGTTCCTAGACATCTTATTGGGTGACACTGAAGTCTTTCTGTGTATGGTATGCTCCAAAACAGTTATCGGGTTGTAAATAAGGTTTCAGATCATATGTTTCACAAAAATATATTGTTTCTTTCCTAACACCTGCTGCTACATAGGTCACTGTTGTGCGCACTTGCAGGACTTTCGTTTTCATCACTTTCCCACGCACTAAAGTCACTTTCATCTGTTTCATTGAGCACAGATTCTATACAAGCCCTTATTTCATCCTCCCCATACAGCCTTTTATGCGCCATGCTCCAAATCAAACCAAAACGAGCAAAATAATGAAACACAACACAGAAAATTACCCGCTCAGGACGTATTATTCTGTAGCAACTAACAAAACACAAACCTAAGCACAGACGCATGCTTAAATTCGTCTAATGACATCTGTTGACCATTTACGTGAAGTAAAGGTCAGCTATGATAGCTTACGCAAACGTATAAAAAGAATTTGTGTGAAGCTGACGCGTAACCATGCATCGCGAATATATGCACATTTCGCCTGGGAAGGGTTAATATATTTGACAAACTATGTGAGAAATATCCCACTTTGACTATCAAGGATATTGTTAACCTGAGAGCAGAGTTTACAGGTGTATCTGCCTTATATATAAAGTCCATGTGTAGTGTAAGGTTAAAAACAGACAAGTTAACCATGCCTGGAAGATCAAGGAAACTTAAAAAGCTAGTACTAGAAGTTCAATATAACAAATTTGTTAGGAGTGCAGTGGGTCTAAAAGTTCATAATTTCTTCCTTATAATCTATAATCAAGAAAGTGCTTGCATTTGTCAACAATGACCCCGACCTTCCTACATTCAAGTAAACCTCCTTTTAGAAGCTGTTGCTTGACTTTGGTTTTGGTTTTGAGTTCTGGAAAACATGGTAAGAAAAATTATTGTTGACGATGAGGTATTTGTTATGGTTCAGAGTGCTATAGGTTATCTAATCAGTAGCGTGTATTAAACTATCATGTGAAGAGGCTGAAGGGAGGCAATGATATTTCCAGGCTCTACATGTTTACGAAAGTAGTGCTGTTTCTGCTCCAGTCAGAGCGAGAAAGCAGAGGGGTACATTTTAGGCATTGTTTACATAGGGACCAATCCTATGAAACCAGTATAGTACTTATTTTCATGTCATGGGCGCCTTGTGTAATTTCTATGGTGAAGAGTTGAGTGTGCATAATGTGGATCTAATATGCTGTCCTCAGAAAAGAGAATGTGAAAGTAAAAACCTTGACCAAGTCGTCTCCCATTCCCAGGACCTGAGAAAGTGTCTTGTTTAATTGTGAGTGCTCACATAATATATTAACTTAGTCATTCTTGTTCCGGTTTCTGTTCCTGGTTATTGTGAACCAGTCTTTAATGTACAAACCAAATAATCTACCCATGAATAATCAGGAATTTACTGTACTGTGCTTACCTTTTGCATTGCAACTAACATTGGAAATGGTATTCTTGGTTTATTAATGCATTTGCTGTATATAATAACCGCTTTGGGTTTCAGTAGATTGGGTTTTTGCTTTATATGATCCATATGGTTTCCACAGCCTTCTGTTATCATCCCTACCACTAGTTCAACGTCAATTACTGCAACAATCACAACAGCTACCCCAACCGTGCCTTCCAGTGGTGTTACGAAGGAGGAAGTGCCCATCAATCAAGATCGACGTCCATCTTGGAGACTTAGGGTTGATAATGGAGACAGGAGTAAGGTGTGTCCCCATTAGCGTATTTGTAAGCCTTGGCCATGCTTGTTATCTGCATCTGTGCTATAAAACACTACAGTTTATAAATCAAATACATTCCAATTTTGTTTCATCAGCAAAACAAGTGCATTCATAATACTAATTTAATTTATTCATTAAAGCATATTGCACATTTTAATTATTACCATGCATGTGGCATCACTTATTTGTAGAAGTCTTTCTTTTCTTAATTTTTTCTTTCTCTCCCTATGTCTTTTGCAGCCTGTCTGTTAGAATTGTTTTCTGGGCTACCATAAAATAAAAGCCATATTTCATATTAGATCTATATTTTAAGTCTGAAAATAAAAGAGAAACAAGGGAGATATTTTTAAGAACCGTGCAATGTTTGTTCAAATATTCTAAGCAGGGTTGGATGAGTAAATTAACTTACAAATTATATACATAATTTACTATAGAATACATAATGTACAAAACTGTTTTCTACATGAAGTAAAAAGTTTAACGCTTAATTTTCACTATCTAAACATTTGTTCATCCCTTTTTAAGTTTCTTAATGCTCTGGCATACAAACACACTATTCAGGCATGTTTTGCAAATCTTTGAGTAGTCATTTACGACATAAAATTTGGAACATTTTCACTTCTTTTAAATACCTTGTTGGTGGAGTGGATCCACTTCATGTCACCCAAGCATTGATGCCTGACTATGCTGGTATATTATGCTCCCCAGGTTGATACCTAGATTCCATCAGTGATCCCTGATCTCCTGGTCAGGTCTACCAAGGGTTTGATGGGATCTGGGTATATTGTCTCCATATGGAGTCTTTGTTGGCATCACGAGGCTGAGTGTAACCCAGCAGGGAAAAACCTCCCATGCCGGTATCAGGGATCAAACCCAGGCCCTCCGTACCAGAGACAGGTGCACTACCACTGCACTATGGAGGCATTTGAGTTTGTAACGTTAACATAGAAATCATATAGACTTTAAACTGGTATACTGTAAAAAGGCCTTTATCTCTTATTGATTTGGAATAAAATAACTTACTTCATTCTTTGTAGCAAATTACTGTTGTTTTCTGATTTATGCTTCTAATAACAAAGAATATCTCTCCTAATACAAAACATTCACTTAAAAAATTTGGTTCCTGTTCTTTGGGTTTCAAAACAGGTCCTTTTACATAAATGTCACTGTAGCATTCAAGGATTGTTAAAAAAGGGAGGCGGGTAAGTTATGATACTAAGAGACACTACACAATTTTTTCCCACTGGGAGAACCGGTCTAGGGTTCACTCAAGCTCATTAGATCTCTGAGGGCCACTTGAGAAGATTGATTAAGAAGAAGGGTCCTCCTGGTTGCAAAGACACATAACCAACCGGGAGGAACTGCGTGTGTCGACCACATCTCACCCTCCAGTACACACCCTACTCATAACGCCCGTGGTGGATAGAGGTGCAGGGCGCAGCAGCCGGACACTGGATCTTGGCCTGGGGTTAGTTAGCAAGGGTTTCAGTCTTAATGGCTGGACCACAAGACAATCGTTTGGTACAGTAGAATTTCGTTTCTAGATGTTTAATAAACTTCAAATGCTGTATTTTTATAAGATAGCACTGCTAAAAACGTCAACTGGTTTCACACGGTGGTTTTGAACTCTGCAAATAAACATTTAGGTAAAATGTATTACTGATACACATTTCAATTCTTTTGAAGAAAATGCAGTCATAACTAACAGCTGCATTATGGTACAGATGAAACCTTGCCATTTATTAACTACATTTACCAATAGAGCAAGACTGCAGACGTCCTTACATTTGCATTGTGTGTTTAAACCTGTCAGTGAATCATAAAAAAACAAATGGCACAGATGCTGGCAACATTATGGCAAAATGCAAATGCACTTCTTGCTTGATAAATTGTAGTAGTAAACAAATATTTTTTGAACTGTGAGGTTAATCACATTACTTGAGGGTCAGTTATGTTTAAGCTACACCTCACTATGCCTATATGCAGTATAGTGCAAATATAACCAACCCTCATTTAAGACATATTATATTTCTTTAGAATAGAGGTGTGGTAGATGGTGTATTGGAATTGGTAATATCTTGAGCATTTCTGTCTCCTGGCTTCTTCTTTCTTTCAAGTAGATACACAACATTTGTTACCTACATTTTTTTTTCCTTCCTACGACTCCTCCAATAACTTTTGTTTGCTTGATATGATTGAGGGTTTTTGCATGGAGATGCAGTGAAGTATATTTGCAGTAACACCACTTTACATTTAGGCAATGTGACAGCATAAGGCACACTGACTTGCGTAAAAAGTGGCCTGTAAGGCAACCCAACCCACTGTTTATATTGGTACTGATAAAGCCAGCCCCATCCTTCTGTGTAACCTTCTCGGACATAATATGGACCAACTGCCAAAAGGTAACACTATAAGCCAGTTGGCCATGTTCTCGGTAGCAAAATACCATTAAAGCAACACTTCATTGAATTTTGGTATAAAAATATAACAAAAATGTAGAAAAAAGATGAAAGTTATTGAGGAAACAGCTTATTAGAATACCCTGAAAACCAACTATTTAACATTTTCCCCCCATTATGGCACGGTCTGGTTATATTTGGTGATATTCCATCTGTTAGGTTGTATTTTGTACCACCAACTGTTTCTAAAAAAACCATGGTAAAGCTACAGCCATAGTTGGTGTTATTGCATCCGTTATGTTGTAACAGAAACCCTTATTTTTTAACCCATTGCAGACAAGGCAATTGATAGCTTTTAAAACAAGATTCTCTTTGGATACCATTGTATTACTCGGTGTGCTTGGTTTTGTTTTGAACTTTTTAGAGCAGTATATGCAATTACAGTTGCTGTTTTTATTTTTGTGTCCACAACACAGTAGTGCATTTAATATATGACAATATTCAGCATTCGGAAGTGATTTTATCCAAAAGTGTTATTATAGAACAAGATTTGCTGAAGGTGAGTAGGTTCATGTGTGTTGTACGGTAATAATATTCAAGCATTATCATTTGAAAGCATGTTACTTTAACCCTGTGATATTTGGGGTTAGAAATAATGTTTTTGTTATGTAGGTTGGCAGTACTGCTTTTTGGTGTGATGTCAGCCATACTGAATTCTTGGGAACTGCCAATAAACTGTTTCCCCTATAAGAACTTCTGTTTTTTTGTTCTTTTAATACATGTAAACCTTGTGTTTTCATTCACTTTCAGTACAATTTCCTTAATGTTGGTTTTCATCTCCATATCATCAATGAAGCTTATTAAATAAATATTAGCTGTCATTCAGTTCAACATGTGCAAATAATTCCTCACCCCATCTTCCACAAGGTCAAATTATGTTGTATTGGTTTAGCCTTTCCTTGTATACCAATTGTAGTGAAACACTCTCATAGATGGGTATCTGAAACACCCCTTCATTTCAGATTAATTATAACATTCATTTTTGTGTCCCTGAGAGTTTATGCTGTGACCCAGTGTTAGACCACTCGCCTCTCACCAAAGCAGTCCAGGTCGATCCCAGGTGTCCACATATGGGGTTTGTGTTGGACAAAGCAGCGCGTGGATGGGTTTCCACCAGGTTCCTAGGTTTTTCCCACCATCTTATTTCATGTATCATCAGTATCGCTGCCTGCAGTGCCATATGTTATAAAACTGGGCTTTAAACACTACCAAAATGTCCCTGAGTTGTTTTTCAGGTTAGTCAGAGAACTAATACCATCTGTGTGGAGTAAAAGGTTGGTTACCTGAAGGTGGAAATGTTATGCAGGGAAGACACTTTGGGCCACTTTTTATTTATGTCAGTGTGCAGGGTAAATGCAAGTAAACAGACGGCCTTTGTAGCATTCATTGTTTGTGGATATTGACAGAATACAATGTTATGTATATTGTGGTTATGTATTATGCTTACCTTGTGCTGGGTTATTGCAAGAGTTGGCAAGACACTTCCCCATTCTAGACATTAGTTAATTATGGTACAGTTGGTGTGATATTGTGTGTGGTCTAGATTGGGGCTTATAATCTTTTACTTACATTTAATTAACAAACAACTGATTTCTTTTCTGACAATCCTATTGATTATAGTGTGTGGAAAGTATCACACAAGTCTTCAGAGTGACAAAGAACATCTCTCGGCATAAACATACATGTGTTTCTATTTGTGAATGGCACTGTCAACTATCAGGATGATAATAGCACTGTGAGTGCTGGAATCTTGTCCTGCAGTTCTTTCACATGCTAGTAAATCTACTGACATGGGACTGTCACTTTTAAATGCACTTACAAACCATTGGTCTGCGACCTGGGGATCAGTAGGCCAGTGTCTAAACAATTGAGCCACTCGGACACCTCTCTTAGCATAAGAATATGAATAACATAGCATAATACTGTAAGAGTTTGTAATAAAAGTTTTAATATCATGGGAGACTGAGGTAAACAAATAGTTTTGCACAAAATTTCAGGTTTTATTTTTGGTATTAAACAGCAGTTGATAATTATTATTTATTTATGCCAACAAACTTACTGTTGGCATTTTTAAACACACAAGCCATGTGTGGGCAATGTTTGAGAGGTAGAACTGGAACTTAAAAATGCAATGTCAGCTGGGATTTGAACCACAGACCCTCCACTTACTAGGCGGGTGCTCTAACCATTGGGGTAATTGTCTCTGGTGTGAGACAGCCTTTGTTGTTTACCGGGAAACATACGAACTGGTTTGAGAATTCAATGTCAATCTGGCAGGTTGTCACAGTAGCTTAATGGTTAGATCACTCGCCTAGTAAGCGGAGGGTCTGTGGTCACGTTACACTGTTCATTGTGGAAAAGAAAGGAGAGTGGAAGAAAGAGAAAAAAGTAATGGTGACACTGCAATGCAAAAACCTACTCCATTAAAAAAGAGTGACTTTGGATTTATTGAATGACGACTCATCTATTATTTAACAACAGCATTTACAGGAATGTTGAATTTCTTGTACTTTTTAATTAGACCAATATTATTGAACTACTGAATAACTCTATAATTTGGCCTGGAAAAGTTAAAATAGGTAAACAGTAAGTGAAGATCATTGTAACAGATATACATGAAGATGTATATGTAAGCACTAGTTATTCTAACTACAGACAAACAAGCATACACAATTGAAGAATGAGATTGACGTGAAATATGCTAACCAAATGGCTCAGATCCCTTGCTGCTTCATTTACATATCACTTAGTCACTTGTGCTAATTCTGCTGTAGGTACTTGAACCAAGGAGATTCATTGGTGGGCTAGCCACCATTTTGGCAGTCTGCAAACTGATGACATTAACAATGAGGAATATAATTCAATATGCTGCATACCCTGTAATGTAACAAGTTGCAGTGGGCGGCACATTTTTTTATATTTCTTGATGGTGAATACCTGGAATATTAATGTGATAACTATGCAATGAAATGCTTTAGTCCTGATTGCTCATCTATGAATCAAGGTGTGACTATTATGGGATGAATTACAGTAAAAACTAAATAAAATTTAATAGAAATATCCTTTTGTAATTCAGAAGACAGAGAAATGATTACATGAAAGCTTTAGAAGACATCTCACATATACAAATATTTAATTTAGTGAAATTTGTCCACATATGATCACTTCTAAAACATCTAATAAAAATATCTATTTAAATGTTTGCTTACGGTTACAGAGCAAATAAGTGCAGTCTCTGTGATAGGTAGTGAAGATTTCAACTACATGTGCTTTGAAGTGGACTGTATTTTTGACAACTTAAAACAAGGAAGAACAAATGATCCTCCCAAAAAGGCAATAATTTGAGTACTATCCCCAGAATCAGAAATTATATGTCTGTTAGAAATATGGGGTACAGAAAAACAATGGGGAAATGTTGAGATTCACAGATCTGTTTGCAAATTGATTTTGGGAGGTGTTTTAGCCAATTTGGAAAGGATGGGGAGAACAGGCTTAGTGGTAAAATGCATATTAAAGTACTGCATTAGAATTCCATCATTACAAAAAGAAAATAGTATCAAAATCTGTCTGAAAGTACAAGAGAAAGCAGGATGGAATGGAGCTGGCTAGTCTAAACAGAAAAGTTAATATAAGAAATTAGAATGGGTGACTTAGGAGAGTGCATAATCATTAGAAAAGGAACAGGAATAAAGTAAAGGTTGAAGACCTGCAGAAACAGGAAATAATTGGTAACTTGAGGGATAAAAGTACTTCAAACTATTAGAAATTTCAAGAGGGTATGGGAGAAGGTATCTTCATATCTGTAATAAGACTGAAAGGGAAGGATTAGTTTGGGCAAGAACAGGGGCTTTGGGGTCAAGTGGACTAAAACACGGAATTGTGCTCACTATGTGGAAACTAAAATATGGAGCAAGAAGTGGGATGACTTAGAGCTAGAAACTGTAGCTTTAAAACTCTTTGGTAATAGCTGGGAATGTTTCAGTAACTACAGAGAGAAAATAAGCGAGAAATGGTAGAGGAAATTTATTAAGGTAAAGGAAGCCTTTAGCGCTAGAATTTGGGATTAAAGTATAAATGTATGTAGCCAGGAGGAAAAGGAGACGGATGGATAGGTTGCAGAGAAACACTATAGATATGGAAGAGCAGAAATAAGGGCAAGACCCACAATACACAAATAACCAGTGTGTTAAAGGTCGTGAGGCAGAACGAGCAATTCCCCTAGATGAGCATGGCAACTCTTCACCTGAAAGACCGATGGTAGGGGAAGTTATGCAGTAATGTATGCACAGGAGTCGTATTGTTTCCATCCACAAAGGAGTGAAGTTAACTAGCATAGCTTTAGTGCATATTGCTAATGGCATATGTGTATAAAAATTAGCATTATAACAAAGTGATTTGCCTATAACTATAGCTATATGCTAACAATTGCTTTCATGTGAACTGTAATGGTTTCAGCTGTGCATTATCATGGTAATGTTTACTCATTTGTGACAAGCTCACCCGCCTTTCCCCCTCTCAGCTGTTACAGATAGGGAGGGAAGGAAAGAAGCTTCCCCTATGTGCAAGAGTTGTTCATGTCTTACAAAGTGTATAGCAGGCATGCTCAGGTGGGCAGGAAATTGTGCTTGCCCAGTCTGAGCTGGGCAGACGCTGTGAGCAGTGGGTCACAACTGAAGGTGATAGGGATACAGTAGTGGCAGGTTGTCTCATACTGTTTTATTATATATGCTGCATACAAAGATGTGGGCATATATTTATATATCTTGTAAAGTGCATTTCTCATATTTTGCTACAAGTGAGGGAATGTCAGGACATATAGTTCTAATAGGGTGCAGTGAAGAATGATCCTCAGATGGCCATCTGTCATTTGTGAGCATTGTTTCAATTTTCAAAGCTTCAAGGCTGAAAAAAGTTTTTCACATAATCATGTAGAACCAAACATGCACATAATAGCCATCGCGTTAGCATGTAGTCGAGGAAATCTATACAAATATGGTGTAATTCGCCATCCTAAACTTCTCCTTAATAAAGATGTCACATTGCTAATAATTCTAATTGCACCTTTATAGACACAGTTCTGACATCAAGAACATGGTGACATAAAGATATCAAGTGACCTCAAATCCTTGTATCTTTTCTTGAATGCTGCATTTAGATTATCGAGACTTAATAAATGACTCGACTAAATCATTATTAATATTAGCTTAGAATTTTGTAACATTCGGAAAATGCATAAAATTACATCTTGGAACTGATTTCTTCATATCTCCAATTTCATTTTCATTGCATGAATGTTGGAAGGAAAAAAAAAAAGATACAATTGTGGCGGTGATTTTAAATTAGATGCTATAGCAATGTAGCAATCAGTCTTATCTTCAGGGCATTCAAGGTTCAGCAGATAAATGATGGTGATAGTTAATATATTACCAATAAATATTCAGTTTTCCACCAATTCAATTTTATTGCAATGAAGTTGTGATAACATAACAAATTATCTTCATTCTTTTACAAATATTGATACTATTAGGTCCCGAAACTATTCTATTAAAGACCTTTGTGATTTTTGTATAAGTTGAATGCACACTTGTAAATATTGTGGAATATTTATGGTATGATCTCGTGTGACAAATATTTACGTTCAATATTTTCATAAACATCCTTTGGCAGTACAATCCAATGTTATTGGTTTGCCAATATCTATACTCCATCCAGCCTTAGATCCAGGCCTTGTATCCCTCCACAATAACCTGGAATTTGCATCAGCTGTGACTAACACAAACAAACCCACATGGTCTCATGCTTCTTGTTTATGATGCAACAGAACAATATTTAATCAGGAGTTTTAGGAATAACGCTGCTATCACGTTACATTCAAGTAGTCTTTACCAGGCTTATCATTCATCTTGAAAACTCTCAGCTAATCGCCATTATTTAAGGTACTATATTTTGTAGTGTGCTTTGGTTTTGGTGTACAGTTTTGTTGTTGATGGCTTGTGTTTACATCAAGTAGGGACCTAAGGGTGGAGTGAGTATAGTTATATTTGGTAACGCTAATATACATCCATCCTACTCAACGTATATATCATTAGTCCCTATTGACATTTGTTGAGTTGAGTTTAGTCCAGCCTTTAGATCAGATAGATTAAAACCCCATAATGTCATATAATACTGTACTCGTAACTGAGCCTTTGTACAACTTCTGTGTAATGTAAGCTGTACAATCTGCTGAGCTCTCACATTCATATGTTTGTGCCTTGTATTTGTGTAGTATTATATATGTATAACTACCACACTATTGTTCTACTTGGCTAAACTGATGTATTTTGTGAGTTAATAAGCATGGAAAGCAGCCTTGTTGACATGGTTTGTTTGTGTATATGCATGTTTGAAATGTGTTTTCTTATGTTTGTAACCAATAAGATAAAACTGTTTAAAATGTTTTAGGGCTATAAGGGACGTTTTCCTGAATTGAATATTTATTAATAAGTTAAAATGAGAGCACAAGTCTGCATTTATTTTGTGTGTGCAAAATCATAAAGTACTAAAGAGCACAGTGTATTTTCATTAATACTGCATTGCCTCTAATTTGTAATCCCTTAATTTACTAGTCAAATTCCCTGTTAACGCTAGTATGATATGAGGTTATGGCTCACGTATAAAGAACCAAAGTCATTTTGGTGATTTCAATTTTATTTGCAAATATTAGACAAATGTGGATACAGAGAAATTTGTTATATATTTTTAACACTATAATTGTTCCAAAAAAGCTGTGTACATTATTATGTACAAAAATTACTGAAGAGGCTAAGGGTAATGAGTAACTATTTCTGTAAGGAAACTTGATACTTTTTACATACATTACAAAGTAGAATGAAATGTATTTGAAAACACTTACAGACACCTTCTTTTTAGGAGATTAAGAACAGTGGTATAATATATTAGTTTGGGAAGAATTTGAGTCAATTAGTGACTTCTATACACATGTTATGCTGACTAGGAGCAATCCTCTCCATTTTCAAGCTTAAGTTCAACCGCTGATTCGTTGTTCCAGAAACTTTAAACTCTTGTCTTTGCTTTTTCAAATGTAGATTCTCTCCAAAGTAGTCGGTTTCCAATGCTTTGTTTACTGTTAGAGTGTACGAGTGGGATTTAAATCACGATCTTTGGTCAAAAAATGAGTGGCTACTCTGATTTTTGTAGTTTATATTTAAATTGTCTGAAGTATTCCTTAGCTCTAATTTCCAAATTTCTCTTTTTTTCCTATGTAGAACTTTCAAAACTTTTGCATTCAATTTTACATATGCTAGACACCATTCCCACATATAAAAAGTTTGGCATATATCTGAAAATATCAGCTAACTATGCTTTATTTTAATTGTCATAACCTGCTTTTACATTTTCTACTACTTACCTGTAGTAAGTGGAAGAATTATTCAATTTCACACAAAATTTTCATACCAAGATTTTGCCAGAAATACATGTTTTTAAAGGATCCCTGAATATTTAAAAAGCATTTTTAGAAAATGTTCTGCGTGCGCCTGTGAACAGTGTAACTAAAAAATGAAGTCTGTTAAATACCAAATGGGCATTTCTGTTCCACATCTTTCAAGGATGTGACATGAAGATTTTCAAGAAAATTCTCCTGTCCGCAAACTAATTTTTTATTTACTTAAAAATGGCTAACAATTTTGATTAAAAACCATATGTTTAAAGTGTTTTCACGGCAATATATATATATATAACTTTCTGGGAATAACCTGTGAAGCCGTTTTCATTTTGAATGACTTTTGTATGTTTGGTAAACCATAAGAGATAGGCAAAATTTTACTATACAAAAATGTAGATTTTGTTAAACCATACAGTTTGTCAAAATTTTTTTGGCTTTAACATTATAAAAAAAAAAAAAAAAAAAGAAAGGATGTTGCTATTGGTTGATTTTCAAATACTTTTTCAATTGTTGCATCACTATTTGTTTCTTTCTCTTGATCATGCAAACAGCAAGTTTTTATAGGAATTGTTTTTAGAAAAGGAAGTAGTAGAAATGTGAATATGACATACAATTTTAAATGTTATAATTATGTAACATATTGTATACTAAAGCTTAAACCTGTTAATGCTGTTTAAAATGGCATGAAGCATTAACTGTCTGTCATTGGTGTGGAAGGCTTTATCACTATGCTACTAAATAGCAAAAAATTTCGATAGAAACAACGTCTAATAGAAGAATTATGTACTGCAGCATTACACATCACATGATAACTCTAGTCTACACCAATTTACATTTATTGATTTTAACTGCTTTTTAATGTGCAAATATTTAGCCAACGCCATTTAGTTAATAAAATTTAATATTTTGTTATATATAGTTCATGCTAGAAGATGTTCGAAGTAAAAGTGGTCCTAGTGAAAGTACTGCAGCTTATATCAGAAGGCCAGTGGGAAGTGCAAGTACGCCTGTCAGACCGTCCTCAGCACCTGTGGAAGCCTCCACACCTGACGCATCTGTTACGTTAGCTCTCCGTCGGCAAACAAAGCCTCCTGATGATAAAGGTAAGTGTTTGGAGCAGTGTTCATAAGGGGGGATGTTACTGAAAATGTAAGCATTCTTGTCTGTCATTCTCCTCATTTCTCTTAAAATCTTATTCCTTTGTCTTCCAATTTTTTCCATTTTATCTTCCCATACCTGGAGTATTCCTTTCCCTCTCCCTCCTTATATCCTTCTAATATCTGTGTAGCTTTTCTCTTCTCTGCCATTCGAAATGCATGTCCCCCACCATTTCAATTACTTATGTTTGGTTATCTTCTCCAGTGATCTTTGAACTACTTCTTCTCTATTCCTCTCATTCCTTATCCTATCCCACCTAGTTTTTTTAAAAAGCTGTAACTAAACTCTAATAATGCAATCTATTCCAACATTTTATTTATGATCCTATACAAGTCATAAGTTCACTGATAAAGAACCATTTGTGCAATTTAAAATTTGTTCACTAACATTTAATTTAGCATAATCAAAAGTAACTATATTTTCATGACCTGCAACTGTATAAATTGGAATTTAAATTGGAAATGTTACTATTCTAAATCCAGATGCAAAACTACAGTCAACACCAGTTATGACGATTTCGAAGGGACCAATGGTTTGCAGTCGTTATAGCCGAGTCGCACAAACTGGGTGTTCCACTTCTTATTTTCTTTTTTTTTTTCTTTCTTTTTCCTTTTTTTCAAACTCAAAAGTTTGAGAATAAGCATTATAGGGGTAGTTTTTAGGTATGTCAAATTGCTGGAAGTTGCGCAGTGGTTTGTAGTCGGGTTCACTTTTGTATTTGTAAGACCATAGGGTGTCAGGTTAGTATCTCTCTGATTTCTGTGTACTGAAAGTTACAGAACTGCGTGTTTTAATAGCAGTACCACTTATATCAACAATGTCTTATTTCCAGGAAAGAAATAAAGACGTTATCCCCACCGTCAACTTGTATGATGTCACTTACGTAGATCCTAGCAAGGTCATTCGCCAGTGCAAAAATACCTCTGTACATTGCTATATATAACAAACAAAAATGTGGTGCTGTTTTTATAAAAAGGAATGTGCTTCGGATTGAGTAATGAGACGATTATTTCTCTCAGGGCGTGGTACTAGATGGAATGAATAAACACTCGATGCAACTTCACTATACTATATTACTTTATTAACACTTTTTCTCGTTGTTACAATTGAATTATCTTTCGTCGCACCAATTTATATTATATTGATAGTCTTTCCACTTTTTCAACAACTTTAGAACAAAAGCTTCATGAAAGTTTAGTCAATTTTCTACTCACATCCACGCGCGTTATAGAAACACGCCTTGACATCTCAAACATACAGACACTATTAACAATTCCAGCGCCACTTCACATGATGCTACCTTTTTTGTGTACATCCGCGTATGCGTTCATCAAATAGTTCCCGTATTGTTAGGGAAGCAATCTTTAGCTATTCTCCCTTCGCTTTTAATATTAAACACCTATAATTCTTTTATTTATACATATATATTAAATTTAAATGTGGAACTTAACATTTATGACGTTTTTAAACAAACTTAATTTTTTGTAACAATGAACAATAGCAACACGTTTTCGTTACTCAACTAACTCGTATCAACACCAAAAATAAATTACATTTTCAATAAATATTTACATAAATGATTTTCTTTTGGGGTCTTACAATATTCTGTCTCAAATGAATGTTGGACTTTTAGCTAATATATTTCTCTGAAAATGTAATAAATATGTTTTATATGATAAGTTGCTAAATGCGATGTACTAAGCGATTTTTTAAATATTACATTTATATATGGTTTAGACGGGACCATTAGATTTCGCTGTTACAGCCAATACATTAAGTGTTGTCGCTATAACTGGTTTTGAGTGTATATGTTTCAAACAATTCATGATAATGTTATAACTTTAGCTCTGTTTTTGGGAAAAGGCTTCTACTAATCAAAAAAATATAAGCTCAAGGGAGTGCATTTTAAATGTTCAGTTCAAATATTTCAAAAAGTAAAAAGCTAACCTGAATTTCAAACTCCTCCATACTGCTACTCCTCATATCCTCCAGCTTGAGTTGCATTTGAGGATCACACTATGAGCTGTCAGGTTTGTTGATCTTGCTCCAGGTGATGTGTTAAATGTGTGTACAGTAAACACTTTTGGATTCATACCAACTCTCTTTCAAATCTGTTTTGTGAATTTTCTAAACATATTGCAATAACTTTCTATGTCCTCTTAAGTTTCTGAATTCTTAAATCTCTTCCTACTTTGTGTTTTTGGTAGTAAAAGCAAATACTATTTCCATCTTTTTCTGTGTAAAATTTTCTTGATGATGCTGATCGTCATTGGAGTATATTATAAAAGACAACAGAATTGGTGTGTGATTTACCTCAAACATATGATGTTTGCTTATGACATTGATGTAAACAATCAAAAAAGTTGCCAAGCTACAAAATCAAATATTTTTCTTTACAGATCAGGACAAAGAAAATGATATTCGAAACGCACAAGCCACCCAAGCAGTCATACAAAGGCGGAGAAGGCCAAAGAGAAGATCAACGGGGGTCGTCATGCCAGATGTAAGAGCTGAAACATAACTACATTTATGTTGATCATTTACTCCATATGTGGTTGAATATGGATGTATTCTTAAATATGTTTAAGGAAGATATTTAATTCTTAAGTGAAAATGGCATAGGAGTTTTATAATAGATGTATTTTTCTTTTGCAGGAGGTTGATCCTGACAGACAGGAGTCCCCAGGCAGAGAGGATGACTACTCGAAGATGAATAATGAGGAGGTAGGCATTATTCTTATATATACATATATAGGAACTTAACCCATTACTGCCCAATTTTTTTACTTTCTTTACTGTGTTTAGTAGAGGAAGTATTGTATTCCACCCAAAAATTTGATGTCAAGATTTCACCAGAAATATGTTTTGAGGCTCCCTGAATCTAAAAACAGCATTTTTAGAAAAAGGTCCATGGGCATAGGCACGGGTGCGCATGCATGGTGTGTGTGTGTCTGGACAACATAACTCCAAAACAAAAAGTCTGTTGAAAACCAAAGTTGGTATTTAAGTTTAATGTCTTTAAAGGATGCAACACAAAGATTTTGAAAAAAATTCCTCCCCCCTAAACTATCCTTTACACGGAAAATTTTGATTCTCTTGAAAATGTGTCTAATGAATTTCATTTAAACACCATATGTTTGAGATATTTTTATGGCAAATGAGATGTATATCTTGAATTTTCTGGTTATAGCCCATGAAGTCCTATTTACTCTGGATGACTTTTGCATAACTGGTAAACTGTAAGAGATAGACCAAATCCTACTATACAAAAAATGTTGTTAGCTAATGCTGGATTTCTGACAATGAAGTCATTAATCCTCTTGCTCTCCAATATTTTTCACTGATGAATGGGGCACTAGAAGTGGCTGGGCATATTTGAAGGTGGTCTCGGTCCATTTCCTCTTGTAGATCACATAGAGGATAGAGTGCTGAAGAATATATCCCAATTCTGTTCAAATGTTTTGCTAGACAATCATGTCTTGTAATCAACCTGAAGGTTGCAACTGCCATTTTTCAGTTCTGATCTTTTATTTTTTGATTTGGCATAGTTATATTTTGCAATAATTTTTTTGAATTCAGAGTTGACTAATCTTTTAGCTGCATAAAATGGTACATTAACGATAGATTTCTGTACACCACTGGTACCCTTTTCTGCAACAAAATCAGCTTTGTCATTACAAAAAATGTGGATCTTTCTAAAACAATTATCTTTCACACAATTTATGTCTAAATACATTTTTTTTGTAGAGTGAACCATTTCAGAGATATTCCTTGTCATTTGTACGAAGTTTGGAGAACTTATACTTTCGTCAAATGGAACATTGCTATTCATTTTTTTATATGTTAACCATGCAAAGAGAATGGAATTTGAACGGAAATGACTCGCTCAAAGCTTACTTTATTCCAATAATAGTAATAATAATGATGATGATAATGTCACCGCGCCCGCCGCATCTAATTGCCGACAACAACAGTGTCACCCATCGCATTATTGTCGGCACTACCGCAAAGGAGCCGAAGGAAAGAGACAGAGAATGGCCACATTGTTGGGGCGCTTGCCGAAAGAGAGAAAAGGATAGAAGCTTCTGGAATCTTCCGCTTTGTATTCCACCGCAATAACTGAACTTTCCAGAATATTAAAAACAGCAAATTTATGTGCAAAAGGATTAAAACTTTTATATTTTATGTAATTATCAGTATGAGTATATTTTCTGTAAATACCAAATTTCAATTTATTGTTATGTTTTTTAGGGACAACAGCAAAAATGTCATCCACATATCTATACCATATTTTAAAAATCATTCCCTCTAGTTTTTAAAATATGGTATAGATATGTGGATGACATTTTTGCTGTTGTACCTAAAAAACAGATAAATGATGCTTTAAAACTTTTAAATTTACAAGATAAAGCTATATAATTCACTTTGGAAACTGAGAATAATGGATTCCTTTCATTTCTGGACTTAAAAATTAAAAGACATAACAATAAATTGAAATTTGGTGTTTACAGAAAATATACTCATACTGATAATTACATAAAATATAAAAGTTTTAATCCTTTTGCACATAAATTTGCTGTTTTTAATAGTTTAATTTATAGGTTAATAAATATACCCCTTAATAAAGATGAATTTGACATAGAATATAAACACATTATTAATACTGCAGTAATTAATGGTTTTAATACAGATTTTATACATAAAAGGATAGAGGAATTTAAGTATCAAAAAGCTGTCAAAGAAGTTTCAACCCTTAAAAAAATAAAAGATAATTGTATTTTTAAAAAGTTTACTTACCATCCATGGGCTAATAAAAAATTTACAAGGATTTTTAAAGAATATGGAATAAATTTGGTCCCTCAAAATAAATTTAATATACAAAATTTACTTAATTTTTCAAAAAAAGATAAAATACCAAATTATAAAAAATCTGGCATTTATCAGTTTAGCTGTTTAGATTGTGATAAAGTTTATATTGGTAAAACTAAACGTCATCTAGAAACCAGAATAAAAGAACATTTTAGAAATATTAAATATAAACAAACTGATAAATCAGCTGTGGCAGATCATTTTTGGTCATTTAATCATGAAATTAATCCAGAAGTTAAATTATTAAAACAATTAAGTAATCCAATAGATTTAATGGTTTGGGAAAAAAAAATTATTTTAAAAAACAGGAACCGTGTCATGAACTTCGAATTACCATCTATAGATTGTATTTATAAATTTTTGTTTTCAGAGATTGGTAAATAAAAATTGAATAAGAGTAATTGTTTTTCAGAAAAAATAAAAGATTGTAGCTTGGCAACGAGTTTGTTTATATGGCTTTGAGAATGAGCTGGACACAGCTTGAAACCCCAGGGTTAGCACCAAAACAATAAGATAAGTGAGGTTTTTAGTTTCTAATTTGTTCTTACTTTAGAATCTTGTTGCTTCACTGTTAATAGCTTCAATTTTTCCTTATTTAACCATCAAAGTGTTTATTTTGTAAATTGCTTACTGTTAAATGTGTTGTGATAATTGTTCACACTTACCAATTTTTACGGTTTGCTTACAAAATGTACAGTAGCAGAGATCTTTTTAGACTCTGTGATAAAGGAGGCACTTTTACAACTTTGTACGTGGATTCAGTGTTACAAATTTTCACCACGGACATGACAAAGCATTACATTATATTGTGGCCAAAGACTATACAGCGTACGGTTTTAGAAGGCACATGAGCTGAACCAATGCGTGCACGCATGGCTGCACTGCAGCCAAGTGATGCACCAGAAAGCAGAAGTTATGGGGAGGGAATGAGGAAAGTAACATTGTGGTGTCACAAATTGTCAGAATGTAAACTTATGCAACAAAGAATAATGATTATAACATAAACTGTAACACTCAATATTAACGTACTTATTTACTGAAAATAACATATCTGGGTTTTTGAAAGTAACTTATTGTAAAGGAGTTGCTAGCTCGTCATCCTCCTCCTCCTCCTCCTCCTCCTCCTCCTCCTCCTCCTCCTCCTCCTCCTCCTCCTCGTCTTCTTCCTCATCCTCACTTAATTTGGAATCGTAACGAATTTGTTTGTATAGCTTTGAGAATGAGTTGGAGACAACTTGAAACTCTGGGTTAGTTTGTGCAAAAAGAACGTGCAACATTACTAAGATAAGTAAAGTTTTTAGTTTCTAATTTGTTCTTACTTTAGCATCATTTATCTGTTTTTTAGGGACAACAGCAATAATGTCATCCACATATCTATGCCATATTTTAAAAATTAGAGGGAATGATTTTATAATTTGAGTTTCAAAAAAGCTCATGAAAAGATTAGCAAGAAATGGCGAAAGTGGACTACCCATTGCCAAGCCAGAAGTTTGTTGAAAAAAATTACCACTAAAGAAATTTTGATCTAAACAATAACCACCTTTGGCCAAATCTTCAACAAATTGCTTCATAATTCCTAATTTGATATCCAACGGGGGTGGCAAAACCTTGTGTGAGTCAATTGGTGGGCAATTTATTACATTTTTTGTTCCTGGCACTAAATCTTTTCTTTTTGGCCAGTTAGTTTCACCCCAGTGTCTTTCTTTGGCTCTGGAGTACCATTCATACAAAAAGCATGGAAATTTCATGTTGGCCCAATAAAATACCACACATCTTAAGATCATAGCACATGAACCACTTGTGTTCATTATATTTAACTTTTTCCCACACAGTACACAGATTTTAGTATGTTTCTTTAAGGGATATAGAGTGAACTGTTGGAGCCAAAGCAAATATTGCTGTTGTGCAGCAGAACATCTTTCAGACTTCTCTTACTCGAATCTTTAAACAGACACCACTATTTTGCTTCGTAAGCTGTTCAAGATAACTTATCATGTTAGGGATATCGCAACAATGCACTAGTTCTCCTTCTTTTACATAATATTTGTTGAACTCTTTCTTGAAGTCTGTAGCGATAGAAAGTTGTTCCAGATGCTAAAAGTTTGTCTTCTTTCAGCCGTGAAACTAAAAGTTCGCATTTTTCTTTGGTAAGACCCAAATCATGTACCAAATCATGTAATTTTGACTGACTCAATGGATTTGGATTCTTATCATTTAAGTCTGGGGATCAATTTATTTCATCTTCTACACTCTACTAGTTTCTGGCAATACGGTGATGGAACAGGAACATCAGCTGCATGAGGCACAGGCCTAATTGCTGATGGCAGGTTTGGATATGTAATGCTTACCTTGTGTTTCCTATTGAATCCAGAATATTACACAGACAAAAATGACTATCATTAATATGATTTTGTTGTACTATAGGAACACCAAAGGTTATAAATAGATGAACGAACTACATTATACCATTGTGTTAGATTTTCTACACAACTTTTACACACAATATGAGGAGAAAATTCTTGTCTTTATCTTCTAATTTCATTTTAAAATAGACCAGATATAAACTCTTGATAAATGCAGTAATGTTCTTTTTTGGTTGCTTTATCACATAACCACAGACATAACAGAAATTGTTAGGATGGTTCACACAGCCCCTCCTAGATATACCACTTGAGCTTGCCAATTCTTTCACTTCACAACTCAACAGAACACTTCACAACACAACACAACAGAACATGGTTTTGAAAAAGACCAGCTGAGAAGAAGTTTAAAACTGGGCTGCAGATTCCAAGATAGATTCCTATTTATGTATATCGCAATACATGTTTGAGATAGGTTCAAAATTACCTGTAAACAGAGATACACATTAGCTCAATATGACGTCATATGATTTAGCATGTTTGCATGTTTAATCAACCATGCTGTAAGTCGAATATGCAATGATGCTAATACTAGCATACTGAACTATTAATTTTGTGTAGAATCAGAACTGTTCAAAGTCTGTATGTGATATGCAAAAACGTATTATTATTTTCGAAATCAGAGCATCCAAATCGACCATTATCATGTAAAATATTCCGTGCTGCAAAATCTTCACAGGCTGGTGTAGTTATAAATTTTATATTTTGTTTATTTTGTTATCCGCTTGTCCCATAATATTCCATTCAAATGTGAGATTGCTGTTTTTTTCTTTAACCTGTTCTTAAGTTCTAAATCATTTTTCCATCACTTGTAATTTTAACACCCAAATAATTATATTCATCACAATGTTTTATCACCTGTTTATCTTCAGTTATCAAATCTTATTTATTTCCTCCTATTACCATATAACTTGACTTTTCAAAATTAAATTTGAATTGAATATTTATCATATTCTTCAATCATTTTTCTGCACATATATTCTAAATCGCATTCTTGTGCCAATAATATCTGTTCATCTGGAAATTGTTAGCAATAAATTGTTTTCACCAACCATTACACCTATACTACCACATTTTTCTTCCAATCACATAGTGCTTGTTCCATATAAATTTTGAATAATGTTGGTGATAATGCCAACCAAAAGCTCATGTAAACAAACATGAAGGATGGGGGAGAGAGGGAAAATACTTCAATCCTCAGGGGATAATATTGTGATATAGTGGCTATGGCCCAAGCTTCGGGAGGTTGGCACCAGGCGGTTGAAGAGAGAAACAAAAATAAAAGCGCTCTCACCCAACATAAGTACCAAAAGACTATTGTCAGTGAAGCAGGGTCTTCTGGAAGTTTCTGTTCTCTTTGTCAATAGACCATCCTGGAACTGTAACTAGCTGCTACATGAGCAAGCTAAGAGGTGGCCTGTCAGTGAATGAGCTAGTAGGTGCATATCTTGTGCAACAAAACGTTGTGACAACGTTGTGACATCCACCGAGTGCTTGGAGAGGTTGTGTGTTCAACCTCCAAGCAAGTGAACCATCCAGAATTAGACACTGTGGTGTTCTACACTGTTTTGTCACAAAGAAACTGAAGTGGCAGTAGGGGAGGGGGGACTGGACAAGGTCACTATGTGAGGGGAGCTGCACGCTTCACTGGTTAAAAATAGTGTGAGTTTTCAGTCGTTGAAGGCTGTAATTTTTAACAGATACAACAGATCATTAAAATTTGATAAAAGTAACTCAGAGTTGGTCCCCTTTAGCTGCCAGAGCTATATTTTTGCCAATATCATTAATGTGACATGTTTCTAGAAGCTACTGAAAGAATCATTATGTAGACACAGCTGAGCTCATAAACATACGCCCACTTAACGTCTGCTTCTACCCACACGTGGAGTGGACCTTCCTCTCTCACAATATTGTTGCTTATAGTCTGGCTAAGCTTTTTTTAAAATTACATACATGTTAGTTTTATGCACGAGCAGCAAGGATTTTAATTATAGCTTTACTCTCATGTTTACATGGTGCTTTCTTTGTGCCAGTGCTTTTAGGAATAATGGTGGGGAACTCTGCAGCAAATGTTGATTGCTCTTTACTGGAACATAGCCAATGGAAATGTGGAGCATGCCAAGTTTTCCATAGTCTCACAGTGTAATAACTCATTCCATGTTCACTCCTCCTTTCTTCTGGGAAGGGTCAGTGTGTTGATTGTGTGATCTAGCACAGAATAACATGGGCAGAGAGCACCATCATAAACATGCATTAACGTAGAGTAGTGCTCAAGACCTCAATACTTGTTGCTCATGTTTAAATGGAGTATATATAACCCCATTTAACAGTGTCATTTGATAAACAGGTATAGGAACTGAATTGAGGTTGAAACTGGCTTATTACATTGCTAAACAAAGAATACCAGTATGATCTCAGCAGTACATTTCATTACATCTAGGTCCTTTCATTTCATGTTATGTTCTTTGCAGGAGTTGTTGCACTCTCTGCAAGTAAGTGGTACGTTTCTATTTTGTAATAAAATTCACACCTGCCTCATGCACTTTTTACTGTCTCTACGACACAGTAGGTTGAGAAGTTATTACATTCCACCCATCCCACCAGAAATGCATGTTTTGAGGTCTTCTGAATCCAAAAACAGCTTTTTACTTTCTCTACTAGGAAGTAGGGGAAGTATTATATTCCACCCAAAAATTCTATGTCGAGATTTCACCGGAAATATATGTTTTGAGGCACCTGAATCCAAAAAAAGCATTTTTAGAAAAAGGTCCGTGTGTGTCTGTGTGTCAGTCTGTGGACAGCATAACTCAAAAACGAAAAGTCAGTTAAAAACCAAAGTTGGTATTTAAGTTTAATGTCTTTCAAGGATACGACACGAAGATTTTGAAGAAAATAGCCCAACCCTGAACTACCCTTTACATGGAAGATTTTTCGAAAATTTTAATTTTCTTGAAAATGGCTGTAACGATTTTGATTAAAATGCCATATGTTTGAGATATGTTTATGACAAATGAAATGTATATCTTGAATTTTCTGGCTATAGCCCCTGTAGTCGTATTTACTCTGGACGACTCTTGCATAACTGGTAAACCGTTAGAGATAGACCAAATCATACTATACAACAAATGTAGATCTTGCTAAAATACACAATTTATGTCTGAATAAATTTTCTTGTAGGTTGAAGCATTTCGGAGATATTCCTTGTTATGTGTGTGAATTTCGGAAAACTTAAAACTTTCGTGAAATGGAATATCGTTGTTCATTTTTTTATGTTAAATGTGCAAAGACAACAGAATCTCAAAGCTTTAAAACATTTGACTATCACACAAAGCCTACTGTATTCCCATATTCCCCTTGTACCTACAAGGAAATAAGCAATAAGATAATTTGTACAAATGTTTACCTTAACTAGCACGAAGAAGATATAGGAATAAGAGTTTGTAAGAATGGGTAGTACAAGAGTAGAGAAAGTCATGTGAGTGTAACACATCAGATTTTTTAGATAAAGATCCATTATATGTATAAACAGCATAACTAAAAATAAGATAACACCAAACTTGGTATTTAAGTTTGGAATTTTTCTCAAATACATCACAAAAGTTTTGAAGAAAATCTCTCCGTCCTTAACTACTCTTTAGATGAAAAATGTTTCAAAAAGTTACAATGATTCCATTTTATTCGCTGAGCCACTTTGAAAGAAATACTTGTCTGTCTCTCAACACAATATGCATAGGAGCTTCATAGAAAAAAACTATGATTATTATGAACATCACCAGAAATGAACAATGTTAACATTACTGTAATACCAAGGGCAATCAAATGAGATGATATTAATTGCAAGCAGGATGATTCATCATGCTGTGTCTTGTCAGTTATAAACTGTATTTGGAAAAACGGGTAGTTATCAGTTGGATAGACTTTCTTTTGCAAAAGGTGTGTCTAAAACATCAATAAATGCAGTGTTGTGCATTAAATTGACTTTTCATCCTACTTCTAACTCAGATTAATAGCCATATATCTCATTATTGGGGTCAGGACGTTTATGACGTCATTTTTGTCCTTACACCCATTCTCATCGCAAACACAAATTTCACATTTCTAAACCTAATTAGACAGTTTTTATTTTGCATATTAAGTCATATTTTTGTCATTTTTATGGTTTTGGTCATGTTTTGATCATATCTGTCATATTTTGTCATATTTTGCTTATGAGTTCGATCATTTTTATGGTTTTGGTTATATTTTGATTATATCTGTCATATTTCGTCATATCTTGCTTATGAATTCAAAAAGAATACAATCATGTAATAAATGCACTGAATGGTCAAGTTAACATTTTTCGGGAAAAGAGTCACTAATAATTTGGTTTGACTGTAACTGGACTTTCATGAAGGAACAATAACAGTGCAGGTACCACGCAGGTACTAAGATCACAATGCCGGCTTATCCTTTCCCATCTCTTCTTGTTTTTAAAACATTTTCATTCCAGTTCACATTTGAAGTCGTATCTGGAAATATTAACATGCCGAAAGTTAAATGTTCGGATAGCATAAAGCTAAAAAGTTTAGTTATAGCGTTTGGAGAAAAACATTCCAGCACTGATGGGAAAATTGTTTACTGCAAAGTGTGTGAAGTGGAAGTGATGTCTGCAAATCCATTAAATGTTCAGCAGCACTGTGACAAACCTGTGAACAGCATAAACAGACAATCAGTCCAAGAAACGAGACAGAGCGTTTTGTACAATGCAACAGCCCCTTCGACATCAAAGAAAGTGTCAGATTTCTCGAAGGACCTGTGCGAGTGTCCACCAACATCCCTCTAAATAAGGTTAACAACAGGCAGTAGATAAAACTTATTAAAAAATAAACAAATCATACAGTTCCAAACAAATCTACACTGAGAAAAAATTGTGTACCTGCGTGTTATGACAGTGCGGTGCAAAAAATCAGAAACATTGTAGGCAACAATAGGACTTGGGCTTCAATCTATTTATCCCCTAATTAATAGATAACTTAATTTTGTAATTAACACAAATGTTCATATCTTATAAGGAAGTGCATAGTCCACAAAATATTGTTTGGAGCAGGTCAAACAAGCAAACAGAAGCAAATTCTTTAAATTTAGAAGTATTTATATTACAGATAAAACTGTAAATCACCTTTAATATTATTAAAATGTGATTGGAAGATTGAATTCATGTGCCAAATGTAATAATTTGGTTTCATTAAAAGTTTTGAATTAAGAATATTTTTAAAAAATACGTTCTTTTTAGGTCATATTGTAGGATTTTTTGGTCATATTTAGTCATATTTAAGGGCATATTTGCAGTGATATTTTCCATTTTTTTAGGTCATAAACTTCCTAACCCTACTCATTATATTGCAATTGAACCTGACTTATGTATATATCAAGGAGAAGAGGGAAGACTACTTGTTACTCAGAATTACTTACAAATGTGATTTTGATAATGCACCATATTCTATGGAAAGAAAAACCAATACAGTGTGCCCACATGTGTGAAATTTTACAAACAACAAAGATATGTACAAAGAAAACATTTTGAACTTGGTCCTTCAAAGAAACCAGTTAATTTGGCTTGTTTCACTTTCCTTGTATTATACTTGAATTAACGTAACTTGGGTATTCTGACAGTTCCCTCAGCATGCAATACGCATGTGATAGGGGCGTGGCACAGCAGTCTGTTGTCATGACAACCAAGTTTGACCTTGAAGTAGCCAATAGACTTTGTGACGAGATTGTGTGGCCACTAAGTCTATTGGCTACTTCAAGATCAAACCTGGTTGTCATGACAACAGATCACTGTGCCACTCCCCTATCACATGTGTATCGCACACTGAGTGAACTGTCAGAATACCCAAGTTACGTTAATTCAAGCATAAGTGCATACACCTCATTTTGTTACCAAGTGATGACTATACATAGCATGTTGTAAGCATTTTCGGTTTTGGTTTTGTGTGAATTAAGTTCTACCTCTTGATTGAATGTTGCTTTTTGATCTAGTGTACATTTCCTTTTTCTCTTCTCAGTGGCTGATTAAAAGCAATTGAGAAAAGAAAGACAAAATCACTGTTCAACAATGCACCAGACACCAAACATTTTTATCTTTACTTCTCATTTGTTGCCATAACACTGTCGCGCCAAAAGCCACTGGCTCTATCAGAAACGTTTTGGTCTTTTAGGTCATTTTGAGTAACTTACACTCACCTTCACTTAAAATGTTTTAAAAACTGGAAACGTTTTCAGGATCATTTGATCCCATCATCAGCCGTTGGGTGACTGACACTATCCTCCTGCTCCCTCCCTCTGCTGCCATCTGGTGTCAGGGTCTTTAACACTTCATTTAATGCTGGGATTTCAAAGTTAATAACTTTATTATTGTTTTTGATGATGTATAGGTTTTCCCAAATACTCAGTTCTATTGGTGAATTAAGAGATTTTTAACAATGTTATATTAAGGCCAATGTTGTGGTTTTCAATCCAAAAGGTGGTGTACCACAGCAGACTTTTCAGTTTGTTTCAATTTTATGTTTCTCTGGTGTTCCTTTAATCAGATTTCCAAATTTCTTTTTGTTTTTCCTATGTTGCTTTTTTCACAACTATTACAGTTGGTCTGGTAATTCCAGATTTAAGACTGTATGGGATAGTATTGTTAAGTGGCTTGTTCAGCAGGTTTTTGAACTGTATTTGTTTTGTGGTGCTAGTTTAGTTTTTAGTTTTAGTTTTTTTAGATTTTTTTTTCAAATTTCCTAAAGGCCCAGGGATGGTAGGTGAATTTTCTATATTTCCAGTTTTGTTTGTAAGTGGTATTAATGTAGTGGTTTGCAAAATTATCGTAAGCTTTTCTGCATTTTTTGACATGTTCTTAATGGTGGCTGGGTTGAATCCATTTAATACTGCTGTTTCTTTTATATGTTGTTGCTTTATCAGAAATTCCCCTTTACTTAAAGTGACATATAAACAGTGATTCAAGCTTCTAAACACTGCCAGTTGGTGTGAACACTGGGTTGCAACTGTTTTTCTTTATGCAATTATCTACATGTGTGGGCTTTCTATGTATTCTAAATTTAATACCATCTATATCTTTCTGTGGCCAAAAGTCACCCGCTCAGCTTGCATCTTTGTTAACAGAGATAAGGAAAATACCCCTTGAGTTCCTTTTAAGATGTATATGGTGTATGATCATCATAATCATGTAAAACTCATTTCACTGAAGTTTAATATGTATAAGTACATTACTTATAAATAAGGTTCTATTAACATGTTTCTAAATTACATTTTACCAGGACCTACAAAAATTTATGTATAAATATAAATTACTTAGAACTCAGTTACATATAAAGCAGATTCAACTGTAGTAGCTCTTTTCACATCAGAAAGTGTAGTTAAACATTTTGTATTAAGCTACATATTTATTTTTTATTTATGCCAACAAAGTTACTGTTTGTGTTTTTAAACACACAAGCCGTGTGTGGGCAAAGTTCTACCTCTCATACATATTTATTTACTTTCTCAAAGAAAGAGTAAAATTTTACTTTAACTCTGAACCCTTACCCCAACTCTCTCAGGCTCTTTGGAGTGCCCAGTCATATATACATATGCAGAAAAATAGGACTCTGTTGGCGAGAGCCAAATTAACTGGTATTCTGTGGTTGGAAATATAGGGTCTTTAGTACATATGATAACCCATTCTGCAGGCTCTCTCCACCGTGCAAGAGAACCAAGGGTCACTTGCTGTCAGGTGCATCAAAATCCTTATCTTATAGATGCTGGAAATGTTTTCAGAAAATGACTGAGGCTAGCTAGATTCATTAAGCATTGCATCCTTCATCACAAGAAGCAGCTGGACTTTCTTCTTCTTCTTCTTCTTCTTCTTCTTCTTCTTCTTCTTCTTCTTCTTCTTCTTCTTCTTCTTCTTCTTCTTCTTCTTCTTCTCTCTTTTTTTTTTTACAACAGTGTTTTTAAATAGTTGCTAGTTGACAGCCAATACTATGCAATTACTGTATTATTTCAGTATTCCTAGAAAAACATGTTTTGTGCTCTTGTGTCTGTACTGACATTGATTTCTTTTTTAAAGAAAATGTGAAGAGAAATAAGCAAAAGACCTGTACAAAAAGTCTGTAAATACAATAAAGACAAATTAAAAATGGGTACTGTAAAAGAAATAGATCAGTAGTAAAAGTTGTTATACTTTTGTAGGAATATATATAGTTTGATGCACAATGTAAAATTATGGATGAAAGTGCATGTGTCTATACTGTTCATACATCTTGTTTACAAGAGAAATAACCCATTGAATATGCAATAAGGCGATCAAGATTAACTGGTGCTTCACTGTGTCCAGAGTTCAGTCTAAGCAGTAGATTCTTCTGTATAATTTGGTAAAGGAAAGTATATATAAAATCATAGTTGCCTTTTTGTTAGTGCCCAGTTTTATTTCTCTCAGCTAGCTCTTTGTTGTGATGCCTGCATATGAAATAGTGCTGTCTTGTAGACTGCATGTGTTATTTACACCTTTTGTTCTCTTTGTTGGCTCTCAGAAAGTATCTGAGACGTAGAATTGACTGTTGTAAGCAAGCCCAAGTTGTTGTATGCTGATCCATGTGCTATTTGAACACACTCATTATTCTGGTGCTCTGGCATTCTGCCTACTTGTTCTGCAATCTTACCTCTTGGCTAGAGGATGCTTCACCATTCTGCTGTTTTAAATAAATTTGCCAGTTTTTTTATCCAAAGTCTTGTACTTGTTGCCACAGCTTCCTTCTTGGCAATAATGGAAGCATCAGGATGCAGCTGTATTGGGGAGCAAATGATTTTCTTGAAAGTCTTCTCCTGTTTTGTTTTCACTTTATAATTGCGTACAGAGATTGTAATTTTTGGAAATTCTACATGTAAATGGAGAGTATCCTGTTAAATTTATTTGCATTTATGTGAAGAACAAAATGTGAAATGTATCCATGGCATTTAATTTTTTTACAGTTTTATAATGTATTGAGAAATTACCTTGTGATTGACATTTCTGCTACCACATGGCAGTCTCAGTACACTTTTGGCATATTTACTCACTGTCCAGCAGCTGCACTCCTATATAATCCAATATCCACGAGATATAAAAGCGTGAAGTTCTGAATATAACTCTCAGAATGATTGAATTCCTAAGGAATAACTTGTAGAACACTATCAAGCGCTTCACTAACTGAAATGCTTACATACTAATAATCAGACCAGTACATGCATTTGAAAATGCACACACATTTCTACAGAACCTTTAGCTATTGCAATGTTGTAGTCACGTCTTTGACAGTAATGCAAGTACACCCGTGGGCAAAAAAAAAGTAATCTCCAGATTCTATGTGTTGCTCTTAGAGCTTTGTGTATCTTCGTAAAAGCTGTGTTCATAATGCACATGAAAGATCTGTATAATGGTCTGCGACTGATGATGCAATGGTTAACTTATGAGTACTGAAAACGAAACATAATAACGTTACAGTGGCCAAGAGGTTAAGAAGGCATTGCTTCCACTCAAAGTTTCTAGGTTCAAATCATGTGTCGCTTGTCATTTTTTGTTTCTTAATTTTATTACTGGATATGTAGAACATAATATTGCATTAATATAACAGTAATATAACTTAGAAGTTATGGCCTTATCTATGCACAAAAAACTAATTATTCTACTAACACTCATGTTAAATAAAAATATATGTTAATAAACTATCATCTTCTAAAATAAAAACACAAAAAATAAGCATAATATCGGGTGTATGAATCCTCAGCACATATAACTGCCCTGAACCTTCAGGGCATAGACAAAATTAAATGCCTACAGTAATATGGATGAGAAGCTACAATGTCCCAGGCTTCTTGAATTTGTGCCCAGAGGCCATATTTTGTCCTTTGCCCTGCTAAAGGGAAATTGGAGCACAGCTCCCTTTTCATCTCGGCCCACACATTTTCAAAAGGGTTCAAATCCGGTGAACAGGGAGGTCAGTCTACCACTTGGATATCCTGCCTCTCGGAGAATCAGTTTGAAACCTCTCGAGATGTTTGGACAGAATGATTATCCTGTATAAACTCAATAATTCCATCAGGGTATCCCATCTTCACAGAGGGAACCAAAATATTCTCAAGTATTTGTGTACTGCGCACTGTGCAGCATATTGTCAAGCTGCCACAGCCCACCTAGACCGTCCCTTGATATCCAGCCCCAACATGATACAGAAATGCGACCGTGATGAAATTGTAAAACCATGTATTTTGCATTGTACCGGGAAGATAGACAATCTCATCTTTCCCTTATGTGTGGAAGAAAATATCACCTCGTCTGAGAATATCACATTATTCCAGATGCAGTTGGTATTTTCCTCTGCAAGGGCAAGGAAAACAATCTGTGATTGTCAGATATTTTTTAGCTGCCACTAGCACAAGAAGTCCTGCATCATTTACACATCACAGAGCTGTTTGAGCTGATCCAGGGAAATCCGAATGTCTTCATTTCAGTAGCAGTTTGGAAAAGGTTCCTCTCTGCTTCTACAGTTAAAGCTGCATCTGTTTCTGGTGTTAACACGCATCTTCTTCCTGAACCAGGGCAATGGTGTTCAACCTCTCCCCTGGATAATCTCGCCCATCTCTGCATTCTAGATGCAGGGACTCCAATACAAGCAGAAAAATCTACTTGACTACTGCAAGGAGTGACTTCCTTGTGCCTATGCCTTTGTGTGCAAGTTCTGCCATTGTCAAGCATGGTGCAATTCATTGAGAGCGTGTTTGTGCACCACGTGCTTTTGTGTGCAGCATACTGCTGTTCGGTGGAATAAACCATTAAGAAGCATCATAATTACTATCATATTATTAACTTCACCGAATGTTGTGTATGAAATGAGTATATTTAAAATAACTAGCCGATATGCATTGTTTTAACATCCTTAAGAGAAGGAAAGAAAAAATTGCTATGTGAGAGAAGAAGCTGTATTACCAGACCTTAAAGAATTCTTATAAAAGAGTTCCCATTTATTTTACAGTAAGTTTTATACATTATTGCACTGAACATCTTACACATACTAAATTTTATGTCATTACAAAATTACTACACTGGACAAAGGAATGTTTTATAGTCTTCAATTTCAGGAAGTTGCAAATATGCATATGGTAGTCTCCCGTCATACGTTATTGTTGGTTATAAAAGGTATATGAGTACCCACATCTTTTAAGAATTTATTTCAGATAATTCAGTGCAGCTCTGATAATATGCGAGTACAATCTATTAAAGTGTGTGCACACTTATTGACAAGTCTGTATTTATTTCTTTGCAAGCTGATGTGCCCAAATCTATGGTTAAATGGGTAGCAAGTCTTCCTAGTAATCTGGAGGGTCCAATTGAATCTCATTTGAACTGACTTACCTCAATAGTGTTTTAGGAAATGGTCCCCTTATTCTGCAAAGACAAATACTCCTTGGGTGTTGTAGTGTTTAACACCCGCTTTTACTACTACGGCACTGCAGGCGGTGACACTGATGACACATGGAATGAAGATGGAGCACTGGTGGAATGAGATGACGGGGGAAACCGGAGCACCCGGAGAAAACCCGCCGTGACACCGCTTCGTCCACCACGAATACCACATGCGGGTCCCTGGGATCAAACCCGGGCCGCCTAGATACTCCTTGGGTTCTGCACTCATTTGAACTTTCAATAATCACTTCATCTCCCTTGACCTGTGATGTAGCAAAAAAAAAGCAACCAATGTACACTTAAGACTGCAAATGTATTATACAAGGATCCACTGATGTAAATCCAGGAATCTACAAATCAGAAACATAGCAGTTTATAAATGCAGATCACCTTTATATATTTTTATTAGATGTCTTAAATGTGAATGGTTTTAAAAATGAGACTTTCTGCTTTAAAACTCATTGACCAATGACGTAGAAATTGTTTACTTTTCATGTATTTATCAGGTGCTGGGATTTGTTTCTTTTGGTGGCAATTTGCCATATGAAAACTGTCAGCCTTTCTTCTGTCCCCTCTTTTCTCCTCTCCCTACACATCCCACTCTCTCAGGTGTGCCAGGGGGATTCAGAGAATCTAAGTACTTGGTGGATCTTGACGACAAATAGGAAAATGTCCAGAAGCCTTTAAATAGCATCATTTCCCTGAAATACTTTGTAGGTGCAGTCATGGGGAAACCCATTGGCTTCACAACTGCAGGGTGAGAATATTGCTTTCATGGCTGATAAGACCAGTAATTGAACTTAGTTATCAGACATTGACCATCTTGGGCTCTACTTATTTGTACAGTAGAACCCTGATAACTGAACATTCTGTACAACTCAATAAAATTTTTTATTTTAATGTTTATTGTCTCAGAGTCAAAATCTTGCTGCTAATGTGGATACAAAAATACTTGTTTGGTAGGTTTCCAAGGTTTATTGCTTTACCCAGTATATACGTAGTAAGCCAAAGTTTCAGTTAATATTTCTGGTTACAGTACAGTTTCTCAGATTTGAGGCTTACTGTTAGTGTGTTTGTGCCAGTGAAAATGTCAAATGGGAAGAAAACACAAGTTAACGTGGCATTGGAAATTAAATTGGTGTATTAAAGAGGCCAGACAAAGGGAAGCATTAATACGTAATAAATATTAGGATATGTTATGCTGTTGTTTTTTATAATGTGCTAGAACATGCATTTATATAATTTGCAGTATAATATTTTCTCTGGGTTCTCCAGTTTCCCCCACTGCTCATTCCATCAATTGCTCCATCACATTTGCATTCATCCATTTTGCCTGCATTTCATATCATCCTCTTCCTCACTATCATATCTGGTGCTTGGCTGACCATCCACTTCCAGGTCTTCACTGTGTCCGATCCATAGGTTCCTGTGTTCCCTGAGAGGCATCTGGCCCTAGACACTGACTAGTATGTCCTACATAAGGGGAGGGTAATCAGGTAAAGAAGAAGACAAAGTATGTAGAAGAACAAACTTTTGTATGAATGGTTTGTGGAAGAATAAACAGAGAAAGTGATGTGAATACAACTTTTTCTTTTGTTTTTCCTTCTGTCTGCCAACATATGCAATAATATTTTACAATATATAATTCATTTCTAAAATATGCCAGATAATGAGCCTACACTCCCCCACTTCTTTCTTTCTAACTTCCAAGCCATTAGAAATCATGCTCCAGTTGCATAATCCTGTATATTATCACAGCAATCTATAGTTTCTAATTCTTCTCAGATGTATACATGGTATTTGCAGTTTTAGAAGCCAGCATGATGTTCTGAATGAACTATCAACAGTCAGTTGTATTTACAGTTGGTAAAATATGCTTCAAAGAAGTTTAAAATCAGCATAATTACTGTACCTGTTGACAGTTAGTGCAACAAACTTAGTCTTCCAGTTTGTCATTGCATCGGAAACTTGGAATATGCAGGCAAGAAAAAAGTGACAAATGACTTGAAGTTGTTGTGAGTTATTAATAGAAAATCAGTGTTTCTGGCTCCACAAGCTCCTCTGTTCTATTTTTATCTTGGCTGTCTCTCCCAGATGTGTGCTTCTTGCCTTTGAAGTTTCTTGGTTAATTTAATTTGATGTTCTCAAGTGTGCCTTCGTAACTCAAAAATAAGATTGTCTGCTCTAAAATGTTACTTGCAATATCTGCACAAGCATTTCAAAAACTGTCATCTTGCATGCCAAGCTACCTCTTTAAATGCTGTAACTAAAGCTTTAAAATGCTAATTTACTGGCTGTCGGTTGGCTTGTTTGTTTGGCTGCTGTGATATTTTAGCTTGTCTGCCTCCACAATTTATTTCATTACAGTGCAGGTTGCCAGCCAGGTGCTATTGACATCAGCAGCTTCTTTCTCTGCAAATCACCTGCTCCATTAACAGCATTTGCTCAGCATTAATTGGGGGCATTTCTTAAGTTTAAAGTTCTTATTTCCCATGTTCATAGAAAACAGCACAAAGGAACACTTCATAGTAAAACTGTTCTGTGAAATGGTGCAGTATTCTACATTGCTGCAGCTTCTAATTTGTTTTCTCAAAATGTAATTAAATTGGTAACTGACATTTTACAGGCTATTTAAAGAAAATTAACTACAGTTTAACATAAGGATTTTTTAATGGCTTTCCTTTGTAAATATATGTTCAAATGCTCTTTCTACATTCTTTATTTAGACCAAATGGCTTCATTTCAAACTGCCCAACATTTAATACCAGTCACCTAACATTATTGCAATTTTTTAAATAAAAACCCTAATGGTATCTAACATTGAGGCAAACATGTGGTGCACAGAAGATGTAGTATTTCAAACTGTGAACATTTTAAATTAACCTTATATATTGCGATAAAATGACGACAAAGTCCAGTTACTTTTTCTGTCACTTTATTTTCCTCTAAAACAGACACACAAAACACAATCTACAGTTCTTTTGTCATCTTACAATGCACAGCTACTCTGTTTTCTTGTAACCCTGACACACACTTTTCTGTCTTTTTTTAATCTCTCTGTCTCACAAACTACTGGGTTTCCCCAATCACACTCACTAAAACTGCTTCTCTCTACAACAACTCTAATGCGATTATCGCAATCTTGTTTCTATCAACACATACAGGTCTCTCACCATGATGGTTGTATACAGACCCACACTGCTAACAGCTGTCCCGTTCAACACTTGACACCTCACCGCTCTCAAAACAAGTACTACATCTCAGCTCGCTGTCTTACCTCCTTGTATACTGAAAATTGTATTCTGTTTGTGGAAAATTTTAAGTTGACAATATCTTTGCACCAATAATTTATTGCAAACTAGAGAGAGACAGACTGACTGAGACTAAGAGATTTTCAGTCATTTGTGGCTACTAAATTTAAATGAAAGAAAAGTCATTTTTATGCTAGAAATTTGATATGCAAGCACAAATTGAACTGAGTAACATCATCCAGAAATTTAATTTTCACATTTCACCAGAATTATTGGTTTTGAAGCATGTCTGTGAATACATGTCAATTAATTCATTTGTAAAATATGTTTCACTTGTCCAATAATGAGAAAGAAGAGTTTATCTTTCCCAAACAGGGACTGCAATCTAGACAGAGCCCTTTGGATCGAGACCTTTGAAATGTTACTTCCATTCTTTTGTTTCTTCTCAGCCCTTGCAAAGGATATACAGTAAACTCATTTTGTATCCCTGCATAATATCAACAAAATACTGTGACTATTTCTGGTGAATATGTACCATGATAAATGGGATGAAGAAAAATGATAAATAGCCAAGCAAAAACTCTTCTGTAATAGACATTTATATGGTTTAAAATGAGTAAAGAAAATGTGATGTTAGCCTCGTTGTTGTGGCAAAAGCCATGAAAAAAATAAAAGGCTCAAAATTGAAGTATCTGTAAATATTATAATGAAAGTGTGATATTTCTGGCGTTGGTGACCTAGTTGGTGCAGAAAGAAAAGCAGGTGATAAATACTGGGCAATTTGCAGCAGAGCATGTTTTCTTAAGTGTTTTGAATCTCTTATTCCAATTTGGCATGTTTACTGGTGTCTCCGGCAGCATTTGGCAACCACTATCACATGCCAATCAAGACAGTGCCCCAACTTATTCTGGGCTTGTGACATCATTGAGTACAATAAACTCCATACCCTTTTATCCCCTAACATATCCTGAAAAGAGAATTGTTTCTGGAAGGAGGGGGAGTCAATATTTTCTTTAATTTTTGTTGATAATTGCAAGTTGACACAGGTTTAGAACTATGCAACTATCTGAGAATTATGTAAGTTGCAGAAGTGCTTTGAACATAAGTTGGTGATGGTAATGATGAAAAATTGGTATAACTTCTTAAATATTCATACCATCAAATTATCAGAAGTTTTATTTATAGGCCCCTGCTCCCCCAACAAAACAGAACCATGTAGTAAGATGAAAGAATCATAAGTGGAAAAATTTATAGCCAGTTTATGTGCATTAGAACAATCAGTTAACCTTGATTGACCTTATATATGGAAACATTCTTAGGTGCTTTGAATCCAATAAGTGCTTAATCCAAAAATTCAATATAATTTTCTAGCAATAGATATTTGAAGTCTAAATCTAGCAGAAGCATTTTAGTCTGTGTGCTTTCTTTTTTCTTTTTTTTCTTTCTTTCTTTCTTTCTTTCTTTCTTTCTTTCTTTCTTTCTTTCTTTCTTTCTCTCTCTCTCTCTCTCTCTCTCTCTCTCTCTCTCTCTCTCTCTCTCTCTCTCTCTCTTTCTTTCTTGCCCTTCCCTAAATCTAGCAGAAGCATTTTCATCTGTGTGTATTCTAATCTTTCTTTCCTTCTTTTTTCTTTTCTTTTTTCTTTCTTTTGCCTAAATCCAGTAGAAGCATTTGTCAGTTTGTTCTTCCTTTCTTTCTTCATTTTTACTTTCTTTCTTCAGAAATACAGTCTGAAAAAGTGCCAAATTTCAAACTTTGATCAGGCACTTTTAAAGCATGCAGAATGTTTTTAGGAAAATTTCTTTTCCCTATTCCCCCTCCTCCACAAAGCATGTTTCATGCATACTTGCAAGTGTTAATAAACCTCTACTTCTGTGATTTTAAAAATTGTAACAATGAATATACATATAAAATACTTGATAGAAATGTTTTAATAATTTTCATTCTAAATAAAACTTATCAGTGCAAAGAAAAGATAATTTCACTGCAATAAGTCTGTGCACTTAAAATAGCTTTATTTCAAGTTTTGAATTGTCCTTTGAACTGATGGTTTTCTTTGTTTTCACATTTATTCCTAATTATAAAGTATTAAATGATCTGACCTATGCTTTGAATGGAATGCATACACTTTAGCATGTTGTTGCAGAATGGAGTACCTTAAGTGTGTCATGTGTAGTGTTTTGGTTTTAATAGGGCCATTATGTCATCACTTTTTTGGGTTGAGGAAGGAAGGAAGGAAGAGAGGGAGGGAGGTGGAGAGGGATAGAGTAGGCGGAGTCTATTTGTGTTCTAAGTTGGGCTAGTGACAGACAGCACAGCCTCTCAGCTGAGTGAGTTAGTCACTCTGTCTGAGTCTGACCGTGAGAACCTAATGTCACTTGAATGGCATCATACAGAAATACAAATGGAACTCTGGGTGGTTCCAGTTTTGCACCACGTCGCTCATCACCAGCATCCATCCGTTCATCTCCAGGTGGAAGGCCCAGAAGTCTGGGCTTGTATAGCCCCTCTTCATCACCTTCTCCAGGCTCCAGTCCTATGAGCAGCAGTTACTTGGGACTCCTAGGACTTGGAGGTTATGGAAGCAGTCCTTCGTATCATGCAAGTCCTTCCTCCCTCTCGACTTACGGTGGCACAGCATCTGGATATGGTGGGCTTACCTTGCCTCTTCATTCAGGATTGTACCATACAGCATCATCTTCCAGCATTGGTCGTTCATCCTCGCCTTCAAGAAGTTCTTACAGTAATAGAACTCTTCCTTTTAGGAGCAGTAGTTTCAACAGAGCTTTAACTGATTCACGTGTTTCTCAGCTAGCAAGTGCAGTGCCTCGTTCTGGTTCCTTCACATCTCTCTCGACCCTTTCTCGAAGAGGCTCCGAGGGTTATTCAGTAAGAAAGAATTATCCTTTCTGAGTTTGTGTTGTAATGTACAGTTGAAAAGTGTAGTGCATTTAAGAAATAGAATTCACCAAAATGTGTATAGCAAATTTTAATTTGCTTTCTGAGCAAGCAGAAGTGTAGTAAACATTTTTTAGTTTCTGAGCGGGTGGGTCATTAACACTGTGTGATAATTTAAATTCTGTTTTTGAATTATTTTATAGATTACTTTCGAACTGCTGCTCTTTTATTCAATTTTATGACTATTCTTGATGAGCATTATACAGCTAAACATTGTGCATTTTAACCTCCACAAATTGTGCATCCAACAGTGAATTGGTGCCTAAATTAAATTTTGCTATTGAAAAAGGTAAGAATTTCACAATAGAATGGACTTTGTACCACCTAATATCTAAAAGTTACAATTGTCATTTTTAAAAGAAATTAAGACATGCTTCATGAATAATATTTTATCATATCTTGCTCCTTTAGTCTCTGATTATTTACATTTTTATGGCCATTGGCTCTGTTTTACCATTAGTTGGAAGTAAAACAGTTACAGAACTTGGGATGGTATATAAACATTTCTAATGTCCTCTCTCATATAGTTCTACAATAATTCACAAAACATTTGTGTTGTTAATTGTTTTTAAAACAGATAAAGTGAAACTGTAGCTAGTAATTTAATATACAATTAAATGGAATCTGCTTCCCTGTAAATAGCCTCATTTACAATTCTCTGTTAACTTCCCATTATAAATTTTGCAAAAGTGTGCATGTTTTGTATGAAGATCTGTCATGAAAGTCATAAAAATTAAATTAAAGCTGCAGTCAGTAATGAAATTTAAAGTTTAACCAAATAACACATGGATTATAAGCATTTGTCACATTTAATGTCTTACTTGCCTTGAATTTTTAAGTTCCAGTTCTACCTCTCAAACTTTGCCCACACATGGCTTGTGTGTTTAAAAACACCAACAGTAAGTTTGTTGGCATAAATAAATAATAATTACCATCTGAAGGTTATTTAATCCTGGGATATAAAGTACTTACAATAGTAAGTCATCATTGGAGTAATTTGTCTCTGATGTGAGACTGCCTTTGTGGTTTAATAGGAGAAATACGAACTGGTTTGAGAATTTAATGCCATTCTGGCAGTTTGTCACAATAGCTCAATGGTTAGAGCAGCCGCCTGGTAAACGGAAGGTCTGTGGTTCAAATCCCAGTTGTGGCATTGAATTTTTAAGTTCCAATTCCACCTCTCAAACTTTGCCCACACACGGCATGTGTGTTTAAAAACACCAACAGTAAGTTTGTTGGCATAAATAAATAATAATTACCATCTGAAGGTTATTTAATCCTGGGATATAAAGTACTTACAATAGTAAGTCACCATTGGGGTAATTTGTCTCTGATGTGAGACTGCCTTTGTGGTTTACCTGGAGAAATACGAACTGGTTTGACAATTTAATGCCATTCTGGCAGTTTGTCACAATAGCTCAGTGGTTAGAGCAGCCGCCCGGTAAGCGGAAGGTCTGTGGTTCAAATTCCAGTTGTGGCATTGAATTTTTAAGTTCCAGGTCTACCTCTCAATCTTAATGTTTTACAGGTTTTGATTTCAGGAAGTTGGCAAGTGTGTAATTATATTATGACCCAGATTCTATTGTTGAAATTGGTTCCATTCGTCACATGTGAGGTTGTAGGGGTTGTATTCCACCTTCAAATTACTTTTCACGAATATATCCAAGTCACAAATGGGGTATAACCATCATGCCATGTTTAGCTTGTGGTACAGTTGGTTCAGTTCTTTTTGCTTTGCTTAATGGTATCCTTAGAATTCTTTGTGTGTGATGCTATTCAAGACCACATGCTTATGTTGTAATAGGTCTTAACGTAATTTCTAGTCATTGATTTTCTGTATATGTCAAAGTGGAAATTTCCATTTGTTCTTGTGATCATTAAGTCTAAAAAAAAATGGAGGCAACCAACCTTCAGATTATAACTACGGTAAATTGTATTGTTTTCTTATAAGTTCAGAAGTTTTATGAATATCTTTTTGGAATAGCCATATGTGTCGTCTGTAAACCAATATATGTCTGCCTCTGTAGCATGGTGGTAGCGTGTCTGCCTCACGTCCAAGAGGTCTCGAGTTTGAATCTCGCTTAGGGTGAGTTATCCGGATAAGGTTTTTTCCGAGGTTTTCCGTTGTCCTGAGAAGACAAATGTCAGGTAATTTAAAGCTCTATGGATCTCGGACCCATTTGAGCATCATTTCACACATTTCATTCATTCACCGTCTAATATGACACTACGTTGGAGGACATTCATTTTTAAAAAAATGTAAACCAATACCAAATATTAAATATTGTGATAAATGACAAGTTGAGTTACTTTTTCTGTCACTTTATTTGTCTTCTAAACTGAATCACAAAACACAGTTCTCTGTTTTATCATTAACACAATTACTGCTCACAGTTCTACTACTCTCTGTCTCACACACAACTGACTCCGACAACACACTCACTAAACTGGCTTCTCTCAACACTGACTGACCTAACATACAAAACTGTAACACAGGGTGGCTGATTCACTTGTAGAGCTGAGAATGGTGTAGCACCAACACGTTTTTTTTTTAAACTTCTTGTACACAAGCATGTGAATAGCTTCTAGAACTGTGTGCAGTCAGTCCTTTGTTCTGATCGCTCCATTGTTCTCAGCTGCATATTTACAAGTAGTGGTGTGAGGTAGCTTTCCTCCTGAGGGCAACCAGCAGCTTGCATCACAGTATTAAAGGGAAATAAATTTGCTAAGAACAGAGAAGGGATTATCATCATCTATCCTGAAACCTGCTGGTTAACTATTGTTGAAAACAAAATGGTTTTGTTTGCAGTGGAATGGTGTCAGTCACTTAATTCTTTAGCTTCATTTGAATGTAATCCTGTGGATATCAATTCTTTATTAGAACTAACAGTTTGTCAGTTGCAGTGCTCAGTAAATGGGAAGATGTCAGTAGCTGGCAGTATTTTGGAAAGAAAAAGCGTAAAGGGATATGACAAATGCTCATTCTAGATATTAGTGAGGCCAAAGTCCAATAACAAATAGAAGTAGATATGAAGTTGTTTATGAACTAGATTCACATTGTACACAGTATCCGAGTCAATACATTTACATTTTCTCTCTTCTTACAGATATGAATGATGCAGCGATTTGTTTTCAGAGTATGCAGCATTTGAGACAGAATTTTAGTGTCATATCTGTGCATAGCACAGTATTATTAATAAAAGTGTGTTTCAACTCTGTGGTATACTTTAAAGCAAAATACAGATGTTGTGAACCATATACTTGTATAATTGCAGAGTGGTGGTGAGTTATCTGGCCATTCCTCACGTCTCAGTTCAGTGTCTGGAGGTAGTGGCGATGCTTCAGTCAGTAACAGCCGATCGGGAACACCTGCACACTCAGCCAAAGATGGCGGTGAAAATGGTGAACTTGATTACAAGAAGGTAAATATAAAGATGCAGTACATGATGCATATATGGACAATACTTTGCCTGTTAATCACAAATTATGAAGAATTTACATGTAGCTAAGCAATAAATGTGTATTATTTGTTTTACAGTATCACTTCCTCAGTTAAAAGATAATTAAACTTGGTAATAAGGAGGGGGAACTTAATCATAAGGAGATGAAAGACAATTACTTTAGAAATCATGTATAAGATTAAGTTCCTATATGCAGGGATAAAGAAAGTTCACTGCACATTTTATTGGAATTAAAAAAATGGATGTCTGGAAGAAAATGTTTATTCTAAATAAATTAATGAGGATTGATTGATTATGGAGCAGTTGGTGAAACGAATGGTGAGGGAAACCTGGAGAAAACACACCCAGATGCTGCTTCGTCCATCACATATACCACATGCAGGTCCCTGAGATCAAACCTGGGCCGCCTAGGTGGTAGACGAACAGTCTAACCGCTCGGTCACAGCGCCGCCAAATAAACATTTTTATATATGCAAATAACACAGCTTTTCTGATTCACAATAACTATGAATAGATTAAAGATAGAATATTGATTCAGTGGCACAGTTGAGACTTGAGGCATGGCTCATCATTTTCCAATGGTCTACCCACTACTTTTTTAAAAACTAATGAAATGTTTAAATGTTTTAAAAAGGGTACATTTTGAAAGCTACATTCAGTATCTATTTTTCTGCATAGTTTCCTTGAACCTCAATACATTTTTGGTACCATGAGAAGTTTTTTTAACCCAGTGTCGAACCACTCTCCCGCCAAACTCGCTAGCCAATTTACCACTTCTTGTTTTAACTCATCGCCATTTAGGAAGCGCCTTCCCCCGAGATGTTGCTGCAGCTCCGTGAAAAGATGGTAATCACTCGGTGCAAGGTCAGGTGAATAAGGTGGATGACCATAAACATCCCATCAAAACTCTTCAAACAAGACTTGTTTCAGGAGCAGCATGTGGATGAGCATTATTGTGGAACAGACAAACTGTTTTATTCAACTTTTGCCTTCTTTCGTTTTGTATGGTTCTTCTGGATTTTCTCAACACCTTACAATGGTGAGCAGCTGTCATCGTGGTCCCATGGGGCATGTAATCGATTAACTCACTTCGAATCCCAGAATATCGTTGCAATGACCTTGCCAGTCGATGCAACAACTTTTGCCTTTTTAGATGTTTCCTCAGTCCATTGGTGGATCCATGTCCGGTCCCTGGTCATTATTCAGTCAAACCATCTCCCTCATCAAAAAATTGCAAAGCTGCGTCAACTCTCTGCTCCTTGTGTTGTTCTGGAAGTACGCGAGAAACCCATCTTGCACACTTTCAATAGACATAGATCCTCAGAAATGATCCTTTGAAGTGATACACGGCTTATTTCAATATAAGGAGGAAGTTCAAGCAAAACTGCATCAAGTTTAAGGTGCCAATCGGTGCCTATGACTCTTCGAACCTTGTCAAGAATATCCAAAGTGCGGAAAGTGGAGGGTCATCCGCTTCATTGCCCATCGTGTAATGTTCTCCCTTCAATGAACGATTGGCGCCGAGAAGCCATTGGTCTTGACATAACGCCTTTACCATAAACACTGCACAAGTTGTGATGAATTTGAGTTGCACATTAATTTTTTCACATAAAAAAAAATGGATTACAGTGCGACCTTTGCAGTGGGAGCGAGTGGAGTCTCCATTGTTACCGCCATTTTAATGTCCCTGGGACTTTCAGAGTTTTCCCACCTACTGTGCGGATTTAAAAAAATAGTGTTACTTTTGAGACACCCCTTGTACTTGTCTACGAATACACATGGAATCTCCCTTTATCTGATTTATATGTATCTTCTGTTAAGTCTCTGGAGTGATCTCTGTTTTTGGTAACTGCAGCCAAAATATAAGTTCTGAAATTAAAATCAACAAAACCAGAGATTAATGTTTATACCTATCCTCTTCTTTACCGTTATGTATTGTTTTCTATTGGAAATACAACTTGCAAGTGATACAATTGATCAAATTATTTGCAGTTTCTGTTTAGAAAAGAAATGCTTATTGAATCATCATATTTCATAAAATAAAGGCAGAATCGCGGGAGTCAACATGTTGACCCCTGCCACCCCCAACCTCCACTCCTCGGTGGCCTTGGCTGCAGCTGGAGGATGCAGCGGCCAGGCAATGAGGGTAACCTCTGTATAGAGGAGATGCCCTAGGGATTGTTATTAATCTACGTATGGGTAACACAATTTATAGAAAATTAGTCTTCCCTTTAGTCTAGAATATTAAAATAATTTTTAAATCAGAGTAACATAGGACATGCAATGCCTATTTGCAGCTGTACGAGCAATCCTTAGCAGAGAATGATAGGCTGAGAGAGAAGCTTAAGAAGACTGAAGACGACCTACATGAGGCAAAGACACAATTAGAGAAAGTTTCTGTTGCTGTGAGTATCCTTTGTTATTATTATTTATTTATGCCAACAAGCTTACTGCTGGTGTTTTTTTTTAAAACACACAAGCCGTGTGCGGGCAATGTTTAAGAGGTTGAATCAGAAACTGAAAAATTCAATGCCATAGTCGGGATTTGAACCACGGATCTTCCGCTTATCGAGCGGCTGCTCTAACCATTAAGCTACCATGGCCAACTTGCCAGAATGGCATTAAATTCCCCAGCTGATTCGTACTTTTTCTCAGTTAACCACAAGGTAATCTCACATCAGAGATAAATACCCCAATGGCGACTTACAATTGTAAGTACTTTATGTCCCGGGATTAAGTAACTTTTAGATGGTAATTATTATTTATTTATGCCAACAAGCTAACTGTTGGTGGTTTTTTAAACACACAAGCCGTGTGTGGGCAATGTTTAAGAGGTTGAATCAGAAACTGAAAAATTCAATGCCATAGCAAGATCCGTGAGAAAATCCCGGCTATGGCACTGAATTTTTCAGTTTCTGATTCAACCTCTTAATCCTGTGTTATATTCAGCTTCATTAGTGGTTTACCAATAAACCACTTTATAAGTGGAGGAAGAGCAAAATAATTCTGGCAATAAGTATTAAATATAAATAAAACAAAATGGGAAGAAAAATTGCGGAGTATGCAGATGTAAAATTTGATTGCACCATTATTATTCAACAGTAAATGGATGTAAACATTCAGTAATGGACAATGTGAATTGTAAAGTCAACTCCCTTATGTAAATTGTTCATCTTATTCACGTTCTGTGGCGTGTGGCAGTGTTTTTAGTATTAGTGGTTTCAGCGAAGAGTGTATCTTCAGGGCTGAGTTCATGAGTCAGCTGATATATGATGGCAATTATTAATATACTTTCAATAAATATTCAGTTTTCCACCAATTTAACTTTATTATGATGAAGTATAACAACATAACGAATCATCTTCACTTTTTACAAATATTAATCTTGTGAGGTCCCAAAACTATTTGAATCAAGATCTCTGTGACTTTTGTGCAAGTTAGATTCACACTTCTCTAAATATTGTGGAATATTTACAATTGCATGTGACAAATATCAATGTGCAATATTTTATAAATGTCTTTTGGCAATACAATCCAGTGTTATTGGTTGCTGATAATATCTATAATTAATAACACGAGCACACGTCAATCTTACACGACGTATATTTCAATAATCCTTATTGGGTTACTTGTTTATTCCTCTTAGATACGTGTCTAGCAACCGCCGCTTATCGATTACCTACTGTTATCGTAAGGAGTTACGATTGACTTTGGGAATATTTTCCATTATTCGAACAGCCTCGGATACACCTTGATATCTACATTATATGGAAATTCACAGATATTATGTGGATACAACTTGACATATTAAATATTGATGTAAATTTTCTCCTTAATTCATTTGGACATTTAACTCCTGCCACAAATGCGTACAGCTTGGGAGATGGCATTCTTTGCTTTAATATAAGTTTATTGTCGTACAAGGAAGCATATCAGCATGTGTGACAGAAAGAACATGCTACCAGGCCTTAGGGAAATAATTGTTGATTTTGGATGCCTTTATTTTTACTTCACTGAACATTTTATGCATTCTAAATTTCATGTCATTGCAAAATTATTAGAAGCTTTGCTGGACAGGGGAAAAGTTATGGGTTTCCATTTTAGGAAGTTGGCAAGTGTGGATGAAAATTTGAGGTACGTTTCTAGTCCACTAAAGCATTTAAACAGAGCAAATAACAAACGACTAAAATGCTTCATGTATTTGAACTAGAACTTTACCCTCTCCCCAAAAAAGTCATTGATTTCATTTCCATGAACTATGATGTGTTGCTCAATTTTGAAAAACACCACTTTATACTGGATAAACATTTTCTAATAATTGTTGAAATCTTTTTATTGACTAGATTTATATGTCCTTACATATGTGAACTACATTTTGATTATCTCCTTATATGTCACTTAAAGTGTGCAACAGTCCCAGCTCGTAGCATCTTCCAGTGATTAAAACCAAGTCTGTTAACTAAAAACTTCACTTATCTTAGTAATATTGCAAGCTTTGCACAAAGAACTTGCAATATTACTAAGATAAGTGAAGTTTTTAGTTTCTAATTTCTTACTTTAGAACCTTGTTGCTTCACTGTTAATAGCTTCAGTTTCCTTAATTAACCAAGTCTATTATTTTAAACCATTATATTTATTTGATTTGATTTATTGTTAATTCCTTCAATCATATATTATATTTAGTTATTTTTAGGTATGGAACACATCACTATAAAGACAACGTAAATTGTCAGGTATAGCCAAATTTGTAATCCTAATATTTACATCGGAATAATAAATATATAAACATAGCATATAAAAGGTTAAATATATAATCTTTATATTTAAGGTATTCAGTTTACAGTGTGTATTAACTAGGTACTAAGAAATTCTTCAGTGGAGTAAAAGCAGTGATTGAGCAAAATGTCACCAGATTTTTTTAATGTTCAATTATCTATATTAATTTTATATTATATGGCAACTTATTAGATTTTGGAACTAGAATACACTGTTCCTTCTGGTACATTTTTGCATTTGCTCGTTTTACATGTACATATACAGTAGAATCCCAAAATAACTCAGTACATGCTTTAGCCCTACGTTATAATGATAGCGTGGTATATCGAAGTGTGAGCATAAAAGTGACAAAAATTGATTCGAGGAAGGTGGTGGAAACATATGTACAATAATAAATTACAGTGCATTGTAAAGTATGTAATATACGGTAAAGTACACCACTTTTAAATGCAATTACACACCAGTTATGCTAGGAGTGTATTCCAGTCCTGCAACCGATCTTAATTTATACAGTACATACAATTATACTGTATCCATTTTATACTAACCTAATTTTGCATTGTAATCGGTAAATTTTGTTTGGTGGCCTAATCCACGTTTTTTTTTCTCTATGTATTGTTTAGTGTAACAAGATGGAGATGAATACTATTAGATTGATTCTGCTTCTCCATACACAGAGTCATCTTGTTTATGGTACTTATCACTTCACTATCGTGTGCAGAATATCCTTTCTGCATGTATGCCTCGTTACTTTGAGAAATTCTTAGCAGTGCAGTGGCCAGGTCCATGCTTGGGGTAGTGAAATGTATATTCCACTATCAATCTTTCAACAAAGGTTTAAACTCAACTTTCAAAAATAAAAAAATAAAAAAGGTATGATATAATAAGAAAAAATTGAAGCTATTAACAGTGAAGCAAGAAGATTCTAAAGTAAGAACAAATTAGAAACTAAAAACTTCAAAGAACTGCAACATTACTAAGATAAGTGAAGTTTTTAGTTTCTAATTTGTTCTTACTTTAGAAAGGTATGATATATTTTTGGGGAACATACTTTCCCCTGCATTAAATCTGAATCCGTGGTATTTCGAGCTTTTACCATACTTGATTTGTGGCTATGAATACATTCATTTGTTGAAGGTATATTATTTCCCATTGTTCTCTTGGCATGTAAAGCACATTCCAGGATGTATGTAGAAGGAAGAGAAACCTCTTAAGCTGTATAAATATTGACTTGCACAAATTCCTCCATATTATTATCTTCATATTATTCTTTTTTGGCTCTTAAATTGTGTTTAGATTATGAGAAACACAGCCTAAGATTAAAGTGAATGCTGATTTATTGAGCTGTGTTAATTTTCAGAATGTAAAGAATTCCTCAGAGATGGAGAAACGAGAAAGGAGAGCAATGGAAAGGAAACTTTCGGAAATGGAAGAGGAATTAAAGGTCAGTATGCCATTAAGATCAATAGTCACTGCTGAGACTAGAGGTATTGGCTAATTATTTTAAAGTGCTAGTGATTTCTATTTAGCCCTTATTTTAATTACGCAAATAAATGCTTTTGTTGTGCATAAGGCTTTATATTATGTGCTTACTGCATTATTAAGATGTAATTGTATTTCTGTGGCATATTCAAAACACAGATTAATCCAGCATGCAAATACTTTCATTATAAAATCTTTGGCAATATAAGGCATTAAAGTTCCAATAAATATTACAGAATGAACAAGAAGTATGAAATTTTAACCTTATAATTTGAGTGTTTAGTAAAATATTAAATACTGCATTCATAGAATGAAAATCACTTACTATTCACTCGTAATTTGAAAGATTAACGTCCTTGGTAGTACCAATGTATCAAAATAAAAGTTTCTCTTGAATTACAAACATACCTGTTACTCATTTGCAAACTGTTTCCTCATTTCTTTATAAGTGAAGTGTACTAAAATAAATCAATCAATACCCAAGAACCGTATTTACAGTGGAAATAAATAAGGCACCACATTTCATGCTGTATCTTGGCAATGACAGTTAATAGCCTTTCTCACTACTCTTACTTTTATAGCAAATGCTTAAATGAATTATCTAATGGCTTTTGCATAGTGATTGATAGAGAAGTTACAAAGTAAATGAAGATAAATAATGGGGAATAAATTTAGTGTTCCAAATATTTGCCAAAGTTAACGGTATGTCTGTGAAATGTGCAGGAATGGAGACCTTTTTACAAGTTTATGGCAAGGGAGAAATTTTTGCAGCTTTGTGGACAGATTTTCATCATGGACACAATAAAGCATTAAATGATATTGTATTATATTTTAACCTAAGTTTACAGACTGAATATACTGTGCTAGTATACAGAGTTCTGTTAGGTTAGAGCTTATTTGTGTGTCTATCCCTCATCACGACCATACTCCCGCTTTATTGGGCTGCAACAAAATATATAGCTTGCAGATTTTAATTTGATTGCACCATTTAGTGACTAGCAGCCAGCAGTAAATGGGTGCAAACATTTAGTAATGGATCACAGGAATCGTGAAGTCAACACTCACGTTGTTAATCTTATTTGCTTCATGTTATGAAACATAAAATAAGAACTAGAAATGTGTATGTCCTATGAAGTGGTGTTCTTTACTTTTAACATGTTTATTGTATATGCCCGGCCATATCTAATACCCCATCCATCAGTGAAAAATATTGGAGAGCAAGAGGATTAATGACTTCATTGTCAGAAATCCAGCATTAGCTAACAACATGTTTATTGTGGTACCAGGAAAGATTTCAGCATGTATAATGGACAGAAGTAGCACACCAGATGTTCAAGAATTCTTATGAAAGAGAATTTCTATTTATTTTATTTGTAATTTGTTTAAATTTACTGCACTGAACATTTTATGCATTCTAGATTTCATGTCATTGCAAACTTATTATGCATTGATGCACAAGGGAAGGTTTATGGGTTTAAATTTGAGGAAGTAGGCAAGTATGAGATAAGAGAATGTTAGTAAGAATGGTTGGTTATTCAGGAAAAAGGTGGTTTAGCTGTATACGAGACAATACAAGTCCTCCAAACCATGTACAAAATAATTGGTGTCCCAACAAATGCTGCATTTATTGATTTTAAGAAACATTAAAGCAACAAAGTTTTAAGCAATATTCTGTATTTCCTGTTCATTGTGTCTTTATCTATTTGATGTAAATCAATTATTTTTATTTTGAAATTTGTTGAAATTTGCATAACTATATGCCTCTAGCATTCTTGAGTAATACTGGGATGATAACATTGCTGCGTGGACTGTACTGAGTAGCATTATATTCCAATTCTACAGAAGTTAAACACAATATTGTAATATGCTTCACTTGCCTTTTCTTAGAATTGCTTTTATTTTGTGGCATACTTTTGGCATTGGAGTAAATGCTAAAGCACATGGAACATGTAATGTCATCCTGCTAGATACCTAATTAATTATAGATAAAGGAAAGTGTGCCAAGTCAATTTGTATAAACGAAAGTGCTGTTGCTGAGTCTTTTTTATTACTGTGTTAAATACTGAAATTCAACTACTTTGTTGCCTGATGATGAGAACCATTCGATAGAATAGATAGTTATATGAAGGTGATATGATCAACTAGAAGGGAGGGAAGTGGCAGGTATCGTGACAACATTTCTGGCCCAATATTGGAGCAGTGGTTTGAATAATTACATGAAAATTACACCATACTTAGCAGGACATTTATAAATTAAAGAATACAGAAGGTTACACTCTTCTTTAAATTCTTAATGCCCTCAAGTAGCATCAGTTTACTACATAAAAATGATAGTGATGTAACCATCCAGACAGTCATATACCAACTGTAGTATAAATACTATTAACAGCTCCAGACCTCTGGATGTTCGTGGCACTAGCACCAGCAAATAGCAACAGTGCCACTTTGTCTCATACAGACAGTACACCTTGCCACTTGCAAAGCTTGAAATGCAATATCACATGTATGCACGTTTCATGTTGCCTAAAACAAACAAATAGCTACTGTGCTTTTCAAATGGGAAGAGTTTTGATCTGCAGCCATTGAGATACGTTTACGTGCACAGCGTTGCAAGGTCATTACCCCCACTCTTCATATTTCTCTCTCTCTCGCGCACACTGTCCTATTAGTAGAGACGGATTCTCTTGGTACATGTCAAGCCCCACTTACGTGGAAAGCAATATGACAGCACAGCAGGACTCCCGATTGGTTGCCGACTTGGAGGCACTCAAGGACAAACACCTTCCCATTTGAAAAGCACAGTAGTCTTCTGAACAAGTACAAAAACGATAACATTTTTTGCGTCCAGTGGTTCAAATTTTAAGTCTTATTAATTTATAGTTGTTTCATTACGTCTAAAGAGACTTTGTTATAGTTATACTAATGGGGGTAATAAATACACTACTGGCATAACTTCAGTTAGGTGGGTGTTTTTTTGCGGGGGAGAGGGGTAATTGGCTACTATATTTTCATAATTTGACAAACCAAAACATGTGTGATTTTTACAAAATAAAGCCATGTGTTGTTTGAAGCCCTGCTTGAATGGGAAAAGGATATCATAACAAATGAGAAATACCAGTTACTACTAAACACTTTGTCTCTTAAGTGCTTAGCATAGCATAGCACAGCACAAATTAGGATTTGAGACACTATTGCACACACTCAGAACCAAACACAACTGATTTGTCAAATCAAATTACAACTGAATTGCCCTCAGCGCTTCTCACGGAACTCTCACTGTCAACTGTCTACTAAAAAGTATTCACTCTTGGTTCAGTTCAACTTGAGTGCTACGAGAACTAGATTACTGTCTGCTTGCCAGAACTAAGCGACTTGGGTATGAGGTAAGAGAGGGGGCTTGAACTGATAATCTGCTCACGCAGTCTATTTGTTTACTATGAAACATGTGCATGACAGTGTTGTCAGCTCTGGCAATTTGTTGCTAGATCTGGAGTCATTGGAAGTCATATAGCAACCACACTCACCATTATTGCCATTTTTATAAACATACAAGAAATGTAAGGTAGAACTCATGTTTAGTGAGCTTTTTGTGCAATTATTTATTAAACCTGTTGTTAAAATCAATTAAGGAGGATTATTCATCATTTTCAGGTAACCGTGAACCCTCTCTTATAATGATTAATCTGATTCTACTGCAGTTAACATTGTGTTAACTTCAAGAATAAATAGAATTTATAAAACAAGATCTGATTAGTTGTGATAACTATTTACTGTAAATCTAAGTTTATTAAAATGTCTTAATGACCATGTGACTTAAAAATTGAAACTGATGTTAGTGAACCTATCATTTGCAAACCTCTTTGAGATGTTCACAACACTGTCCACAACACAAATTGGTAAAGTTGAAAACCAAGGGACAGGTGATTCTGAGAGGGAACCAAATCTCATGTGGTATTGACAATATGAAACTCCTTAAAATTACTTGAGTAACTCTTACTTAAAATGTGGGGAAGAGCAGCTATCTTGTCATGCGGGAGAAATATGTGGATTATCACCACACTCATTTTGTTACATGCATGTAATCTGGGCGGATATTGCACTATAGAAGGAAGCTAATGACCCAGTAACACAAAGTTCTCTCCTGCAAACATACAGCTTTACTGAAGGATCACTGCAAGCACTGTCATAATTTTTTGCCAGTTTCTGTTACTGAGTATAAGTTGCAGTCTAGAGCACAAACTTCATTTTTCTCGTAAATGCTGTAATGCTTTTAGATAGTATAGACTGGACCCATGAATGATTCATCACAGTTTCTTACAAGTCAGCTCTTTTGCTTTACTAAGCTATCAGATTCACCTTGAATGACACAACTAACAGTCGCTAGGCCTGAATCATAGTAGGTATCATGGGCATCGCAACAGTGGGGCAAATGTAATGCGCAATCAATTACTATTAGACTATTGCTTTATTGTAGATGTAAAGAACAGTTTTTATTTAGCATAAGTTAATATGCTTATATACAACAAATACTATAACTCGTGTTTTATATTTTTTGGTAATATTGTTTAATTGTAAACTTCCAATATGCTCCCCCCCCCCTTCTGAAAAAAGTCTGTTGGCACTCATGGTAGGTACTGGGTTGCCTGTGGAAGGTAACAGCATTTGCAGTTCCATGTAATGCTGTTTGGCATGGAAATAGCATAATTTGAAGTTATTTGTTGATTTTTGTAGTTATATGGGTACTATGGAACAGGGTGTGTTTATTGTGTTAGGTTTTACTGAAACAAAGTCACATGTGGTGTGTCAGGTTGAATGTATTCAGAATTTTCCTAGTGTTGCTGTTTGTGCCAAATCCACAATCTGGCACTGAGGAAAAAGTCAGACAAGGTAGAAGCTGTTAGTTTTTTTTTTTTTTTTTAATGTTTACTGCCTGCTCTTACTGCATTTTACAAACCCGATATATCCAATATCATGTATTTGATCTAAGGATGAATAAATTGAATTGAATACGACAGTACAGGTGGTGACTGGTGATAAATGAAATGATTTGGGAAGGAAACATTCCAGGCCTAAATTTAAGGTATCTCCCCAGCATTTACCAATTTTAGATCTGAGGAAAATGTAGAAAAAATCTCTGGGTTTGAACTGCAGACCACCTGTACACAAGTCTTGCCTTAACCTCGGCTATGCATGTCGATAGGGGTTGTTTTGGAAAGAAGTACAAGAAAATTGCCTCTCATCATGTATTTTTATGACAGAATAATTGACAAATTAGAAGCCAGTATCTGGGATGTTTTCCAATATTTAGGTTCAGAGGTTTGTTAAAAGCGTAGACAAGAGGTACCAGGTTTTAACAGGGGCAGAGAGGTATAATAAAAGGTAAGCATAACATTCATTTAGGAGACTGGTGTGCCACTATTGCACAAACAGGTTCAGAGTGGTAAGCTCCAGTTGTGTCATTCAAGAGAAACTGGCTACTTTAATTCTGAAAGGATAAGTAGTAATAAGCATGCTGAAGATGAACATGAGTCTGACATTTAAAAGGTTGCATAGCAAAGAGGCTTACCTATATGCTGATTAGGGTAGTTGGCTTTGGGCATGATGAGCATTTGGGTCAGAAAGATTATGGCTGCTCTTTAGGCAATAGGTCTCTAATTTGCCTGTCATTTAGGATTATAGAGCATGCTTTAGTTAGTGTCCACATCATTGAATTAGCTTGAAGCATGCTGCCAAATATATATGCCTTAGAAAGGAATACCATAACCTGTAAGAATAATAAATGAGTGGAAAACAGTAATAAAATGCATATTTTTCAAATTATATTACTGTTATCAAAGAGTGCATTAGGACTCTCAGGTATCCATAAAAGTTGTCAAATATTTCCATGAGTAGTGTATTTCATTGCATAATCATTGCTATCGCACACTGGTCACACATTGATTTATAGACAAATAATTGGGGCTTTGAGCATTTCACTCCAAAATCGTAGCATTAATATTCCAGCTATTCACTGTCGAGAAATATTGAAAAATAACGTGCCATTTCTGCAACCTGCAACATTTACAGGCACAAAAAGCAAAGCAAAAAAGAAGAAAAAAAACAGGGTGAAGGAGAAACTTCCCTGTAATTATAAGACTTACATTGTGTATATTTACAGACATGAATTGAGTTTTAAACTTTGGCTATGCTTTTCCTGCCTCGTCCTACTGTTTAGTTATAATATAATTGGCAATGGATGTCTATCTTTTGTCAGATTGTTCTATACTTACACGTTTAGGATGCTTTCACATAGACATTAACTGTAATTAACAATGATTTGTCACTAAAGAAGCTAGAGGTTACTTACAAGGTTATATAAGCATTAACAGGATAATTTGCCATTCAGATAATCTTATACAGAATAAAATGAGCTAAAAACTACTTACAAAACTATAAGCATTAACAGGATAATTAGTCATTCAGATCATTATTTTATGCAGAATAAAATGATCTAAAAAACTACCTACAAAGCTATTTAAGCAAAAGCTATATCAAGTTTATCATTAAAAGCAGAAAACCTCAAATTTGATTATTGTATACTTCCCAAATACAGTTCTCATGTAAACACCATGAAACCCATTTATCATGGAGTACAAAGAAACAGGAGCCATAATTGCTCTTTAGAAAAGCCTCAGAAATAATATTACCAAGAAGCTCAGTTTTTTATAGTGCTGTCATTTATTCACCTGAACCCTTGAACGGGACCTCAAAAATTTTGCTAGTGAATTTGTTGTTCATTTTAAAAAGAAAGAAAAAGAAGCTTAGTATTGGCACGCAAAGTGCATAACAAAGTGAAACCACATGAATCTGGTGGGGGTGCATGGCAACTACCAATCTATTACATACAGTTTATGGTTTTTAATGTACTTTAAATTATATATGGTTTGTGCTTGTATATGAGAAAAATGTTATTTGGTTTTCTACCCACTGCTTTTCTTGGAATTTATTTACTGCTTTTCAGGCTTGCAACACAAAAAATACTGAATGAATTTGATTAGAAAACAGTTGAAAGCACATGGTATACACACATTCAAGTACGCCCTGTCAGTGTGAGCTTTCTGTTTTTTAGAGGGAATGGGCATTATTTACTAATCCATTGAAGTTTCAGAGAAAAGATTTTATATTTTCGCATGTATGTTAGTATTATTCAAACACACACAAACAAACAAAATGCTTCATATATATTCATCTCTAAGTATTAGTAGTTAATATGGCAACTGCATAATGTAGAGATGACATTATGCAACAATGTGGCATGTAAATTAGCACTAAGCATGAGTGTGATGTACTGAGAATGATTTGTATTTGGTAAACAAGAGTTTGGCTAAGTTAGAATTTGTTAATGTAGAATTTTGTAGCAAATAAGTTTTATCATAAAATATTTTGTTTTCTTCTTGAACTGTAACTTAACTTTTCCATGAAAGCAATAATATAATTTTTCCAGCATTTTTCACAGGCTTTATTTAAGTATTTATTTTTAAACTATTGTTTCTGTTTTTAAGCTGTCACTAACATAAGCAAGGGTTTGTGTTGTAGGGGAGATGATGTTTTAAATGTTTACTTTTTACAGCAATTACAAAAACTCAAAGCTGAAAATGAAAGGTTGAAAGCGGAAAACCGGGCATTGACCCGTGTGGTGTCGAAACTGACCAATTCCGCCCATGCCACAAAATAGGTAAAGATAACCTTCCTCTGAACTGTCCGCATTATCCGCATGTGCTGTGTCGCCCGCTCGCTCAGCAACGTGTGATTAACAAGCAGTACATGATTCTGTTTTTTACTTATCAGTCACCTGGACAGCTTGTACTTGTTTTGTTTTAAACACATTTCAAAGGAGTTGATGACCGATATTGTCATTAAGAATTACAAGCATTCACTGCATTAGACAAGTTGTTTAGAGACTTTTAAGTGAAATCCAAAACGAGAGAAATCTCCTTCAGTTTAAAGCGCATATATCAGTTACCTCATCAGCATTCTGGCATGAAACATCAAATTCTCATTATTTTCCTGGTTGTCACACAAAAATTTGTATTTTCTGCAGCATATACAATGATGTGATTTGCTACTGTTTTCAAAAATGAATTGCCTTAGCATGAAAAGATATGTGCTTTAAACATTCCTTCATCCTGCCAGTTTTTAACCCTTTGCTGTACATTTTTGGCATCCTAAATGATTTGTAATGAAGCACCCTCTTGCTTAATCATAGAGTTTCTAGTTAGCATTCTGGTGCTTGGAATAATATTTTGCTGATAAGCATAGGTTTTGCCATTTTGGGGGGAGATACAAGGGGGGGCGGGGGGGCTTCTTTCTGAGCAGTAAGTGCAAAATTCTGGAGTAGAACGCAAAGGGAGTGTTACCTGCCAAGCAGCTAAGATAGAATCAGATTGTGCTGTGTGTATTGCAACATTATAATTAAATACATGCTTTTTGTACTTTTAGTAGAGAGTTGGTAAGTGCTACTTTTTCAGGAGACTTCGATCATAAGCACAAGTTTGTCAGCTTGGGTGGCACTGTTGGTTTAGTACTGATTGAAGCCAGGTGATGATGGTATTTAAACATGAGGTTTAGGGCAGGAATCACTGAAAAAAGTGAAAATTTTACCAGTCTGTTAGCTGTAAACATCATTTTAAATTAAACAAAAACAGAAAGAAAAGAAAACACCAAATTGAAACTATTGACAGTGAAGCAGTATAAATCAACTAATATTAATAAATATTTAGTTACTAAATTTTACTTATTGTTGGTAATTGTGCATTAAATTACAATCCAGAAATGTTTGGCAAATCAAGTTATAAAACCTTAATTTAAATTGTTCGGAAAACTCAGATGATTATGTTGTAGATATAAAGGATGGGCCAGCGAAGCATTTTTGATCGTTATTTAATTCACAATTACCGAAGATTAGTCATTAAATATACAATATTAATAATAGCTAATAATTTTGAATGTTAGCTTTCAGAAAAAGTCTTGTTTTTACTTTCTCTACTGCTTACCTGTGATAAAGCATTGGATTCAACCCAAAAATCGATACTGAGATTTCATCAAAATACGCATTTTAAGGCCCCCTGAATTCAAGAAAAGTATTTCTAAAAATTAGGTCCATGTGCTTACATGGAGAACAAAATAACTCAAAGCTCAGCAAGATGCAACTTGAAGATTGTAAAAAAACATTCCCTGACCACAAACTGCCCCTCACATGGTAAAGATTTTCAAAATTTGGATTTTCTCAAAAACAGCTCTAACAATTTTGGCTAAAATACCACATATTATGACAATTAAAATATATATTATCTGGAATTTTCTGGGAATAGACCATGAAGTCCACTACATTCTGAAAGAATTTCACATAATCCTGTATAGTTAGTAAACGTTACATGAAAAGATACTACTACTACTGCACAAAAAATGAAGACCTCTTTAAAATGCATAATTTATTTCAAAGAACTTGTTTGTGGCATAAGCTATTTTCAAGATATCCTTATTAATGGTTCAAAACTTTGGTGTATCCAATAATAAATGAAGTTAGAGAAAGTCATGTGAATGTACCACATCGATTTGAGCGGTAGAACTGGAACTTAAAAATTGAATGCCACCACTGGGATTTGAACCACAGACCTTCCGCTTACCGGGCGGCTGCTCTACCACTGAGCTATTGTGACAAACTGCCAGAATGGCATTAAATTCTCAAACCAGTTCGTATTTCTCCTGGTATTTCTCTTAGTGTTTAAAAGACAAAAATGCGTGTTTTATCCACTCTTTATGTCTTTCATAATCATTCAATAAAACATCTAAGCTGCATTATAAGCTCAAAAAAGTTTTGTGATCAAACTTTTATAATATTTTTACCCATGAATGCAAAATCAAAATTTTAAAAAGCTATGAGAACTTTTAATTGGCATAATAAGGAAATTTATTCACATTTACTTTTTTTCTTCAAAATCTTTTGCCAAAATAACAGCTTTTTAGAAGTTCAAATTGAATACTGTTTATGCTAGAAGATTCAAAATTGTGTAATGGTTGATTATAGACTGAAGCAAACTCCATAATTGACACAAATCTTGGATGATAACTATTCAGTGACTCCTCACCTTAAACGTGTTCAAATCCATCAGCATGTCAGATTTGTTGGCGTGTAGATGATCTCCAATGTATGTTGGCCCATATTTATATCAGAATAATAATTTAGCTTGTTAAAATTTGCTGCATTTCTGTTCATCTGCCAAATTGTTTTCTGAAACAATGATTAGGCACCTCTGATCCAAAAAGTTCCCACCACATAGTATAGCAAACTGCAGGAAAAATTTGCTTCATGAGCAGCCTATTCTCATTGAGAACTGAAGCCTTGCTGATTTCTTAATAGTGCAAGATAATTTATCTGCACAGTGGTACCCATTTGTTAAGGCATCAGTGCTGATCAGATATATAAACAAGAGTATTTTCATGGCCAGGAAAGGTGAGTAAGGGCTTTGGTGTTGAGCAACTAATGAGAGTATTGTCAGTCTTTGTCTTCCCTCCATGGTACTTGGCATCATAAGTGATTGAGTAATAAGTATTTAATTAATGTTTTCTCAGCTAGAGATGTGTGATAATCACAGAGAATTGAGTAAAGACAAACTGTTGAATTGAAAGTAGTCAAAGATGAGTGTCACTGGGAAAGCGTATACACATAATTCACTAAGAACACAAATTACAATACTTGCATATTCTTCAGCTTAGTCTCCTATTTTGGAATACGCTTTTCCCAATGAATGTTGATTTTTAATGGCTTCCTTATAGAAAGAAAAGGAGTATGTTTGCATTCAAATGCTGTCCCCAATTACACTGCAGAAACCAAAGAGACAGTTGCATAGACTCTGTGAATTTTCTTCAACTTTTGACATAGCAACACTGCATATGATTCTATTTTCACAAAGAAGAAACATCTCACATTGGCCTCACCTCTTCTGTTTAATCATTCATGAAGATAAGCATCAAGATTGCCCTTGGAATCTCAGAAAAGCAATTGTAACCATTCTTTTTCATAATGTTGGCCATCAGTAGGAATCTTTCTCCACTCCTTTCATCTGATTAAAAATCTTTTGTGTGTTATATATATATATCAAAGATACAGCCCAAACAATAACACCAGTGTGAACAAAACTATGTAATAAGTGTCTTAGAAACATCATCCATACCGGCAAAATGGCACAAGCTTTTTTTTTTTTTCAAATATCTCTTGCCAAATTAGGTTTGAGCTTTGTCAAAACTGGGAACGGTTTTGTCTTTTTGATGGAATAATGTTTTGTGTAAAGATTTGCGTACCTCCTCACATTCCCTTTATTCCAGCAGGGTCGTCACACTCCCCATTGACAGCCACAAACTGCTTCGCTCTCTGTTTGTTTTACTTGAGGAAAGTTGTGGTTTGTTTCATCCAAACTCATAATAATGAAGTGTTGTCCATATAGGTTCACAGTAACTGAGAATGGGAAGCAAAGCAGCACACATGTCAGGTCACAAGAACCCAGGAACAAGATCGCTTATATGTGTGGATGTTCTTATCAATGGCAAACTGGAAAGTCAATTTTGCACAATAAGACTCCATTGGTTAGTAACTGACAAATGCTATTTTTTCACAGGCTTCCAGTTTAGCCAACATAATGCAGGTTAGCCAGTGTCAAAATTTGAATAAATATTTTCCAAATGCAGATCTATCAATCACTGATTCCTAAGGTCATTCTGTTATTAATAGCATATATTAAAGTTTCTCTGAAGTTTTCTCAGGCTTCCAGGCAGGTGAATAGATTAGACATTGATGTCTCGGGAGCATGACACTCTCACTATAAATTACAAAAGGTTAAGGATTGTGTATATTTGATCACTTCTCTTGTTCTCGAGTAAAGGTCTCAATTGAAATCTAGTAGAATGTTTGGCATCCTTAGCTGTTTAGGCATTAGGTAAATAAAACTCCTTTTTAAAGAATTTGCACAGTGCCAGATCTGCAATGTTAGCATAAGCTATCAATGGTCAAAACAAAATCTAGTTAATGAAATTAGTGGCAAATATATTTTACAAGTAGAGCATCGTGTATGGTCTTTGACTTAGAGATGCTGCAATAGTTTTCACCAAAATCAACCTTAATATATTCTGTATACAGCATGTATAACTTCCACTCCACAACTGCATGGCTAACCATGGATAGAAATCCTTGCAAACTTTTGTCTGGCATTGAATACAACTTTTCACTTAGCAAAGATTTGCAGAAATAGGACAGATATTTCATTTTGCTAGTTTTGCAGTACACACTTTACCCTGCAGGCCAATCTGATTAAGTTTACTATATTATTATATTGTGGCAGCTCTTATCTACCACTTAGAGCTAATAATTTGCTGGACAAGAATCTGTCATAGTCTGATTAAACACAAATGCACAACCTTAAGGCAGAGTAAATTTGGTCATAAAGATGTAAGGAATAAGTTTGCATGAAACCTCTCTGCTGTAGTTATTGTTTGATTTAGATAATAATGTTGTGCATGCTAGATAGTGCATTGTTGAAGTTTTTTTGCTGTAAGTATTACAAGAATGTTATATGGGATCCTTGGAAATTCTGGCTGATGACTTCACCAAGGGTGGTTGGTAAATTGATTCTGCCTGGTTTGTTTTCAAATGTTCTTGTGGTGTGATAAATTCTTTTCCAGTGTTTCATTGTAATGGCATGGAAATAAGAGTTAAATACCTGTATAATTGTATTTGTATGCAACAAAAAGGGAACTGCTGCTAGGAACATAAAAAACAAAAGCATAAAAAGATTTGTAAATTAGTGCACTGTAAAATCTTAAACACTATATTGGATGGAAGGAGTATTAATGTCGTCCACATTGGTGATTCCGTGCACCCTTTTCATGACACTAAATTAAACAAACCAGTGCAAGTCATATCAAAGCATATCATAGAACAGCTGATTAACATTTTTCATTCCCTTCATTTTTTTATTAAGTACCTTTTCACTGTAATTTAGCACTTTTCTTCACTCTTCAAACAATGCCTTAGAGAATTTTCTGCCCAACCTTGCACTATAGTTCTGTATATCATTATGTTATGTTTATACATACACATTGTTATGTTGCCAACATTAGCATATTCTGTTATCTGACTTGTAATGAGGAATGCGTTTGTTCTCCAGAAAAATCAGAGGAAGAAAATTTTTAAGTGTTGTAATTTATTTCAATTAAATCTTGAAGAAAAATGCATTTCAGAAATAAAAATACTTGAAAGTTACTGATCTGCGGGATGGAAGCAACACTTCTTGTTTGATTTTTACTTGTATAAGTAAATATTTAAAAAAAAAAAATAATGCCACTAGCAAAATCTAATACCATTATTTTGTATGAGGGTGGATCAAAATAAAGCAGAATTTTATTAAATATTTTGAGCCAATATCAGAAGACATTTTTCTTAGTCCCCCAGTTTTGAAATAATTTTGCCAATGAAAAGCAATTTGTTGCTTTCCTTGAAGCGAGAGGGGTCTGTTTGCAATACAGTTGCACACTCTCTTCTAACATTCCCCTGTCAAAGACGTTAATAAGTGATAGGTATTTTAATGCTATCTAGTCCTCCAGATTTTGACACTCCAGTGATGCCCTAGAATCATATCTCAAAATATCTGCCAACATTACCTTATTTTGCTAAACAGTCTTTAACTTCATAGTGAAACCAATAGTGATAGGCATCATTTCTTGCTCTTCGTTCATGAGGAAAATCGATCATCATTTTGCCCTTGATCATAAGCTCACAGGACAAAATATTAGTCACCACTAGAGAAATCATTACAAGCATCATTTAATAGTGTGTAACTCTGCCTCTGAACTTGTCTGGATTTGGTTAAAAAGCGAGTCCGCAAAGTTGTCCAGGTACATCACATACAGGTTCAGCCACTCACTGAGTATTTATTTGTGCAATTCCATCCAGCTGCAAGGAATCTGATGTCTGCATTTTCTCCCTGTTCCAACATGTCCAACAGATTTTCTATGGGGCTCACATCAGGTGAATTTGCAAGCCAATCAACATGTAATAGGATGGGGGAGTGTCCATCAAAACAGCCGCATATTCTTCCAGCCAATGAACTTCCCTGTTGTCATCTTCAAAAACAGGAGTATCAGTAGCATACTTATTGTGCAGATGTTGACTGAAAGGATTCCAATCCATAAGAAAAATACCCCCAAACATCACAGACCCACCTACGACTTGAACCTGACCTTGCACACATTCAGGATGAAATGCTTCATGTGGCCTCCTTCAGTGCACTCAACATGCATCATTTGAATAAAAGCAAAAATGTTATTTGTCAAGACCACATTATGTTGGGCCAGTTGGCTACTGTCTACATTCAATGATTTCTAGCATCATTGAAGATGCACCACTTTGTGGCTGTGTGAGCAATGGCCTCTTGGGAGGTGATAGTCTTGAATTGGATGCAGTTCCTGTTGCATGTTCTCTCACTAACAGGCTGGGATGAACCTGCATTCACTGACTGTAGCAATACTTGTTAGGTTTGGAAGCAATTTTGATTCACAAGACATGAAACACATCTCTGGTCCACCTCAGTTGGGTTTTTTTCCCAACCACAATTCTGAAGTGTTTTATGGCCACATGTATTACACCATTGCTTGTAGACTTGTTGAATGGTCTGCTGCAAAAACCTAACAAATCCAGCAACTTCACACTGTGTGGCCATGGGCACACCCCTTTTTGCTACTCTTGTCACATTCTGACATTTACCCATGTTTATGTACACTCTCCCCTTGATATATAAATGTCCCACTTATGGTCATGCAGAGGCAGTGTGTGCACAGTTGAGCACACAATTGCTGTGCCATCAGTAAAGGCTTAACGATTTAGCAGTGCATGCACACAAGAGTTTCTAATTTTTTGTCCAGTGAGCTTAGTTGTTGGGGCTTGCTTTTTTATCATTCATTTTGCCACAAATCTTCTGTGTTAATACAGTTTAGTTTTGTCCCCAAACTGTGCTGGAGCCTACCTGAAATGTAGGATGGTTTTGCACATTGTTTGATTCCACAATGGGCATGTGTGCCTCTTGCACATTGACTGTGCACTTGATGCAAGACACAAGTTACTGTCATATCAGAAGGGAAATGGACTCAAACGTCTCACTACTCCCCATTCAAGGCCACTAATAGGTTCATTCATCTCACCATATGTGCCTCTAAAGGAAAATGTGCACTAATAGTGAAGTGAGTGATGCAAAGCAGCACTCATTCTGTTGCAGAGCAGTGGTCACCTTACCTGTTTGTCACAGGTTTTCTCACATATTTGGCACAGGAGACAAATGTCTCATTTTTATGGTTCACAAATATATAAAAGAAACAAAGTGCCATTAAATCTTTTCATTTTCCTTATTCATATCTCTTGTCATTTCTAAGGAATGGCTTCATTATTTCCACCCAGTATAATTTGTGGAAAATAAACTAAAAAAATATTATCTTCCTTTCATAGAAGTTTGAAAACAGTGTTGTAATTAATTTAATTTAAAAGGTGAGTTAATTAATAACACTGAACAACAGTTACAACATATTTTTCCGGGATGCGTTTCGAAGGTTAACTTTCCTCCATTATCAACCGGACAATAACTGGGTTTCCATAGTGTTTCATGGTGCAGATGGTGATGCTTCTTCTGGTGGCGGTTCAATGAACTTACTGAAAATGTCTCTCTGAGGAATGTCGAATGTCCTCAGAGAGACATTTTCAGTAAGTTCATTGAACCGCCACCAGAAGAAACACCAGAAGAAGCATCACCATCTGCACCATGGAAACCCAGTTATTGTCCGGTTGATAATGGAGGAAAGTTAACCTTCGAAACACGTCCCGGAAAAATATGTTGTAAGTGTTGTTCAGCGTTATTAATTAACTCACCTTTTAAATTAAATTTAAAAAATATTATTGTATTAAACTTGGATAAATGTTAATCCTGCAATTGACAGAATATATCCCGATAAAAGAAATAAAAGTACCAATTGTGAAGAAGACTATAAAGGATCCTAATAGTGCAACAATTTTGACAAATAAGTTTGAATTTCTCATGGAATTATGTTAAATTTGGGATTAGGCAGAATATATTAACTTGACTCGTGCAATATTACCATTAGTAGGAAAGCTTAAGAACAACATTGTTTATGTATAATTTTACCTGAAATTTTCAGCACATAATTAATCCTAAAAGATCAGAGTGCCTAACAGATGCCCTCACCAAAATGACTGATGTTGGTTACAGTTAATGAAGCTTCCGATTTAGATATTTTATAAAATTCTTTTACTGGTAGATTTTGTTTATACTAGATGTGTTCCGTTTGAATTGAACATTGTACAGTTTTATCCTCTAATATCTTTTATCTAGTTTTCCATACACAAGGTTTTAAACATTACACTTTGTATATTGTGAATAATGTATGTGAAAATATGTACAAAGTTTGTAAATTCATACAGCTTTAGTTAGAGCTCCATTTGTTGAGAGTTAAAAGAATTATGCTAGTAGATATCCTGAAGTGCTTGGCAAGTGGCATTTATGCATTTTTTGGTTTATATGTAAGAAATTATGCATGATTATTGTGCATGATTTCAAAGTAATTGTGATCTGCATATGTTTATCAGTAAGCAGTTACTCAGTGGATATATTCTTTGATTTATTTGTTTGTTGTGAAAGTACATGTTTTGTCATTAACTGTGGTAGCATTGGCATCCGTAGTGTTGCGTGTATTATACATTATCAGTAGAATGTATAACAGGTACCTTGTTTACTACACACTGAGTTCCACAAACTCACTTTTGGTTTGTTTGCAGTTAAGCTATAAATGAATTTGCCAACTTTTACAGTTATACCAAAGTAGGTGGTTTTATATCTTTGTGGATAGATTCATAATGTTAAGGATTTTCACCAAAGAATGACAAAACCTTAAATTCTATTACATTATATTGTTAGGTGATATAGTGAATGTAACATACTAATTAGCAGGACCTGGATGTTTATGACCTAAGAATGTCTGAAATATGCCAACACTTATGACCAAAAAAAAAAATTAAATATTATGAATATGACGTAACATTTTTTTTAGTGTGCTTTTTTGAAATCTTTAAAATCTTTAATGCTGTTTAAATTAACATTATATTGAAAATCTATTTGAAAAATCTAGGACACTTAATAATGAGACAGAATATTGTAAGACCCCAAAAGAAAATCATTTATGTAAATATTTATTGAAAATGTAATTTATTTTTGGTGTTGATACGAGTTGGTTGAGTAACAAAAACGTGTTGCTATTGTTCATTGTTACAAAAAAAATTAAGTTTGTTTAAAGACATCATAAATGTTAAGTTCCATATTTAAATTTAATATATATGTATAAATAAAAGAATTATATGTGTTCAATATTAAAAGCGAAGGAAGAATAGCTAAAGATCGCTTCCCTAACAATACGGGAACTATTTGATGAACGCATACGCAGATGTACACAAAAAAAAAAAGGTAGCATAATGTGAAGTGCCGCTGGAGTTGTTAATAGCGTCTGTGTGTTTGAGATGAGAAGACGTGTTTTTTTAACGCGCGTGGATGTGAGTAGAAAATTGACTAAACTTTCATGAAGCTTTTATTCTAAAGTTGTTGAAAAAGTGGAAAGACTATCAATATAATATAAATTGGTGCGACGAAAGATAATTGTAAAGACGAGAAAAAGTGTTATTAAAGTAATATAATATAGTGAAGTAACATCGAGTGTTTATTCATTCCATCTAGTACCACGCCCTGAGAGAAATAATCGTCTCATTGCTCAATCCGCAGCTACATTTTATAAAAAAACAGCACCAATAATAAATTAATAATACTGATTTAATTGTTGCATTTTGAATTTATTTAATTGCTCAATCCTGAGCTAACCCTCAGCTCTGCACAGAATGAAATAAATGTCACTTTTTGAAGGGTGATCAGAAAGAAGAATTACATACAGCTTGGCTGTGCCGTGGCCGAGCAGTTAGATTGTTTGCCTACCACCTAGGTGTCCTGGGTTTGATCCCATAGACCCACATGTGGTATTCGTGGTGGATGAAGCAGCATCTGGGTAAGTTTTCTCTGGGTTCTCCTGTTTCCCCAGCCACTCATTTCATCAGTTGCTCCATCATTACCTTTCTGTTCATCGATTTTGCGTGCATTTCATATTTTCTTCCTCACTCTCATACCTGGTCCTGGGCTGACCATCCGCTCCCAGCTCTTCACTTGGTCCATAGGTTCCTGTGCTCCCTGAGAGGCGTGTGGCCCTAGGCACAGGCTTCTAAGTTCTACATAAGGGGAGGGTAAACAGGTAAAGAAGAGGAAGAATTACCTACTTACCCTCCAGATTTGTGGAAACGTCCATTTCTAAGAAAGATAACTAAGAAATATTACAGGCAAGAATTAGGTGAAAAATCAGTCTTTGGGACAAGTGCAAGCACCTATGCGAAACTGGAATAGAAATATAAAAATATGAGAAAATATGAACATTTAAGAGAAAAATGACAAGAAAATGACAAAAAGCGTTTAAAAAGCCAAAATATGACTTTATATGACCCATGACAATTTCATAATTTTAAACAATAATAATAAAATAGTTTTTGTTTGTGGTTATTTTCCATGGAAAATATAAGCAAAACACAATGACATGTCATAAACATCTGGGCCCTGCTAATTAGTATGCAGTGTTATGATGGGCCAGGGCTTATCTGTGTGTCTATCCTTCATCATAATCATGTCCTCCTTTACTGGACTGCAACAAAATGTACGGCGTGCAGATTTAAAATTTATTGAACTACTAGTGACCTCTAGTAAACAGATTTAAATGGGCACAAACATTCAGTAATGGACAATGTGAATTGTAAAGTCAACTCCCTCATGTAAATTGCTCAGCTTGTTTGCGTTCCATGGCTGGGATATGTTTACCATTTTTTGGTGACACATTTTGTATATAGTTCTCGTTATGAAGCTTAAAATATGGACTAGTAATCTGTATAAAGCCTAGGAAGTGTGGTCGTTGCACATTCTAAATTTCAAGTTATTGCAAAATTATTATAATTCGCTGGTGGAGGGAATGTTTTACAGGTTCCAATTTCATGAACTTGGCAAGTATTTATAAATCTATTTTGTTTGTTCTTTAAAGATTGACATCCCTTACGCTATTACTATGAGCTTTGACAGACAGAATTATTTTTATAGAACGATAAAAACATTTCTTTCAAAATTATTTTTAAAACTGCAACTCCAGCGGGAAGAGAATATGCCTCTCATGTTGAAATAACTTCTGAAATGGAGTATTTAAATTTCTACTTTTGTCAGGGTTTAAGAGCAAGTTAAGACAACAAAGTGACATAGTGACTGCCTGTGTGGTTGAGTCAGCATTCTGAGTTCTGGATTGAATTTGTGGCTGTGACAGGAGAACATTTCGTTAGCTAGAATCACTCCCATCCCTCACAGAGTCTGTTTGTGTGAATGTGAGCATGCTTCATTTAAAAAATGAAAATAAAATCGGTGCTAAAAGCTTGTTGTTCAAAGAATTTAATGCCAAGAGTTATTTCTAGAAGTCTCTGATAAGACATTGAAGATGAAGGGGTGCAATACAAGCAATAATGGCATGGCAGTCAAGTTGTCCATAAGTACAGTGGGATAGACTTTTGTTCTTGCAGTGCAGGGACCAGCATGGGAAGTGGCTCTTCGGATGAGAGATTGGAAAGAAAGAGAAAATGAAGAAATACCTGAACATCATACGTTGAGGTTATTGGAGTTAATTAATCATATATATTGATGTAAACAAAGTCAGAATTTTACAGCTATTATTAAGACATAAATATTAATTTATATTGTATAGGAAATATTTTTTAAATACATTCCCACTTTGAAGTTTTAATTAATCAGGAAACTTATTATAAAAAACTCTTCCTTTGTCATTTGGCATTAATGATCAATTCAGCATTATACAGTGCATTCACAGACTGGCCAGACTGCTTCACAGGGTCCTGTTATCTTGACGTAGTAGTACTTTCATGTGTTATTTCTGTCAAATACATTGCTCAATATTCATTGTTCTCTAAGCATATATTGAATACATCTTTCTGACCATTCTTTCATTTCTTTCTCGACTATGAATCTCTGTTCTTGCTATTAAATATCTCATTTTACATGCTGCACATTACATGAATAAATGAATATTAATACTGTTTACAATTTTCCATTTTTGTGAAATGTATTAAAATGTTTGCTTTGCAGTGCTGACTTACAAATTGCTCATAATTTGTGAGCAGCTCTCTCGCTGCTGATGTGCCTCTATTTGCTGTCATTGTTAGTCCCCTGCTGCTGGGAGACACATTAATACAATGCTCCAGAATTTAACAATTGCAAATGGTGAACTCTTGGAGAGTAGCTAGTTGAAGCCTCTTCCAGTAATTGACCAACTGTACCAAATGGTACAGAATCTCCAGCCTTTGGATGGCTTGGCTGCAATATGCTAAGCATGTATGCTTAGGAAAACTGTGAAAAGTGAATAGGATTGGCTTGTTCTTTAATAATAGCAAAAAGCTCCACCACAAGTTTGTTAGGATGATGATTAAAAGCTTTTACTGATTTTGTCAAAGGATTTGTTGCACCATTGAAGCTAGTATACAGGCGATCCACTGGGCAATGACAGAGCAGCAAAGAAAAGTGCATAAAATGATAACAGAGCAAGTAGGACAGTAATTGGAGGAATCAAATGATTGGATTAGTGCCAATTATTTCTGACTTAAGACACTTTCTCTATAACTGGTTTATGGATTAGTGTTGGGATGAGTTCATGATAGGTGGAGCCAAATGTGCATTATCATACAACAATTGCCACTTATAAAGAGTTGCGACAAATGCATTGCCTTCTAATAGCTAGTAAAATTTATGTAAATAGTATAAGTAACATTACAACAGTCAACACTAAACTTTGTATCTCAGATCTTCCTTTCATAGAAGTTTGAAAACAGTGTTGTAATTAATTTAATTTAAAAGGTTAGTTAATTAATAACACTGAACAACACTTACAAAATATTTTTCCGGGACGCGTTTCGAAGGTTAACTTTCCTCCATTATCAACAGGTATATTTTGTAAGTGTTGTTCAGTGTTATTAACTAACCTTTTAAATTAAATTTGTATCTCAGATCTTTTAAGTGGCAAATGCTGTTTTATTTCTTTGCTTTAGGTCTCTCTTTTAAAGTTATGCTTCTGTAAGGAACCTATTATTTTAATGCAGCAGTTATTTCATCTTTATATTATGGTGGATTGTGCAGTATTTACTCATAAATGAAAATTTGAGTGAATTGTATTCTGAAATGCAATTGATACCATCCAGATAATTACAAACTCCTGTGTGCAACTTTCTTGTTGAAAGATATGCATGATAGTATTAAAACCTGTGCATGTGCACCCATAGACTTCAAGTTAAGTCACTTAATTGTGCCATGCATGTATTGAGAATAAAACTACATTTACAGAAATTAGTTATTAAGCATTTTTGGTACAATAAGGATATGTCTGGATCTATTATGTTCACTCATTTGAATTGATTAATATTAAAATCTGAGGAAGGATTTAAATTAGGATATGCCTTTGGTTGAAACCCCATCATGCATAAATTCAACATTTAACTTTTTTAAAAAAAAATGACTACAGAATCATCATGAAAAGCAGTTTGTAGGATTGTTTGAATGAACACCTAGGAAAAAAAAAAGGTTTGTTGCTGGATCTAGTTAAAAAGTGAGTAAATAAATTTAATATAGTTGCATTACCGTGTTATATAAAAATCCCTATTCTCTCCTCTGTTATTTACTGTCTGTGTTCTCCAAATATACTAAAATGCTTCCATCAAACATTTTATTCATTGATGGTGAAACTGAACTCAAAACTTCAAGCATTTAGAATTGATTGACTTCCTAATTTAAAATGTTTCATGTGGCATTTTTATTATAAATTTACTTTATTAACCTTCCTTTCATAGAAGTTTGAAAACAGTGTTGTAATTAATTCAATTTAAAAGGTGAGTTAATAACACTGAACAACACTTACAAAATATTTTTCCGGGACGCATTTTGAAGGTTAACTTTCCTCCGTTATCAACCGGACAATAACTGTTGAGTTATTGTCAGCTATTGTCAGTTATTGTCCGGTTGATAATGGAGGAAAGTAACCTTCAAAATGCGTCCCGGAAAAATATTTTGTAAGTGTTGTTCAGTGTTATTAACTCACCTTTTAAATTGAATTACTTTATTAAGTTTCTTAAAGGTGTTAATTGTCACTCACCATACAATTTTAGTGTTACAGGAATTAAAAGGGTTATTTTCTTAGGTACATTTTACCATACAGATGAGTTGCAAAACATGTTCTAATAATTCATAGCTAAATTGCACGAGTTCTCAATGTGAATCACTAGTTCTAATACATAATGTTGACTTCTTAGGAAGCTGAGCAATCTTTTTTATATTTAAAAGTACATTGTTGGGCAGAAGACTGTGAAGATAACAGAACATTCGAAAAAGCATACTATTATTACAGTGAAACTTGGATAACTCATAGCTGAAGGGACAAGAAAAAAAAGTTGAATTACAAACTTTTATTACTTCTATCTGGTTTCCATAATCATTTTACAAACATGTCTGAAATGAACATTTTACCAATACAGGTACATATATCTATCAGGATTTTCCGGCTGTCTCACTCTTTTGACTCTTTCTATTTTCACTCCAGGCACTGTTTAAAATTTTCTCCTTATTCTTCAGATAAGTTGACAAAGTGTTCCATATTCTTTCATGATTTCAGATTTTTTCTTCAAACCCTTTTCAACTTCTTGATTGACATCAACTGCAAAAGTTACTCTTGTACTGGACACGTGGTTTATTAAGAGACAATGGCATTGCTTTGCAACACAATGAATAGTAGGAACCTCAAGCAACAACTGAAGGTGCATGTGTTTTAAACAAGGGGATGTGGGAGTAGGTATAGAAACTCAAGGCCAGAGCTAGAAGAACTGCATTTGAACAAAACAAACAACCCCGGAGCGATGCCCTCTTTTGTAGAAATACATAGACAAAGTTATATTACATTTTTGCATTTAGATTAATTTTCGAATGACATTGGTGAACAAAAACTTAAAATTAAGAAAAATGAAATTCAAATCACATGTGATTTTTTTACATTGCTATAATAAAACTTCAAGGAGACCTGAAAAATCTTTGAATTAATATTAATTCTGAATTATCTGAGTTCCATTGTATGTTAAAAGATTGAATGGGAGGCCCTCGTCTTTCAGTACTTTGTAGCAGAAATGAGCTGATTATAATTAATATAGTAATCTTATTTTGACTTCTATTTTCTGACAAAGAAATAAAATGTTTGATTTCACATGTAGTTGCTTTATTATTTACTTGTGCATTTTAGCCTATTTTATTTTATTTATTCATTTGTGCTACAACAGAGCAAAGCTCCAATTACAGTAGCTACATTTAATTTATTTATACAAGCTTGACTAAATACAAAACAAGAATACAAGAACGAATACAAGGAAACTAAAAATAAACTATTAAGCTACTATTGAAGACAAGACATTGCAAACTGTATGCTAATCAAGTGAATAGTGATACAACTGAATAAACAATAATTAAACAAATTTGAATATAGTAGAAAAAAATACAATACAGTATTAAAAAACTAAGACTAAAATGAAACATCTGTTAAACTATTTAAGACTAGAATTGCAAATGTTATATTGATTCTGCAGATAAGAATAAGCAACACAGCTGAAAATAGCATGCAAATAATTTCCATATTTGTTTCTTAAACTGCTTGTAAGGAAAGCTAAAACCCAGCTGTATTTTAGTTGAAAGTTTATTGTATTTCACAGAATGGGAGAATTTTTATAGGATAACATTTTCAGAGTCCTAAGTTGGTTACATATTTATGTACATATTTCTGAACTTGATACTTCATAAACTCCAGTCCCTAAAGTCTCTTGCTGGCTTTTGGTGGTATGGATTTTATCTGCTTGTCCCTGTGCAAATATACTCCTGTTGATTTAAATAATTAAGAGTGTAAATATTGATGCCAAATTAGTGTTCCTGTTAAACGAGCTTAATAAATCATGTCATTTGTTTGTTGCAGTTGATGGAGCAGATAAAAAGTGAAAACCAACGGCTGAAAGATGAAAACGGTGCCTTGATCCGGGTAATCAGCAAGTTATCAAAATGATGAAACATGCAACTCGAACCTTGTACATAGACATGTAATTTATTATAATTATTTAAATGTCAAATTACTGACAGTTACCTTTTGGCTTCAGCAGTTTTAAGATGAGTATACGAGTGTCAGTTACAGGACTCAAAAGCCTGTGATAACATTGTCTTAAAAGTGTTGAAGTGAGGAAAGGAAATACATGCACAAGCTGCAGGATGAACAGCGATCGATGTCTACAACGATGGGCAAGAACCGAGGAGGTGGAAAATGAAAATAATATATCCGTTTTGCAGTACTCCATTTTGTAGATTTTAGCATCGAGAACTTCAGTAGATTTTTGGAGTAAAATTTTATTCATCAAGTCAACTCAACAAAGCTAACAGTTTTAAAAATAAAATACCTTTCAAAGGTTGAATATTTAATACAGTTGTTATGAAATACCAAGGTGTTTGTTCTTATTTCATTTGTTTATTGCAGTTTATGTTGAATAGTAAATGCAGTTAATGTTGCCTGCTGTTGTATAAATTTCCATTATTGTACATGCAGAACGTCTAGTCCCTTGTTCATTGTCCAGTATAAGTGATGAACTATATGTATGTAATGTTGGCTGCAGTGCATAGCAGACAAATGGGAGACAAAATGAATGCACTTCTTACATAAAAACAGAATAGTGTGAAAATGTTACAGAAACAAGTGTTTCATTAGGCATAGTACTTTCATCAACAAGGGATTTCTAAAATTTCCTCATTTTGGGGATTGTAAGAAATGCTAAGAAGTTTAAAATCTGCAAAAACCGTTCTGTTGGTAACAGACAAAACTTATTTTTATCTCATTGGCAGTTTTGTTTCCTATTTTAGTACCTAAAGGTAATTTTGTGGTGCTATGCCTTGGTATTCTAGTGCTAGTAGAAATTTGGTCAGAAACAAAGTCTCTCTATTTGTGTGTTGTGTTTTAATTCCTAGACATGGTTGTCACTTTAGGTAGCAGTGTACATATATATTTATGGTTTGTGATGGACTGTACAAGAACCCCAAACCAGAATTGTTGTGTGTGTTTAATGTGTCAAATTTTATAAAATATATGAAAAACCCCTTTCTTTATAAATACAATCCCAGAAGTTTGCCAGAAAAGTGCCTTTTTTTGCTTTTACTATGTATTTAAAGAAAAAGAATTATTGTAAAGATTTTATAGTATGAACATCATTTGAAAATTTAAAAATAAAAAAAATTAAGTCAGTATGAAATGGAAAGCTGGTTAATAATAGATTCTTCTGAACAGTGTCATTTCATTAGTGTCTTTAAGTGACAGACATTAGTGTCTACAGAGTTTATTGTTTACAGGGTGATTAAAAGCCCTATCCCACCAATATTAAATCTGTTAAATTCCCTACCCATCATCTTGGAAACTATTTAACATACCAGACTGACATTTTTACAGAAGGTAGATTGTCTAATCTACTTGTATCCAATGAGTTTTTATTAACCCCTTCAAGGATACCCAGTGAGGTTAAGTGTTAACAGTTTGAGTCCCAGAAACCCAGGGATTTATTATAATTATCTGCAGTACATTAATGAACTCTTTTAAAATACAGAGTGGAAAGGAAGTCATTACATTCCTTCTAATATGTGCTTCATAGAAGCATTACAAACAAAAAAGTGAAATGGCATTTTCTTCTTTGATCAGCCAATTTTGAAAAAATAAATAGTTTTTATCCAAAGTGGATGCATAATTCTACAAGAACGTAACAAGATTTGTTACTTGTAAGATGCGTAGAGTAACTTATTTCTGACATAGCTTCCATAGTAATTATGGTACATCACATAGGGTTTCGAAATAATTAATCACTTGAAAGACTTGAAGGAGTTCTCCGAGCCACTTTTTCAAACGTGAAGTAACTCAGCAACGTTGCACTGAAGTTGGTCAGGGAATTGACGTGGTTTGTGGATATAAACTGGTCTGGCACTTTTTGCTTTCGTGCAGTGTTTTGGGAGCTAACGCTTGTGATTGGCGTACAATCGCACAGTAAACACAGAAGAACAAGGCAGTGTAAGTTTTTTTCAAGACGCACCATTACAATGTATATGTACTGAGGTAGAGAAAGTGACAACCACACAATCTGCAGTGTTGCCAGCTGGTTTTCGGCAGAACTATCTCCGTAGGAAATGGTCTGAGACAAAAATGTAAGGTAGAAAATGTGTTCCAAATACCGAGTTCTACCACTGGTCTAAATTAATGTAATGACTTCACTTCCACCCAGTATATTAGTATATTCTGAAAGTATGGTCTTTGAGGATTTCTCAAAAAAGAAGAAAATAGTAATAGGGGAGAGTGGGCGAATTCTGCACACTTAAGGTCGAGCAGCCATACTGACTAACAGAAATGTTATTAAGTTGCAGACTTCGTTTCACCTGAAACTTCATTAAATAAGCTCTCGAAATAGTGCAATTCCAAAGGCATCTTGCACTTTTGAAAGGGTGTTAGGTATTGAAAACTGAAAGTGTACAATGCGCAGAATTAACCTACCTGGATGGGTAATTGTGCGTGCCGTATATACTTGAAATGAACTTGAATATATGTGTCATAATTATCTTTAATGATAAACTAAATGCTACAGAATATTATATCAATTACTAACTCCTATTACAGACTCAAATCAACTGTCGAGATTTTTCACTTAAACTGCTTTTTAGTTTGATTTTGTTTTCTGAGGCAGAGATCACAGAAGTTATCTTCTGCTGAATCCTATGCGCTACATTCTTCGCGGGACCAGCTGCCGTACTCTACACATCTGTACCACATCTCATTATCACGTCCAAACTCATCACACGTCGTAGTTTAGGTATTGGAGCGATTTCATCATTATCATTTTCATTTTCATCATCATCATCACCACACAGTTGTTTTTCACTGAATTCATTGGCATCAGATTTGCTATCTGAGAAATCCAACTGTCGTTTACAGGACTTTCTTCTTGGCTTTTTCCCACAATTTTGTTTTCTTTTTGAGTTTTCTCTACCTTTCTTCATTTGATGGTCTCTCTTTTTTCAGCCTCTTGAAGTTCATCTTTCATTGACATCCCCGTTAATATTTCTGATGATTGGCTTTATTAGATTTTCTACTTGAAAACGAGACTTTTGTTGGCAGAGTAGGCATATCTCTTGTTTTGAATTTGCAGCCAATCACTCAAGTGCACTCTCAGGCAGAACGGCAGGAAAGCTGGTGGAGGTTCCTGCAGCAGCCGCTGGAATATTATGTCGATAATCTTCTTTCTGAGTCTCCTCCTCAACTACTTCAACTTGCAAATCCAAATTGTCAGAGGAAGGATAAAAGTTCGTTTCTGGTGCTACTAGTATTTAAATACACAAGGGACAATTCTGTGCGCAGCGCAAATTTACCTGCCATAAGAAGCGCAGAATTACCCGACACGGCATACATTCTTCCATCTACCGTGAATACTTCAAAACATGCTTATTTCAAGCAGTTTTGTAGACATATCAAGCATAAACAATTCTAATTTAATAGTAATAGATAGATGAGAACAATTACACCATACCCATGCCATGCCTACCTTGCTCTTTAATGCAAATCTGTAACAAGAAATACATGCCCGAAGTGTTGCAGCTCACTGACTGCAGACGAATAGCTGTAATGGCGTCTTCCTCAACACACTAGTTAGTCAAACTGTTGAGCAGATGGCGACACTGGACAGAACTAGGAATTCAGAGCAGGACCAGAGAAACATAGCAGCGCAGAATTACCCTCCTGCGCAGAATTTGCCCACCTTCCCCTAACTTCTAATATTAATATTTTATAAATTTCAGTTTAAAAAAAAAATATTTCAAAAAAAAAAATGCTTAAGGCAGCTTACACCAAATCTATTCATGTTCTTTGTCTAAAAGTTTGCAAAACCCTCCATTGTAATCAGTTTTTCAGTACTTAATTAACTCTATCCAAAATGTCAACTTCAGATCACAGAAATCAAGGAAACCGCTGCACATTGACAGTTATACATACCAAGCACAGCAAAGTTAACTACCACGCAAGCCTGAGTTACAGCTGCAAAATTAAAAAAGTTGCATTACAAATACATACCTGAGCTATACTCGGACTTGGGCTTCAAAGTGTTAAAAGTTTTCTTGGAATAGGAATGAAAATAAAATAAAAACAAATTTGTTACCACAAGGCATAAATATCTAACCATATACATGGCCATATCAATACCATACTTTAAACTGCTTGACCATCCGAACACAGGCTGATTGCATCAATATCTTATCTCACATATTGCAGAATGCTATGAGCAAATTCTTTTCACATAAAAATGGTAAAATGTTGTTGTTAGCTAATGCTGGATTTCTGACAATGAAGTCATTAATCCTCTTGCTCTCCAACATTTGTCACTGATGGATGGGGCATTAGAAGTGGCCGGGCATATTTGAAGGTGGTCTCGATCCATTTCCTCTTGCAGATCACATAGAGGACAGAGTGGTGAAGAATATATCCCAATTCTGTTTAAATGTTTTGCCAGACAATCATGTCCTGTAATCAACCTGAAGGTTGCAACTGCTGTTTTTCGAGGATACTCAGGAATTACTATTTGAATGTTTGGTAGTTCCCATCTTTTATTCTTTGATTTTTCATAGTAATATTTTGCAATAATTTTTTTGAATTCAGAGTTGACTAATCTTTTAGCTGCATAAAATGGTAAATTAACTATTGATTTCTGCACATTGCCAGTACCCTTTTTTGCAAGAAAATCAGCTTTCTCATTACCACTCAGTCCACAGTGAGCTGGTATCCATTGGAAGACTAGGTGTTTTTGAAGTGCGGTTAGATGAGTAAGGATTTTCCAACTTTCTATAATTGTTTGGTTTTTCGGTGACAACTTGGAAGTAATTGCTATAATTGCTGCCCTGGAATCTGAGAGAATAACTGCTTGCTGAAAATGTGAAATTCTGTACAAAAGATTTTGTAGGGCCATTCAAATTGCTTCAATTTCTCCATCAAAGTTTGTAGTTCCATAACTTAAAGATTTGTAATAGGAAAAGAGGTGACATGTGACTCCAGCACCTGCTCCATCTTTGTTTGATATAAATCCATCAGTATAAATATGGAGCCATTCATGTTCTGGAAATCTAGTATGGATTGTCTCTATTGCCAATAATTTTAGAACACTAGTTGGAGTATCACTTTTCTTAACTACTTCTGTCAGGTGTAAATAATATGTGATGTCTAATGTTTGTGTCGGATTGACTTTAGATATGAAGTTTTCCTTTGCATTAGGAAGGTATACATTCATCTTGATGTCTTGAATTTTGGAAAGAAAGCTCTCCTGAGTCTTTAGTGTATGTGTAAAATTTCTCTTGTGCCATGTATTGAATGGGAGTCTGATCAACTTTTCGTGTTGCATAAGAGCCGCTTTTTCTATTTCATATTCAATGGGGCATTGGTTGGTTAGTATTTCCATAGCTGCTATTGGTGTGGTAAAATGTATATATCTGCATTCAACCATGTGTCTCAGCAATTGCTTTTGTTGCACCCTCCCCATCCTTTAACACAGTTTCTCTTGAAGCCAGAATAAACATTTTACCAGAATTTGATCCTGTGATCCTTGGCTTGACAGGTTAGCCACTCTTATTATGCCATAGACTGCATGTCCAGAAATCCGAACATTGTAGTCAAGTATTGTTATTGTTATCCAGTTAGCAGTTGGTTATATTGATTATTTAAAAGTACTGCACAGGACATTATATTTTGCCCATATCCATGAAGGGTTTAAGGAAGAGGGAATTTTTTATTAAAATTTATCAGTTACACTCCAATAAATTTCAATTTTGAAAATTGTATACAAATGAAACATTAGCTATGCTGAATCCAAAATTGCACTTTTTATTTATTTTTTACTTTTTCTACTATGTATAGTAAAGAAGAGGAAGTATTATATTCCACCCAAAAATTTGACATACAGATTTCACCGGAAATCTATATTTTGAGGCTCCCTGAATCCAAAAAAGCATTTTTAGAAAAAGGTCCATGTGTATGTATGTCTGTGTGTCAATCTGTGACCAGCATAACTAAAGAATGAAAAGTCCGTTAAAAACCAAAGTTGAATGTCCCTCAAGGATGCAGCACTAAGATTTTGAAGAAAATTGCTTCTTAAACTACCCTTTAAATAGAAAATTTTGTTTTTCTTGAAAATGGCTCTAACAGTTTTGATTAAAATGCCATGTTTGAAATATTTTTATGAGAAATGAAATGTATATCTTGAATTTTCTGGCTATAGCCCCTGTAGTCATATTTACTCTGGATGACTTTTATATAACTGGTAAACCGAACAAATCTTACTATACAAAAAATGTTGTTGTTGTTGTTGTTAGCTAATGCTGGATTTCTGACAATGAAGTCATTAATCCTCTTGCTCTCCAATATTTTTCACTGATGGATGGGGCACTAGAAGTGGCCGGGCATATTTGAAGGTGGTCTCGGTCCATTTCCTCTTGCAGATCACATAGAGGACAGACTGGTGAAGAATATATCCCAATTCTGTTTAAATGTTTTGCCAGACAATCATGTCCTGTAATCAACCTGAAGGTTGCAACTGCTGTTTTTCGAGGATACTCAGGAATTAGTGTTTGAATGTTTGGTAGTTCCCATCTTTTGATTTTTCATAGTAATATTTTGCAATAATTTTTTTGAATTCAGAGTTGACTAATCTTTTAGCTGCATAAAATGGTAAATTAACTATAGATTTTTGTACACTGCTGGTACCCTTTTTTGCAAGAAAATCAGCTTTCTCATTACCACTCAGTCCACAGTGAGTTGGTATCCATTGGAAGACTAGGTGTTTTTGAAGTGCGGTTAGATGAGTAAGGATTTTCCAACTTTCTATAATTGTTTGGTTTTTCGGTGACAACTTGGAAGTAATTGCTATAATTGCTGCCCTGGAATCTGAGAGAATAACTGCTTGCTGAAAATGTGAAATTCTGTACAAAAGATTTTGTAGGGCCATTCGAATTGCTTCAATTTCTCCATCAAAGTTTGTAGTTCCATAACTTAAAGATTTGTAATAGGAAAAGAGGTGACATGTGACTCCAGCACCTGCTCCATCTTGGTATGATATCAATGATCCATCAGTATAAATATGGAGCCACTCATGTTCTGGAAATCTAGTATGGATTGTCTCTAATGCCAATAATTTTAGAACACTAGTTGGGGTATCACTTTTTTTAACTTCTTCTGTGAAGTGTAAATAATATGTGATGTCTAATGTATGTGTTGGATTGACTTTAGATATGAAGTTTTCCTTTGAATTAGGAAGGTGTACATCCTTCTTGATGTCTTGAATTTTGGAAAGAAAGCTCTCCTGAGTCTTTAGTGTATGTGTAAAATTTCTCTTGTGCCATGTATTGAATGGGAGTCTGATCAACTTTTCGTGTTGAATAAGAGCCGCTTTTTCTATTTCATATTCAATGGGATATTGGTTGGTTAGTATTTCCATAGCTGCTATTGGTATGGTTTTGATAGCACCTGTAATTAATCTCAGACTTTGGTTTTGAAAGATTTGAATTTTTTTTGTGTTTGCTGTTACAAGAACTTCGCTGCAGTAAGTAAACAATGGTTTTATATATATATTATATGTTGTGTTAAGCGTTGCTCTGGAACATCCCCACTTCATTCCTGTTAGACGTTTTAACAGTGAAAGGCGCCTCTCTGCTCTTTGTATTACATTTTCTATTTGTTTGGTCCATGTAAGTTTGGTATCAAATGTAACTCCTAAATACTTTGCTTCCTTTGTTTCTGGTAATTGTTCACCCTCAAAATTTAGTTTTATTTTTAGTGGTTTTTTTCTTAATGAAAAGATTTGGTAGTTTGATTTTGTTGTATTAACAGTCATTAAATTTTCTTTGGTCCACCTCTGTAAGTTGGTTAAGGATTGTTGCATGGTTTTTTCCAGTTCTGTACTTTTGCTTTTTGGTTTTGAAGTCCACATTACCAAGTCAGCAGCAAATAGTGCACACTTCACGCCTGATTCTTGAATTTGTTGTGGTAGATCATTAATAAATATATTAAAAAGTGTAGTGCTGAGCACTGCACCTTGTGGCAAGCCACGGTGTATTTGTTTATATTTAGATATATTTCTTCCATATCTGGTTGCAATAAAGCGTTGTGTTAGGAAATGACATAGCCATGAAAACATTGGACCTTGTATCCCTATTTTTTTTTACTTTCTTTAATAGTTTTGTTCTGCATATAGAATCATATGCACTTTGGAAATCGATAAAAACTGATAAATTATCTTCTTTTCTATTGAAGGAGTCTTTGATTTCTTGACTGAGAAGTAAGACTTGTTCATTTGTAGAGTGGAACTCTCTAAATCCAGCTTGACATGGGGACATTAAATTTTGGGATTCTAAGAACCAATTTAACCTGTTTGACACCATTCTTTCCATCACTTTTGCTATTATGCTGGTAAGAGCTATTGGTCTATAATTTTTTATTTCTGATGCTGTTTTGTCTTTCTTCAAGAGTGGGATAATTATTGCTTTTCGCCATTCAGCAGGTACAGTGGTTTTCCAGGATAGATTGTAGAGTTTCAGTAGTTGTTGTCTTACTGTTTTTCCAAGGTTTTTTATGAACTCTGGATGTATGTGATCTGGTCCAGGAGACTTTTTGTTTTTTAGATTATTTATTGCAATGTTCAATTCTTGCATATTAAAATTTTGAAAAAAGATATTGCACTGAGTGTTAGGATTACATTCTCTTTCTTGTTTCGAATCTTTCTTAAATTCTTTACGTTCCTTTTTATTATTTCTTGTTACTTTGTGTGCATTAGCATAATATTTATTGAATGTTTCGGCTATGACTGCATCATTTACTAACATTTTATTGTTGTGTATGATAGGTGTGCTGTTGTTTTCTTTCCTGTCCTTGACATTTTTTATGAACTTATGAGCTTTGTTACCATCTGTCCTATAATCCATTTTTTCTAAGAAATTATTAAAGTGATTCCTTTTAGCAGTATTAATTTCTTTTTTTAGTGAGGCACATTTCTTCCGCCATATTTGTGTATCTGATATGTTTTTTGTTTGTTCAGCTGTATTTCTAGCTATATCCCTTTGCTTTTTCAGTTCTTCTAACTGGGGGTTCCAAAAGGGTTTGAAATTTTTAATTCTTCCACGAGGAATATGTTTTTTTGCAGTTTCTAGGATGACTTTACAGAATTCTTTGTTCATGTGATCTGGTTGGTCATGCAGCTGTGAGTTTGTTTGTTCTTTAAATTTATGTTCTAATTCAGTTTTATATTTGTTCCAATCTGCTTTTTTGAAGTTCCAATACAGATTCGTAAGACCTTGACTGTTATTTGTATTCTCTAGTTTTATATCAGCAATTACCGCTCTGTGACCAGAACTTGGATTTTCTATAACTTGTTTTTTAATTTTTGAAACAATATCTGTTGTAGCTAACAAGAGGTCTGGGTTACTGCCCGCTCCAGAATAATGTATGAAGGTTGTGGGATCTTCTTTACTATAAATCAGTTCAAAAGTTGTGGTATTCAAGAATTCTTCCACTATCTTCCCTGTAGAATCCACTTTTTCATAATCCCATCTTTTGGAATGTGCATTGAAATCCCCAATTACGATTGTTTTATTTAATTGGTCAATAAGTGAGAGATCCGGTACATTCCTGGGAGGATTGTAAATACTGTATAAATGTAGATGTGTTTTGTTATCCCAAAAATTTAGCTTTATTAATTCGCTTTTATCTGTGTTATCCATTTCTTTAACAATTTCAAAGGAGGTTTTAATATCCTTTTTGACTCCAACTAATATTCCACTACTTATCTGTCTATTTTTGGGTAGTAAGTGCAGTAAAAATCCAGTAAAATTGAAGTATTTAAGTTGGTCATTTGTTAGATTTGCTTCTTGTGTTACAAGTATATCAATGTTATAATCATATACAATTTTATTCAGTTCTACATACAAAAAATGTAGATCTTGCTAAAATACACCATTTATGTCCAAAAAAAATTTTTGTAGAGTGAACCATTTCAGAGATAAGCCTTGTTATTTGTGAGAGTTTTAGAGAACTTATACTTCTGTCAAATGGAACATAGTTATTCATTTTTTTAATGTATGTTAGCTGTACAAAGAGAACAGAATTTGAAAGCTTTAAAAGATTTGACTATCGCTCCAAGCTTACTGTATTCACATATTTCCCTGCGTCACCGACAGCAGTATAAAAAATATGGAGACTCTATTCTATTAGTGATGTTTTGAAAACCGTTAATAACTTTCAAGATTAATGTGAATTTAAATAGATAAAATACTTCACAGCACACTATGTCCGTTCCGTTTGCCTGTTTAAATGATCATTACTTATATTGCGATGTTGCACGTACCCGCATAGCGGTAAAGAAAAATTCCAATAACTCTTTAAATATTAATCCAATCGAAATGTTGCTTATTACAAAACTTAACATCGTGGATAAAAACATTTGCTACGGAACATTTTTGCAAAAACTCCCAAAAAAAGGGAAGTTATTTCGATGTATTCAATTTGGGCCCCATTAGAAACCTTCCACCTCAGTGGTCTATTCTTAAAATCGGACAAACTACCAAAGGTAGTACATATACCAATTTTCATAGAAATCGGTTTGGCCATTTTGCGTGATGCTGAGGTAACACACATAGTATTTATAGCAATAAAGTAGGATATGACAGGGGGGGCCCGGGCCCCCTTGATCCACACCTGGCTCTTTGCAAAGAGCCATAAGAAATGCCTGCCTGTTGTGAAAGAGACCTAAGCGGTTTTGGGGGGGAATTCTCCAAACAATGACCGATGGCATCTAATGTTTCGTTGGTAAGAACCATATGCCATCTTTTAGATTTCTGAGCCTGAACACTTCCTGTGGCCTGAAATTTATTGTAAAGTTCATGGATTGTTGTACGGCCTGGAACTTTTACATGTGGAAACCTTTCTGCAAATCGCACTTGCACCTGGCAAGCTGAGTTAACACATATGAATCGTAAATAAATACACACTGTGCAGTAGAAAACAAATGCTGAACCATAATACACTTTGTGACTAAGTACAATATTAAAAGCGCACGAGTAATAATGCAGCCACACGATATTCAGTTGTGCGAGTAACCTTGTGTATATCAGCTGCTGTTATCGTGTTTCCATCCGCACAGTGGAAAAACACCATGCACCAGTTTTCATGTATTTGGATCTCTCTGTACTATAAGACACAGGATCACCAGTGTTACTTCACTTCCAGAGCAAGCCATGCTAAGTATAAATAAGGAAAAATTGAAGCTATTAACAGTGAAGCAACAAGATTCTAAAGTAAGAACAAATTAGAAACTAAAAACTTCACTTATCTTATATGGCTTTGAGAATGAGCTGGACATAGCTTGAAACCCAGGGTCAGCAGCAAATAATACTAAGATAAGTGAAGTTTTTAGTTTCTAATTTGTTCTTACTTTAGAATCATGCTAAGTATTTTTATACCCAAGAAAGATCCATTGCCCTCTGCCAGGTTTGAACTTGCAACCTCAGGAACCGGAGGCTAGCTCCTAATCATACTTGTAAAAAACCTATTGTTATTACCAGGAAAACAAAATTTCAGTCTTGACAACACATACATTGATGTTAGTTTAGAATTCCATACACCGATAATAAAGTAACCAGGTACATTTTTGAGGATCAACCTTTTTTTTTTGTCATCTCTTGAGGATGACCTTTGCTACTTAATCTATTGGCATTATAGTCACCTTGGAAATCTGATTTAAATCCCTGTATACAGTTGTGCAAATGCATTGTAAAGGTTAAAAATCCATATAAAATAGACCAAAATAATTTATTTCCTGCAATGTTTACTTTCTCTACTTCTTCAACTTCCCTATCTACCACTGTTGTGGTATCGGGGGTTCACCTCGGATCCATTTTCTAACTCAATCCTATCCTCTGCTAGTCTATTGAATGGGACCCAAATCTTTCCTTTATTATTCATCACTCTTTTAACCCCTTCTTCCCACGTTATCTTTGGTCTTCCTTACTGTGCTATGTGTAGTAAATAAGGGAGTATTCTACTCAGAAATTTGACACTGAGATTTCATAGAAATACATGTTTTAAGACTTCTTGAGTTCAAAAAAAGCATTTTTAGAAAAAGGCCTGTGCATGTGTGTGAAACCAAAAGTCATTGAATACTAAACTTGGTATTCAACTTCAGCAGCCTCTAAGAGTGCATGATTTTCAAGAAAATCTCCCCACACCAGACTCCGTTATATAAAATATTTTCCCAAAATTTTTATTTTTAAAAATGGCTTTTGATGATTTTGATTAAAATACCATATGTTTAAGATATTTTGATGACATTTGAAATGCATATCTAGAGTTCTCTGAGAATGCCCTCAGAAGTCCTCATCATCCTGAATGACTTTTGCATAACTGGTAAACTGCAAAAAAGTAGACCTCGCTAAAACACAATTTATGTCAACTATTTCCAAGATAATCATTATTTATCTGAATTTTCCAATACCTATACTTTTCTAATTTCAACTCTATTAGCAATGGTGTACAGTTGTCATGAGATTTCTTGGTATTTATATACATTAGATCACACTTCCAGGCTCTGGTGAGGATAGGGAATAATCTTGGCTAGACAAAAATCCCCCCACCCCCCAAGCAATTGAAGCAGCCACAAGAGGCAGATGCTATGCTGATTGCTAGGTGCAAGCTAGTAAAAATTGTTTTCCATTTGAGAGGTAGAATTGGAACTGAAAAATTCAATGCCACAGCTGGGATTTGAACCACAGACCTTCCACTTTATGTGCAGTAAGTTTGTTGACATAAATAATAATTACCTTCTCAAGGTTATTTAATCCCGGGAGATAAAGTACTTACTATTGTAAGACCCCCTTGGTGTAATTGTCTCTGATGTGAGACTCAGTTTGTGGTCTACTGAGAGAAATACAAGCAGATGGAGAATTCGATATCATACATGCAGGTTGTCACAGTAGTGCAGTGGTTAGAGCAGCAGCACATAAAGTGAAAGGTCTGTGGTTCAAATCTCAGTTGTGGCATTGAATTTTTCAGCCCGATTCTACTGCTCGAACATTGCCCACACACGACTTGTGTGTTTAAAAACACCAGCATTAAATTTGTTGGCATAAATAATGATTTTCCATCCCTGTCAGTAAGTGTACTTGTAGTAAGAATGTATCTACATACAGGCCTTTTTGTTGCAATAAATTGTGTGTTTCTTAAACTTAATTTACACAAAAACTGTTGAATCTATTGGAATACGCCAAAGGAAAAAGTTGTACTTCATTCAATTTTCTGTGAATATAGCCATAAATCAAGAACCTTCAATCAATAATAATTCAGCCAGGTAATGATAAATTTGTTTGATAAAAATATTTTTCTCTAGAAAACTAAACTTTTCAACATTTTGGTATTTAACTTTCTTATTATTCACAACATGAGAAATTCACTGTTAAAGTCTGGCGGATCATTTCACTTCCATCCTGTATACAGTTCATTTTAATTGAAAAAAACCTTTACAGGAGAGAGAGAAATGTAGGTTTAAGGGCATTCAGCTACTTGGTCATCAGAGCCCTTAAAGGACCATTCATGGCAAAAGTCAGATATAAATTTCAATTTAAAATAAAATTACTAGTAAAAATGAAAATAAATATATATAAAGATACATAACAGAGGCAAAAGCCAAAATTAAGACAAAGTTACAAAGATGTCAAAAGAGTATAAAAATTTGATATCTAAAGTTTTAAATACTCAAGCTAAAAACTTCAAAAATCTTTTGATTGCTCGTTTATCATTCACTTGTTTATTCGTTACAGAAATAGCTGTGAGGGTCATTCAGTAAGTTATCTGCGTGAGCATGAAAATTAAATCTAATGATGAAACTCATCTGATTTTAGGGCTCGTCATGACTGTAATGCAGTTAGTCCACTTCGTCTCCAGTAATTGAGTACTCTCAGGAAAAAATGAAACGTCTTGGTTGTCAAAATATCCTATTACAGCTGCCTTGATAGCATTGTCATTGGGAAATCATTGCCCACCAGAACTTTTTTAAGGTTTCTGAACAGAAAGTAGTCACTGGGAGTCAGGTCTGTACTGTAGCCACATTCCTGGATGTGCGTGATTTGTGTGTGGGTGCATAGTCATGAATCAGCAGAACACCAGGTGACAACTTTCAATGGCATTTCTGTTTGATATTCTCATGCAAAACCACCATTGTGGAAGCATAGATGTTTCCAGCAATGGTTGTCTTGTGTGGCATGAATTCTTAACACCTTCTCAGTCCCAAAAAACTAGCCATGATCTTTCTGGCTGATTGTTGCACATGAAATTTCTTGGGGGTAAGAGACCCCTTGTGTTTCCATTGCATGAACTTTGTTTGGCCTCTGGATCATGATGGATCATGTTTCATCCCCCTGTAACAATTCTCAAAAAGAAGTTTTCTGTGTTTGCTCTAAGCATGTCTAAATTCTCTTAACTAAATTGCTGATGGCATGCCTTCTGCTCAGGTATCAACATTTGTGGCACCCATTGGGAGCTGACCTTTAACATCATCAAGACTGTATGGAGACCCCGAAAACTGTGCCAGCTGAAATATCTAGTTCATGAGTTACAACTTTGTTCTTAACATGACAATCTTCCAAAATCATGTGGATCATCTTCAAGATTCCCTGTCCCTCTTAAATTACTTGGATCAAAACCTTAGTTGGTAGAAGCATCACCATATATAGCATTTGTCCTTTCATGGATTTCTTCTGGCCTCTTCCCTTCATTTGTGAGGAATATGGTCACAGAACAGAGTTCCAAATCACTTGTGTTCATTGCAGACCTGTGTGCCACTGCATTTGCCATTCTCTCACTGCCAGCGCTTACCACAAACTGAGTTGTATATGGCTCTGTGACATGTCAAAACATGCATGTGCAAGATCGCACCTGATGTAGAAGTATAACACATGCACACTTTTTCATAAAACTGCATTTTTGGATTTAGGGGTCAATACATATATTTCCGGTGAAATCTTGACACCAAAATTTTGGGCCAAATATAATATTTCCCCTACTGCTAATACGTAGTAGAGAAAGTAAAAATAGTAGCAAAAGAAAACCACTTTACAGGAGATAAGGAATAGAATAAAAATGTGGACAATTTCCTATGAAAAGCAAAAGAAAATTGAGCAGAAAAGTGAAAAAAGAGCGGAGCTGGGAGGAAAGAAGACCTATCGAGGTGCCAGAAGGCTGGGGTTGCAGGGGGGAGGGGGGTGGGGCAAGTAAAGGAGAAGTAAAATGGGAAAGAGATGGCAAAGGCTCTTGTTTGTACTTAGATGTAAAAAGAAAAAACAATGTATAGGAAGAATATACCAGGCAACGAGAGAAGGGATGATGATGTTGAACCAGTCAATCCACTGCTGAATGATGAAGAGGACCCTCTCTGAAATTGGTGCTGTGATTAACATTACAAGTAAGTTGGAGTAGAATATGTTTAGAAATATCTACATATTTTTCAATTTACTACTATGCTCCACTGTTTTCAACACTTCATTTTCATTGGTTTTATATGTAAGGTATGTATATGAAAAGGAATGTACAAATAAATCTACAATAAGGCAGTTCTGGGATATGTACTAGTTTTTAAAATTTTCTCCCTGGTGTTCCGATGACTAGTTTTGTCCCATGTTTTTAGAATAATGTAGATAACGTAAATTGGTTGTGATTCATTGTTTAGATTTGAATGATTTAACAATGCTGCAAGTCAGTTGCGTCAGCTGACAATGAGTAGCCAATAGTAGCTCATCTTACATTGACGTGGCTCTTTCGGACAGCCAATGACAGGGAGCTTAGTGATTTTACGCGGGTTCTATAAGAAACCGCCATGGCCTTGTTCGCCGCAAAAATGGTTCCCATGGAATGGATCTCATTTGGGAAGTTGAGTCTACAAGACCTAAGGACTCTGGAAGCAGTTAAATCACGCCTCTTGAAAACCGCCCTGGGTGTTTCAAAACACAAAGTCGAGGCTAGTATACGAACTCACCAGGGAACCTTTTTTTTTTATAGAGGACTTGTGTATGAAGCTCCCATCCACCGACAGTTCGAATAAACTCCTACATGAAAGAGAGAAGAAGAGAAGGGAAATTTGGCTGGACTTTTATACAACAGAAGCCATGACAAACAGATCCTGGACCAACACAAATCAAGAACTCCGACATCTGGTGAACTCAATAGCAGTGCATGGTTACCACCACAAGAACAAGAGCTTCCATGACTGTGTGTGTGAATTGTGCGACCAACCCTGTGACTATTACCATGTGACCAGCTGTGAAAAACAAGTAAAATCACTGGTGGAACGTGGAACACTGTAAATAATAAACAATGTGAACACTGAAATGCGACAAACAAGATGTGATATTGCAAAGATATGTAATCTATGTAACTTACTCTGTAGATTACTTGTGTGCATTTATTATTGTTGTTATTATTATTTATTATTATCATTATCATCATCATTATTATTAAATACAAAAGATGCTGACACTGCGTCGTGGACTCGCAAGTCAGATGTGTCAGCTGACAAGGAGTAGCCAATAGTAGCCACTCATCTTGCATCGTCTTGGCCACAGTTTATATTATGATGGTCTTGGTTCTTTCAGACAGCCGGCGACAATGGGAGCTCAGTGATCATACACAAAAGATGCCGACACTGTGATCGCAGTTTGCTGAACGAGTTCACAGTGAATGTGCGCGTCGAGAGCGTGGTGTCAGTTCCTCTCTTCCAAGCTCGGACATTAGTCATTAATAACGCCAAAACGTACATAAGTGCCGTTTAATTAAAGTTCACCAAATGAATTCCCTGTCCTGAAAATGCAAGAAGATAGGTGTGGTATATAAGGTGTCGTTTGTAAGGTCTGCGATTGTGGTTTTTACATAGGGCATACTGGAAAAAGCACATTGAAACTGTTCAACATCGTAAACGAATGATTGACAGTAGTGCTCCTACGAGAAAAGTGACGAGTTTTTGCGTAACAGTGCTGCAAAGAAAATGAATTGAACTTATGCACAAGAGAGGGGCACATTCACATATCATCCTCTTGCCCATAAATGTGTAATCATAGCTTCAAAACTCAAGATCGAGACGCGGTGACCTTACACAAACAGTATAAGCAAATGTTATCTTAAATAATGCCGTTTTGGGGGAATAGGTGTGTACTTTCGTGTGCGAATTGGTTGGGGGTAGCTGTCCCAGTAAAAAGTTCAGAAATTATGGTCGCATTTGTTCGTAATCTAGTTGTGATTCAAAATCTGAAGAACAAATCGAAACATCAATTCAGCGGATTTCGCTTCACATTTAGGTTGGCAGTCTCCATCGTGCATACTCAGAACTATGAAGATTGCCTGTTTGTTGTCCTTGCGCAAGAAAAGGTCACAAAAAGCTGGGGGGTGTGTGTGTTCCGGGCTCTCCGAGAGACATAGACTCCGAACAACGCTACAAAGGTAATTACATAATTTTATTTCACTTTTATCAATGTTTTAATACGGAGTTACAGGGGCTAATGAATAGCCAAAGTAATTTTGCCTAAACCAAAGCCCCCCAGGAAGTACCTTCCAAGGGAAAACAAAACTAAAATAACTAACCTGATATTAAAACTAATGGAGCCTATGACCCCTCTCGCTTCCTTTTATAATAAAAGCATAAAGCTCTGTTAAATCACGCCATCTTACCGCTATAGCGCATGCAAACCTAATGAAGGGATTGAGATCCGCCAGATTGGTGGTTTTAAATCAGTTTTAACTTTTTCCAAACCTGTTCGTGGGCATACATACTGAGGGTTTTACGGCAGGCTTTTTAGGCCGTAGTCAAGCCGATGAATTCATCGACTGGATCACAGCCTACTAGCCCGAAACCCACCACCTATTGGACTATTCATGGGCGTCACGATGGCGGGGGGCTAAGGGAGGGCCGCGGCATTTTTTTTTTTTTTATTTGTAGAAGCTAATGCACGCAATGTGAAATCTATTACCATTTCACTATTTTAATTTTGATGTAAAGAACAATTTTTCTTTAGCTCAAATTAATACGGTTATCCACAGCAAATACTATAACTTTTAACAACAAAACAATGAATTAATAACGTTTTGTTGCAAACTTCCAACATGTGCCCCCTCCCCTCTCCGGAAAAGGGTCTGCCGACGCCCATGAAGCGTCTGTGGCGTCTGCCTCACCTCCAAGAGGTCGCGAGTTCGAATCTCGCTTAGAGTAAGTTATACGGATAAGGTTTTTTCCTTAGCCTGAGAGGATGAATGTCGAGTAACTTAAAGCCCTATAAACCTCGGGCCCATTTGAGCATCATTTCACCCATTTCAGTCTTTCACCGTCCGATATGGCATTACGTTGGAGGAAGTAAAAAAAAAGAGGGGGGGGGGGGGCGCGTCGCCCATGAACCTATCTTATACTCGTGCGACTCATTTACATCTTACATTACCAGTTATTTGAAACCAAATTTTCCCATCCTGGATCATTAGGGTTTAGCATTGCGGTTTAGGGCTCTCAATCCTCGGCTGTTTGCAACTTAAAGCTTATTTAATTGGTTGGATGGTAGTGTTTGTTAGTCGTGCTGGCAGTTCTGAATCGCTTAAAGAGCGAGAGGGAGCAAACGACACCTATAATTTTAAATACACAATTATCTTAATTCTGTAGGATTGTTTGTCAGTTATAAATAAGTCAAGTAGATTTTAAATTTTAGGTATTTATTTAATGTCAGGCCAACACACATTTCCGACTTTTGGTCTGTATTTCTTTTATAAATTGGATTTAACAAGCGAATTTGTGCATATTTATAGTTTTGCTGCCAAAAAAAGTGTTCTGCTAAATGCTGAGCTTAATGAAAGGAACATCAGATATTCTGCTAGGCCGGCTCTAGTATGTGATTTTCACCTTGCACATCGACCTCAGAAATGTGAGGTAGGTACACTAATTAATTTTCGTTGTTGGCTTTGATTTGGAACTCGTAAATTACATCCACATATTGATTCATATCCCTCTCTTTGCTTCGCTGTCGGTACCTGCGTCGTCTTGTTGAACACTTCTGCTTCCTGAACAACTGCGGAATCTTCTGGAACATCTTCGACAACCAGCATGGATAGCGACCAAATAACTCAGTGCATTTATAAAAGTTCTTTCTGCTTCCGCCAATCTTGACAATTGGTGTTCGGTGTTTGCAGTTGGACAGCTGGCAACCTTTTTTTGAGTGTTCCTGCGTATAAAATTTACCTTAGAAACACTTTTGTGAACCTTGGGCTTGCGCATTTTTACGATTTTCGTTGCGAATAGACGCTGGAAAAATGTTGTATGTCTTCGGCAATCAAGACTTTGATGTTGACTGATGTTTGCGTGCTATGGCAACAGAACAAACGGGAGGAAAAAATCTGACGTGTTGCACTCACATGACTTTCGCTACTCTTGCACTAACCATACTTACAAACTCTTAATCCTATATCTTCGTGTTAGTTGAAATAAACATTTGCAGATATTATCTTATTTCCTTGTAAGTGCAAGGGGAATATTACAATACATAGGCTTTGAACGATGGTCAAATCTTTTAAAGCTTTCAAAGTCCCTTCTCTTTGCACGATTACCATATAAAAAAAAGAATAATGATGTTCCATTTGACAGAAGCATAAGCTCTCCAAAACTCACTCAAAGAACAAGGCATGTCTCCTAAATGGTTCATTCTACAAAAAATGTATTCAGACAAATTATGTGTTTCAGCAAGATCTACATTAAATGTTGTATCACTCCGCCGCCACGTGCATTCGCAATGATGCAACACAGTTACCGCTACGCGTAGGTATAATGTGGATTTTACACTACTAAAAGGCTATATTTACTTGATCCAAATAACATGTAGCACATGGAAATTAACTGCTCCTTACGTCACCTCTGTCCACAGTAACACTTCTTCATTTCCTACTCACAAACTCGAAGCCAATCTCCGGAAGCAGTTGTGGAGGGAAGTTCGTTTTAAATGTGGAAGACCGGGATCAGAGTTAACTGCCAACGGCACTTTGTTTAAGGTGGGGGTTCATTGTTAACAAAGAACTGGTGAACTTTTCGACGGATTGCAGATCTCACAAATTCTCGCAAACTATATCCAACATTTCCCTGGCCATGAACGTCGGCAGACTTTTTTTCAGGGAGGGGGGGGGGGCAAATGTTGGAATGTTGCAATCAGATAATATTAATTCATTATTTTGTTTTCAAAAGTTATATTTGTTGCGGATAACCGTACAAATTTGCGCTAAATAAAAACTGTTGTTTACATAAAAATTAAAATAATAGTTTAATAGTCAGCACATTAAGTTCATTAATTTCAAAGGGGGGCGCGGGCCCCCTTGCTCCCCCCTCCCCTTCGCGACGCCCATGTACCTGGCACGTGGTCGCTTTTTGCCGGGAGTTCTGACTCCACCAACTGAGGATTTTTTCTTTGCATGTGCTGTAAATACTTGCAACTGACACACCGGTAAACTCGGATGTTAATTTCATCACGTCTTCGATAGCAAGTTCGGGATATTTCTCGCAGAATTTGTTAAAAACGTTCAATATTATTGTCTTTGCAAAGGTTTGCCACGCTTATGTTTCACAACACTCACTTGTTCCGCCTTTCATACTGAATAATGCGCGCGCTGAATGAATTAGGCTGGTTACAGATTCACTTAACTGTGTATTCCTACACTTTAACTATGCTTAGTACACTTAGTTCGTGCTTTAGCAGACATTAAGTGAGATTTCAGACCTTAGTAACAGTATTTCTTCAAGGGACTATTTAGATGGCGAAAGCGTCGAGAGGGCGCGCTGTGGTCAAAACGCACGTGGCTTTGTTTACTCTACTCTCCTTTAATCTCTTGATGAACAGAGTATACATAGGCTATAGTTAGAAAAATCAAAATATACATTTCATTTTTCATAAAAATATCTCAAACATATGGCATTTTAAATCAAAATCGTTAGAGCCATTTTCAAGAAAATCAAAATTTTCCATTAAAGGGTAGTTTAGGGTGCGGCAATTTTCTTCAAAATCTTCGTGCCGTATCCTTGAAACACATTAAATTTACACACCAACTTTGGTTTTTAACAGAATTTTCGTTTTTGAGTTATGCTGTTCACCGACAGTTCAAAAAGTTACAAAGAACAGGTTTTTGTGAGAAGCTTTGAAACATCGCTCAGCTAAATAAGCAACAGGATACTCAGTGAGTAGAACTGTCAGAGCAAGGGTGGACAGTGAGCAGTGTTTGTACCAAGGTTACAATAGAACAGAACAGTTGTGAGAGTCAAGGTCACAACAAGCAGTAATTGTGCTAATGATAAAACACAACTTTTTTTTTGTGATTGAGTTTTAGTAATAAATAAAGGGACATTAAAAGTAACCAGACTTGTCATTTGTTACAATATCTAAAACATGTACACGCAGTTCCATATATGCCATCCCTGTAGTTTTGGGAGGCATTCTACTGACCTTCACAGGTAGTATATGTATAGCATGAAGGAAGTGTGTATCCATATACAATGTTTACTTTTTTGCACATGCAGTGGCATGTTTTAGGTGCACGGTTCTAAATAATTTACATATTATAAACTGAAAGTAGGACAAGTACTCTTTCAGTTGATAAATTAATGTGCACCAAATCCGGCCAAGACAACATGTTACACGTTATTGAATTGAGTTCTGCAACAGAACGGGTCATGTCATGTAGGAAGTGCATTCAAAACTGGCCAAGTCAATGTTTCAATAACATCCCACTTCGGTGTTTTCGCTTTGAAACCTTATTATCGCCAGCTCAACAAACCATCAGCTCTAAATGGATATGCACAAGTTAAAAATAATTTATTACTTGAGCTGCAGATGTTATGCTGGTACAAATGACCTTTTTAACTGGTGCAAAAGCATTTTCCTTAAGGCCATGTTATTCACATATACCAAGAATATGCCAGATATTGTAATCTAATGTAAAGTAGGATTCAGACGTGTAAAATATATCTATCAAAGTCCGTTGTTTTAATAGAGAATTCGAGTTATTTTTTATGCTGAATCTCCTCTGTATTAAAGCTTAAAGTGAAGAGATAAAAATACTGTCTTTTTTTTTAAATTTTCTTATTTATTACTAATTTTTGTTCTACTTTAATATGATACTGCATTTTTTATAATTAATGAATAAATTGTTTTTTGATTGATGTTGGGTACCAATTGAAATAAAAATTATTTGAAAGATTTAGAATTAGAAAAATGTCTGTCTGCAATAAAACCGGCCAAGTCGAAACTTAAAATTTTGAAAAAATATAGTAAATCATTATTATGATTTTCCATATTAATATATGAACCCGTCATATGGAGTCTAATAAAAGTGAAACAAACATATTACTAATTTTCATTGGTTTGTGTGCAGAAGTTTTTAATGAATACTGAAAAAATATTTTGTGACTTGGCCGGTTTTGATACTAAATGACTCAAATAAAGAAAGACTGCAAAGGCTCAATGTTTTAGCTCAGTTTCTCAGATAATGGAACTAATACTTTTAATCAGAAAAAAAAATCATTCTTTTAAAAGTGCCTTCACATTTTTTCAGAGTATATTAGCAGCATTTTCTAATACTTAAGTAAACTGAAAATAAATTATAGTATTTGACTGAAGTTGATATTATTATTTACAGAGAAATATGTTTTTCCTTTTGTGAAGTTGTTAGCATTAATATTCCTTTTCTCTTTAGCATAAATTATTTTGTCGAGTTAGACTGTTGTCTCTCTCTCTCATACACACACGTGCCCACGCCCACATGCACGCACACACACCTTTTTCTAACAATGCTTCTTTTTGGATTTATGGAGTTTCAAAACTGTTTCTGGTGAAATCTCGATATCAAACTTATGGGTGAAACACAATGCTTTTATACCTAGTAGAGAAAGTAAATAATACGAATGACTTCCCATCTGAGAAAACTAGAAGTATTGGAAAGTTAAAATGTGTAACAAGGAACATCTTGGAAATGTTCACTCCACAAAGAAGTTGTATTGGACATAAATTGTGTATTTCAATGAGATCAACATTTTTGTTCAGTAGGATTTGTGGTGGACGAAGCAGTGCTGGGGAGGGTTTCTTCCAGGTTCTCCGGTTTCCCTTGCCATCTCATTCCACCGGTGCTCCATCATCAGTGTCACCACCTGTGGTGCCGTATGTAGTAAAAACAGACGTTGAACACTACACACAGTAGGATTTTGTCTATCTGTCACTGTTTATGAGTTATGCAAGTCACTCAGAATGATGACTTCTTAGGAGATTCCCAGAAAAATAAGATATGCATTCTATTTGCCGTGCAAATGTCTTAAACATATGGCATTTTAATCAAAATCGTTTGAGACATTTTACAGAAAGTTAAAATTTTCCATGTAAAGGGTAGTTTAGGGTGGAACAATTTTCTTCAAAATCTTTGTGTCGCATCCTTAAAAGATAGTAAACTTAAATACCAACTTTGGTTTTTTCACCGGCTTTTCGTTTTTGAATCATGCTGTACACAGACCTTTTTCTAAAAATAGTTGTTTTTTTTTAATTCAATTTAGGAGGCTTCAAAACATATATTTCCAGTGAAATCTTGACAGCAAATTTTTGGGTGGAATACAATACTTCCCCTACTTACTATACGTAGTAGAGAAAGTAAAAAGAAGATGGAAGAATAAACTTTAAGGATAGTTTGTAGAAGAGTGAGTAGAGAGTCTTGTAAAGATTTTACCATCAGCCACCACAGTACTGCTGCTTATTTACTGGCTGCCACTTTTAGTTCTTATGGGGTATATGGTTTTGTATAGTGTGTTCAATAGGAGTTTATAATAGTGATCTATTACTAATGTATATGACTACACCATACTTTAGGTTGCAATGTAAACAAAGTGCAAAATTGCATTCCTCTATTGATTGCTCTGATTGGCAGAAATATGGTACAACTTAAAGTGTGCATTATGTGAACAGTGATCATCATGGAGCAACTTCTGCTTTTGAACTCTGGGTTGCATAGAAGTACACTGCCATCTAGTGACTTTTGCTTACAGCCATAGAAGAAAGTGAAAAAGTGTATATATTCTGCATTCTTACCTTAAAATACAATTATATTGTTGGGTACTTATCACAACACTGTGTAAATATGTTTAAAACAATTTGCTTGTTGCCACTTCATAATGGCTTCCCTGGGTGAACTCCATGTTCATTCCTTCTATGGCTGCATGCACAAGCAGTTTGTGTCGCAGTTAAATGTGCTAATAATAATGGATTTAACTATTAATGTATTCCATTTATTCTTACTAAAAGCTTCTCAAACTGTTTTTGCAAATAATTCTTGTAGTTAATTTAAGTTTGGCATAATTGTGCAAGTTACTTAACAGACTATATTTTCATTTGCGCTTGCTGACATGGAAGTTATGCAATTTAGTCTGCCAATGAAGTGTTACAGAAACACATGCTGTTGTTTACCTTGGAACGAAACGAGGTATAACAGGTGGAAATTCGAAGCTACAGTAATTTCTTCCATGGGGAAACAGTTACTTGGTGAGAATGGTACCAGCAGTACAAGAAACATGTTCAATTAAGTGAAGTTTAGTGCTTCAAATTTCAGGCACATTGGCCATGTGAGTGTAAAATACAGAACTATTGCTTAAACTTGTGCCCTGCCTAACAGGAATTTTCTGGTACCAGGAAGCATCCTATTTGCTGGCAGAGTCAGATATTCATACCCTGTAAAACTTCAAATGCATACATTTCTCAAGCAAATAACTACAATAACCACACCTTTTTCTTAGAACATGTTGGAAATTCCTCATACTGCCACAGATCTGTCACACTTCGTCCATTAAAAAAAATTGTGTAACACAGTGACCCAGTATTGATTGTTAGTGATATCCAATTGCTGAGGTTAACTTTATTCTTTATCATGTGGATGCAACTCCTGAGAATTTCATTAACAACATTGGGAGGTTAATTTTATGAGGTTAACTTACACCAATACTTAAAATTTAAATATAGCACCAACTAATCATTAGAACAAATTAAAATTTGGTGTGATTATAGTCGAGTATTTGTGCATTTAGTTACTGTATAGCAGTTAAATTATACTCACAGAATTCCCTGCAATAGGAGCATAAAGCACACTATGTATCCTGAAAAAATGAAATGTTGCACCTCATATTTCAGGTGCACTTTTCTTGTAGGAATTTGCAGCTACAGGCACCAAATTTTTATCTGAATAACATAACGCACAGCTTGACATGGCTGGTTAAATAGAAATCACATACAGTTTGTATTTTGCGTAAAAAATATTTAATTCTATATAAGAAAAACGTGATAAAATCTTTAAGCATTAAATTTTTTATAATCCACATTATATCTCAAATTTATAACCGATTTAGCAGGCAGGATTATTAATAAATACTAAAACTTTGATGTTTATATCTGTTACAGTTTTTGAGAAACATGCTCCTTAAGTATGAGAAATCAGTGTTTCTGGAAATCACAAGCAAAGATGAAGTACCAGTCTATTCACATTACACGTACTGTAAGAACATGTCTGCTCCATATTCTTGCTCATTTAGGTTTTCCATTGTCTTGTGTTTTTCTTTCCTTAGTTTCATCGGGATAACAATCCCAATGCTTAGAAATCAGAATTTATGGCCATGCGGTCTAAGGCAAGCTTGGAGTAACCTATTGAGCCAAGGATCGTTGGAATCCTAGTAAAATGTATATTCTGTGCTCAAGAGAAACTGTGGTCAAGGACGGGGAGGGCCCAACTAAAACAATCGGTGGGATGGCATGGTTCGATGCTGACGGGTTTTGATTGAATGTAGATATATGCATTTTATCGCTTTTTATGTAAAAAAAAAAAGTGTCTTTCATAGTGGAATGCAATATATGGGCTCAATTGACTCTGCTAGCATCACATGTTTACAGCATGATGTCATGGTATGGCTGTTTGCTGTGGTCGGAGGTTTGTGCCTACAAAGGAAAAAAGTAGTTTTTTTTATTTACTTTCTTTTTGCTTTCTCTACTGGTAAGTAGAGAAAGTATGGTATTCCACCCAAAAATTCAAAGTCGAGGTTTCACTGGAAATATATGTTTTGAGACTTCCTGAATCCAAAACAAGCATTTTTAAAAAAAGGGCCGTGTGTGTGTCAGTCAGTCTGTGGACAGCGTGACTCAAAAACAAAAAGTCGGTTAAAAACCAAAGTTGGTATTTAAATTTAATGTCTTTCAAGGATACGACACAAAGATTTTGAAGAAAATAGCCCCACCCTAAACTACCCTTTACATAGAAAATTTTGCTTTCCTTGAAAATGGCTCTAACGATCTTGATTAAAATGCCATGTTTTAGATATTTGTATGACAAATGAAATGTGTATTTTGAATTTTCTGGCTAAAGCCTATGTAGTCCTGTTTATTCTGGATGACTTTTGAATAACTCTTAAACCGTAAGATAGACAAAATCCTACTGTACAAAAAAATGTAGATCTCGCTAAAACACAGAATTTATGTATAAATAATGTTTTTTGTAAAGTGAACCATTTCGAAGATATTCCTTGTTATTTGTTTCAGTTTCGGAAAACTTAAAATTTTTGTGAAATGGAACATTGTTGTTCATTTTTTTTATATGTTAGTGCAAATACAACAGAATCTCAAAGTTTTAAAAGATTTGACTATTGCTCAAAGCGTACTGTATTCTAATATTCCCCTTGCGCCTACAAGGAAATAAGCAATAAGATAATTTGTACAAATGTTTATCTCAACTAACACGAAGAAGATATAGGAATAAGATTTTGTAAGGATGGTTAGTACAGAGTAAAGAAAGTCATGTGAGTGCAACACCACATATTTTACTCGTCACATGCTACCCCAACTCTATGTTGTGTATATAATTTTAAAGCTGAATAACTGGACAATCTTTTAAAATTAAAAACAAAACTTTGATTTTTGGAAACCTATAGACCTTCCAGTGTCCTTAAAAAGATTCCTGATTTATGTGCTAGCTATGTAGCAGATTTCTTTGGGCTTTGCTGTAACTTTTCTCCAGTTCCCCTAAATCTGTTCACAAGATTATGAACCGTTTCTCCGTGAGGTGCACAAAGACCAGAGAATCTTTCTATAAATCACTGTCTCGTTTCTCTACAACAATTTGTGCATAGGAATCATAAATGAAAATGCTGAATGCTAAAGTATACAGACTTTCTGGTATTATAACTGCAATAACACACAACACTCAATCTGTGTACAAAGACATTGGGTCAACTTAGCCTGTGTACAAACAGAAGGTAACAAAACCAATTAGAGACAGCACTGTACAGGGCAAACAATGCCCTGTAACATGGCCACATGTTCAAATGAAGTATATTTTAATATACTCCAGATATAAATTTTGTAAAGACTGTGGTTTGAAAAAACATGTAATCCATTGAATGTGATATGCTGTGCTGTTTTAATAACTTGTACCTGAAAAGATTATACATAGGGATGCTGTATTTAAGCAAATACTTGGACAATCCAAAAGCAAGGTCTCGGGACTACAGGGAAACTGCTTGTGTGGCTGTCAGTCACAGTACTATGTTTGTTGCTTTCCCCCACTCTTTGTAGATAGATATAGGTGATGCTGCGTTCATCTTGGCTGTTACCACCAGGTGCGAAGTTCACACAGTTATTCAGTATTTTAATGCAAAGGGTGTTAAAACAATCAAAATTCATCTACACTTTATAGAAGTGTATAGAGAGTTTATGGATGCCAAAAACATCTGCAAGTGGCATAGAGATCAATCAACAAATGCCAATTCGTTGGTTGGCATAAAAAAAATAAAAATTGCCATCTTAAGGTTACTTAAACCCAAGACATGAAGTGCTTACCATCATAAGTTGCCCTTAGGGTATTTATCTTTGATATGAGATTCCCTTGTGGTCTACTGGGAAAGTACGAATTGGCTGGGAACTTTAATATCATACTGACATGTTAGCTTGGTGGTTAGAGCAGCCGCTCAATAAGTGGAATATCCGTGGTTCAAATACTGGCTATGGCATTGAATTTTTCAGTCCTGATTCCACCTCTTAAACATTGCCCACACATGAGTTTTGTGTTTACAAACGCAGCAATAGATAATATATTACAATATTTACAGTCTGGAAGTGATTTTATCCAAAAGTGTTATTTGAGAACAATATTTGCTGTAGATGAGTATGTTCATGTTTTGTGTTCGTGTTCAAGCATAATATTGTTTGAAAGCATGCTACTTTAACTCTGTGATATTTGGAGTTAAAAATAATGCTTTTATTTGGTAGGTTGGCAGTACTGATTTTTGGCATAAGTTTGTCTGTAGTTTAGTGTAAGTTGGCCAATTTGGTGATATTCTATCTGTTAGGTTGCATTAGTACCACCAACTGTTTGTAAAATATAATCATGATAAAGTTAGGGCCATAATTGGTGCTACTGCGTTTGTTACATTGCCACAGAAACCCTTGTTTTTGAACAACACGTTACAGAGAAGCCAATTGATAGATTTTAAAACAAGATTCTGTTAAGATGCCTTATTAATTCATTAATCTGTGGGCACCATTGTATTGCTTGTATTTGTATTATTGTCTTGAACTGTTTTAGAGCAGTATGTGCAATATAGTTAGTGTTATTTTTGTGTTTGCAACACAGTGGTACATTAAATATGTATTACAATATTTACAGTCTGGAGGTGCTTTTATCCAAAGGTGTTGTTGCAGAACAAGGTTTGCCGCAGATGCACATGTTCATGTTTTGTGTGGTAACAATGTTCAAGCGTAATATCGTTTGAAAGCATGTTACTTTATCCCTGTGATATTTGAGGTTAGAAATAATGCTTTTATTATGTAGGTTCGCAGTAGTGCTTTTTGGCATAATTTTGTCTGTAGTTTAGTGTAAGTTGGCCATATTGAATTCTTGTGAACTGCTGATAAGTTGTTTCCCCTCTAGGAGACCTTACTTTTGGGATTACCCTGTAGAAAACCTCAGCATGTGAGAAATAATATAAAAAAGAAGATTAACATCTAATACTTTATTTAAAAACTTTGAAAGCTGGGTTTATACAGTTAGTTCATATAGTGACGAGGCCTGTATTGATATCTGCATTTGTTGTAAAATCTCATGTTGACCAAGTCAGATACAAAAAAACAAAACTTATATACAAAGTTAAAAATAGCCCATTTAAATGGGTGGTTTTAATTCCATCATCACAGAATCACTAAGTAGTGACAAAATACATAGCTCAGAAGCAGAAGTTTAATTTCATATAGTAGCTTTTTATATATATGTATATATATATATATATATATATATATATATATATATATATATATATATATATATATATTCCCCCCTCCCCCCTATATGTGTACAAAATGCAGTATTAGTAAAACAGAAACTAAACTTCATAACTTCTCTTTTTACACAAAATATGACCTCACTTAACAGTTAGCTATGGAGATCATTCCCTAACTCCAGTTTAAATGTTAAAGCACAATTAGCTAACTGGCAAGCAAGCTGGATTCCACCATAAGTTTATTGTCTGATTATTCATGTTAACCAAAAGTGCTTTAATCAACACTAATACTTTTCTTGTATAAGATATACTGATGCTTTATGTCTCCGTAAATAACTGATCATTTAACACATTGTTGATGCACCACTTGGAATAGAGCAAAAAATTGTTTCAGTTACAATGTCAAGAATCTTGGTGGCAGTTAAAGCAATGCTCTAGGTTGCACACTAGCAGGAGTATAACAGCAGCATTTCTTCAGTCACACAAACCCACAGCATGCGATCTACCAGAAGCTGGCTTGGAATGCTGTTATACATTCATACTTGAGTTGGCAGTTATATAGGAAGTTTACCATTACTATATGCTTCCTAGTACTTGCCATTACTTATGTGGGGATGGGAATAAGGTATTAAGTTCTATGAAAAGTTACTTTTCTTTAGAAGAATCCTATGGTTTAACAGTTTCTTGTAATAATACAGTACAATAGTTTTATCAGAACTACAAATGTTTATATGTGTGGCAACACCTCCATTTTTAAAACATGGTTAATAATTTACATTCAGCTCCATCAGTGACTTGGGGCAGAAAAATATATTGCATTTCCTCATGTTAAAGGATGCACATAATAAATATGGATAATGGAACGTGGGTTAGGAGCTGGAGGTTATACCGCTGCAACAGCCAGATTTGGACTGGGCTGCCAATTCGTCTTCATCCTCGACAACAACTACATTGCGTCGTGTACTGCCTGATCGTCCTAGTGAACCAGCTTTCTGAAGGTCTTCATTCTGAGCATGCTCGATCATCCTTTGACTTAATTCAAAAAACATTTCTTCTATGCCTTGATTGAGCTTTGCCGATGTATGAAAATGCTTTGCTCCTACAGATGTAGCATATCTGTAACAAAGACCAACAATTAACATTGTTATGGAGGTATACTGTGTCTATTGTTTCCCCTTGATGCTGCTAAGGTTTCCTTACTGGGTGCTTTAGCCACTTCACGCTCTAATTATTTTCTGAGAAATGGTAAAAACACATATTTTAAGAGGTGGAATCAGAACTGAAAAATTCAGAGGCATAGCCGGGATTTGTACCACGGATCTTCTGCATTGAGTGGCTGTTTTAACCATTAAGCTACCATGGCCAACTTGCCAGTACAACATTAAATTCCCCAGCTGATTTGTAGTTTTTCCCGGTTAGACCACTGAAAAATTAGATACCATAGCCAGAATTTGAAGTTAAAGTAGCCGCTTGATGCGGAAGATCCGTGGTTCAAATACCAGCTATGGCATTGAATTTTTCAGTTCTGAATCCACCTCTTAAACATTGCCCACACACAGCTTGTGTGTTTAAGCTTGTTGACATAAATAAATAAATAAATAAATAAATAAATAAATAAATAAATAAATAAATAATAATAATAATAATAATAATAATAATAATAATAATAATAATAATAACCATCATATTACTAAAAACATGCAACAATATATAGAAACAACAATGTTTTTTTTTACTATCCCAAGTATTCTCGAGTTTGTTACATTGCTCTTTATTGTGTTAAAATATAACGAAAAATGCTTTAGCCCTCTTATTACAACCAATAGCTCACCATCAAAATAGAGGCAGAAATGCTGAGTGATGTCATTGTTAGGATCCACTGTAAAGTTGAGGCTAGAAGCTGACGTAAATGGATATCTTGGTGAACTGGGCTTACACTGTTAGCTGTTTGCAATTACACCCATTGTCTTACTGCGCTTAGATCTACAGAATTACTTGAATCAAAATCACTTTCAGTTAATGCCTGTGAACTGTAGCTGCCAGATTCCTCGAGAGAAATACTATCATTCCAAATTGTATTTAATTTTGGAGTTTGATGCATTGCAGGATTGTAACCTCCATTGTTGGAAAAATGTAAATATTTCTTCAATGGAGTCAACATACTAATTCTAGATATCACAGAGCACTACGATAGTCATTTTATCTAGTGGTGTGCGCTAAATTAAAAGGTTCTGAATGAGAATAGTTGGAATAAAGCCACAGAGAGCAAGTTTATACACAGAGAACTAAGTTTGAAATGTATACAAGATAACTCGGATTAGAAATTTTTTGACCATTTCTTAATTACGAGTGTTCTTGGGATAATAGGTGACGTGGTTATAATGGTTCCTCAAAATAAATGCACAATTAAAATTTTTTTGAGTTTAGAAACAAGATAAAACTTCAGAAAATCTCGCATCTATTGTTAAGGGGACAAGGCTGTCTGAACACACAAAAATTACACCTTGGTGAGTTAAATTACCACTACTCTTTGAAGTTCTCAATGGTCTTTCCTTACCTTTTTATGAATTATTCTGTAAATTATGACAATTATTTCAAGTGGTTATTTGCATTGATAGCTTATGTGGTTGAGTATATCCAGCATAAAAATAATATTTACTCTAAAAACATATTAATTCACATACCTCTTTCTCTGAAATTACTTGAAATACAGAATCACACTTCTGTATGTTTGTTCTTTGTATAATTAGCTATCTTCTGAACCTCAGATATTTAGTTATGTATATCAGTTAACTATATATTTAAAAAAAAATTATTTGCAAAGCGAAAAAAGTAAAAATCTGAAAAAAAATTTGCATTGCTGTTGCTTTCTTAAAACCACTGATATATGCTATAAAATTATTATTATTATTAGAATTATTATCATCATTATTATAATTTCAATTGTGTTTTATACAAGTAGTGAAAATTTCAGCTCTTTACCTCTCATACTTTCTGTTACTTCTAGCATAACTGATAACACAAAACTAACATTAAGAACAGCTTTTGTCACACCTGTAATTAATTGCAACATTCAGTTTGCAGTCTTCTTGTGTCTAGGGTTAACATGTGAGGCTGTAGTTCCTGAGGTTATGGGTTCAAACCAGACAAAGGGCAATAGTTTTTTTTCAGGCATATAAATACTTAACATGCCTTCCTTTGAAAGGGAAATAAAGCCGATGACCTTCTGTTGTAGATTTATAGCACATAAAAGAACCTCAACCCTGATTAAAAGATCTCTGAGCTAAATTAAAAGGTTTTCACGCCCAATATAGAATGTGACATTAAATAAAAGCTCAGTTTCATGAAGCTTACTTGAGACTCAACATTGCAATATAACAGATGTGTTTCATTGTATCTCAAGTGTCAACTTTACATTATAGTTCTTGGGATATACAGTCAAACCTACTTTATACATCACCCAGTTTTATGTAATTCGTTTTTATACGTAAATTTTTTAGGTCCTGGCAAACTGTAATTTAGAAATGTGTTAATAGATCCTTATTTATACGTAATTCACAGTTATACATATTAAATTTCAGTGAATTACAACTGAGGTTTACATAATTATAATGAACATACCACATGCCTACCTTAAAAGAAACTTTAGGTGCATTTTCCTTATCTTCTTTCTTTGGAAGTTTGAAAACGGTGTAGTAATAATCAATTTAAACCAAAAAGGTGAGTAGATTAATAACACTACACAACACTTACTTATAATTTGCTGGAACATGTTCTGAAGGCTTCACTTTCCGCTGTTATCAACCGGGCATTGACTGCTTCTCCCTGATGTGGATGGCGATGTTTTCTCTGAGGTCTCCTCTGGTGGTGGTTCAAGGAACTTGCTGAAGATATCCTTCTTGGGGATGTCGAAATTGAATACTCTCTTTCTATTTTTCAAAATGAAGATTTGTTCCCACATTGTTTTCCCGTTATGTGTTTTAGGAGCTTCGGTTTTGGCTTTATGTTGTAATTCTCTGTCCAAAAGTGGTTGGCAACTGCTGATTTTTCCAACTGTTTGTTTTTTACATTTTTAAAGTGTTCCTTGGATCTTATTTCTAAATTTCTTTTTGTTTTTCCTATATACACTTTATTACAGTCACTGCATTCAATTTGGTAAATGGCAGATTTTTTATTGGGTGGGATGGCATCTTTGATTTTTTATGGAGTAGTGGTTCACATCCCTGAGAAAGATATGTTCAGCAAATTCCTTGAACCACCACCAGAGGAGACCTCAGAGAAAACATCGTCATCCACACCAGGGAGAACCAGTGGATGTCCGGTTGATAATGAAGGAAAGTCAAGCCTTCGAAACATGTTCCGGTAAAATATAAGTAAGTGCTGTGTAGTGTCATTAATCGACTCACCTTTTTGGTTTAAATTGCATTTTCCTTATACCTGTTGACCAAGACACAAGCTGTGTGGGTGGCTTTCGGCCATGGAAATAAAAGATAAACATGTCTGCTGGTAGAGCTGGTGGTTTTTGGTCTGACAATGTCATAGCAAAAATGAGAAGTAAAGATAAAAATTGCAGTATCTGTGTTCACTATTGAACAGCCGGTTTTGTGTTTCAGTTTTCAATTGCTTTTTATCAGTCATGGAGAACAGGAAAAGGAAATGTTATACACTAGATCAGAAAGTAAAATTCATATGAGAGGTGGAACTTAATCCACACAAAACCAAAATCAAAGTTGCTTATACCACGCTACATACAATTGGTAACAGAATGAGGAGTATGCACTTAATGCAAGTAAAGTGAAACAAGTCAAATTAACTGATTTCTTTAAAGCAGGACCAAGTTGAACAATTTTCTTTGTACATATCTTTATTGTTTGTAAAATGTTGCACTGTATTACATTTTTTGTTTAAAAAAATATGATTCATTGTCAAAATCTCATTTGTAATCTTCTCTCTTCCCCTTAATATATACATAAATCATGTTCAACTGTAATTGATATATTGTGATTCGACAAACACTATTCTTAGTCAACAAACATAATAAATATTTAGAGGCTAAGTTTCATTTATCTTTGGCAAGTTGTGAATACTTCAAATGACATGCCAAAGATATATGACTTAACACAGATAAGTGAAGCTTTGTCTCTAAATATTTATTATATTTGCTGATTTATACTGCTTCACAATCTATAGTTTCAATTCTTTTGGTTTATTCACTATTCTTAATGTTATTTTCCATGTTATCAATTGAATAAAAAATACAGAGATTTCTTATGAAAAAATGTAAGTTTATGTGGAAAATCATATTTGCTTATGTTTTTAAATCACCAACATCTACTTGAATGAGACCATTCCGTAACTTCTTGCCTGTTAGTCATTTTTCAATCATTCCTATTTTTGTTTCAAAAGGTAATTTCAGTGGAAGTTTTACTGACCATTGTAAGGAATTTATGCACTTATGTATTTGTTTCAGTGTTGCTAGCTTAAGTTTGTACTTATTGGTGTCCAGATTGTTTAATTTGAAATCATTTTTGGATAAAATGGTTAGAGAAAGTGGTATACTTACTCTTCTGCATCCTGTATAGATACATTTCTCTGCTTCTCCAGGTCTACTTTATTTCCAGCAATAGCTAGACATATGTCACTGCCAAGCATCTTCTTCAATTCTTTTACCCAATTTTTTACCTTCAAAAATGAAAACAAAACTTCATTAAACAGGAACATCTGCTAAATGATGGTTAGTCATTAAATCTTCATATGAAACTGTACCCAACATTTGTCTTCAAGTCTTTTTATTCAGGAACATTTATAATTGGTGGGAACAGAATGTTAACACCTTTGTTGTTACTTCTCACTCAAGAATGACCTAGCTATTGAGGGGCCCTTAAATTCTGCCCGCTCACTCAACAATGACTAAAATGATTACAATGATGGTGTACAAAGTTCTTAGGTTCAGCCAGTTTAATAATCATATTCTGAGGTCCTGTTTACAGAAAAGGATTCATAATTACTTTTACCAAACGTGGTGGTATAATGGGAAACAGAGAATGCATATGTCACACGATTTGGGCTTTATGAAAAGTGTTTTATGCCTAAGTTAATTTTTCCCACAACTTTGGTTATTTGCAAAGCGTTGCAGCATGCCAGCACAGCTTTAAATTCTTGAACTGATTTACATTTCCCCAGTAGACCATTTTGATACTTTCATATATTTAGGGAGTGTAGTTACAAAAACAGGTGAAACAAAAGGGGACGTGGAAAGGATTCTGCTAGCAAATGGAACATTTGTGCAACTGTTATGGCAGAATAAAAACATCTCACTAAAGACAAAACTCAGGTTAACACTTATGTAAAATCAGTCCTCCTCTATGGTTGTGAAACCTGTAAAGTTATAGATGCAATAAACAAAAAGATTATTTATTTATGCCAACAAACTCACTGTTGGTGTTTTCAAACACACAAGCCATGTGTGGGCAATGTTTGAGAGGTAATTGTCTCTGCTGTGAGACTGCCTTTGTTGTTTACTGGGAGAAAAATACGAATTGGTTGGAGAATTCAATGTCATTCTGGAAGATTCTCACAGTAGCTTAATGGTTAGAGCACCTGTCTGGTAAGTGGAGGGTCTGTGGTTCAAATCCCAGATGTTGCATTGAATTTTTCGGTTCCACTTCTACCTCTCAAACAAAAAGATGTTTGAGGTGGATTATGAACATAAGATGGCCTGGAAATAATAACAAACGAAGAACTATGAAAAAGAACCAATCAACTTCAAATACTATCAAACCAAACAAAGAAAGTGGAATTGGATAGACCATATGCTGAGGAAGCCAGTTCATTGGAATCCTCAAGGTGTAAGGAGAGGGGACAACCTAGGAAACCACAGAAGAGATCAATAGAAGAGGCGGCAGCGGAATGTGGGAAAAGTTGGAAAGAATTAAAATGGTTGGCTGGAAATAGAGTACGCTGGAGGAAATTCACTTCTGTGCTATGTTCCATCTAGAAGTAACGGGAAATAAGTCAGGTCAGTAGACCACAAGGGAATCTTATTCAAGACATTTACCCCAATGACAACTTACAATTGTAAGTACTTAGGTCCTGGCTTTAAGATTTTAAATCAATAGTCATCAGTTGAAGAATTCAGAGCTGTGCTGGCATGTTAAGAGCAGCCACAAAGAATGGAAGATTTGTGGTTCAAATCTTGGTTATGGCACTGAATTTTGTATTTTTTGACTCTACCCTACAGAATTCTTGTTGTGAAATGTTTCTCAAACTCCTCAAAGCAAAAAGACACCATTAAGTTTGGAATCAGAGTTTCATGTTTCTTTCATTACAGCATTCATCAAGAGCACATCCCAAAAACTTTCAAATGTTAAATTTCCAGGGCTCCAAAGTAAGAACAAATTAGAAACTAAAAACTTCACTTATCTTAGTAATGTTGCACGTTCTTTTTGCACAAACTGACCCGGGTTTCAAGTTGGAGACAACTTGGCTTCTAGCTTTCTGCTTGTTTGAGCATCATTTCATTCATTGTCCAATATGACAGTTATCAGGTTAAAGAATGTTAAAATTTAAGTACCCCACCACAAAGATCACCAGGCTTGAAAATCTTTTAGACTGCAAAAATACCTATTCCAAAAGGAATGTTATCAGTCAGCAATTAAAATCTGTACTAGGAATCCAAAGCTTTAGATAGATATTTATAGATATATCCAGCAAATGGCGGTGGTTTGATTATTGAAAAATAACCCTTTTCCTTCTTTTTACTTTCTCTATTACATGAAGTAGAGGAAGTATTGTATTCCACCGACAAATTTGATGTCAAGATTTCACTGGAAATATGCTTTGACGGCCCCTGAATAAAAAAGAAGCATTTTTAGAAAAAGGTCCGTCTGTGTGTATGCACGTGCACGCTTGTGTGTCTATCTGTTTGTCGGCAGCATAACTCAAAATCGAAAAATTGGTTAAAAACTAAAGTTGGCATTTAAGTTTCATATCTTTCAAGAAGCAACACGAACATTTTGAAGAAAATCCCTCCATTCTAAACTACCCTTTATATGGAAAATTTTGATTTTGCTGAAAAAGGGTCTAACAATTTTGATTAAAATGCCATATGTTTGAAATATTTTTATGGCAGATGAAATGTATATTTTGAATTTTCTGACTATAGCCCATGTAGTCCTGTTTGCTCGATGACTTTGGCATAACTAGTAAACATAAGCAATAGACCAAATCTTACTATACAAAAAATGTAGATCTTGCTAATTGTGCTTTTCAAATGGGAAGAGTTCTGATCTGCAGTCAATGAAATACATTTACATGCACAGCGTTGCAAGCTCATTGCCCCCATTCTTCATATTTCTTGGAGTGCATCAAGCCCCACTTAAGGGGAAAACAATATGACAACACCGCAGATCTCCAATTTGTTACCGGCCTGGAGACGCTCAAGGACAAATTCCTTCCCATTTGAAAAGCACAGAAAATACACACAATTTATGTGCCAATAAATTTTTTTGTAGAGTGAACCATTTCACAGATATTCCTTGTTATTTGTGTGAGTTTTGGAAAAAAAAAGTTTTGTCAACTGGAAGATCAGTAAAGTAAACCCCAGTGCAACAGCCCATGAACGGCCAAGGCTTGCCGTCCAGTTACAGCATCCCCCACCTCTACCCATTACAGGTGAGGTGCAGTACTGGAGGGTGGAACATGATCAGTGCCACGAGCTCTCCCGACCAGTTATGCAGCCTTCTCGACCTGGAGCCACTACTTCTCCATCAAGCAGCCCCTAAATTAGTCGCCCCCTCCCCTCCCCCAAGATCTAGCGAGGCTGAGTGCACCTCGTGCCAGACCTCCCAGCGGAGCAAAAAATCCCCATACTGGTACCTACTGAAAGTTTAAAACAAAATTCAATTTGATTTGTAAATATACATTATGTTAGTCTTATAACTGCAGGGAAGATATGATTGTATTTCTCAATAATAATTATCCCTGTTTTTTTATGCCTGTATATAACATGTTTTTATGCTATACTGTACATTTTCATTGACATGCTTGATATTCCTGGGCCTCCGTGGCTACTTGTGAACTTGCTGAACCCAATCCAATCTAATCAGATACAATAATTGCACTATAAGTAAAGTATATAAAACAAACTTTCTAGGGCTCCAAAGAGATGAGCTCAGCTGGAGAAAACAGATAAAAATAATGTTACTAAAACTTCTCTGCTTGTTTTGTACTAAGAAATTTAAAGAATCTGCTTAACAAAAACACTTTAAGAGCAGCATATTTTGTTTGCTTTCACTCCCTGTTGAGATATGGAATTATCTTCTGGAGTAATTCAGCACACCAAGCAAGTGTTTATATTACAAGAAAGGGGCATAGGCACTACTTGTGATGTGGGATACCATCAATCCTGTAGGCCATTGTTTAAAACCAAAAAAATTCTTACTCTTGCTGGTGAATACATATATTCTCTGTTGATGTATCTTAGAGATAATTAACTTCACAACAAACCTTGCTGTACATGATCACGGTATGAGCATGTAGTCGATTTGCATAGAGCACAAATAACTTTAAATTATTTGGTAAATTATTATTTATTTATGCCAACAAACTTACTGTTGGTGTTTTTAAACACACAAGCCGTGTGTGGGCAAAGTTTAAGAGGTAGAACTGGAACTTAAAAATTCCCAGTTGTGGCATTGAATTTTTAAGTTCCAGTTCTACCTCTTAATATTTGGTAAATGTATATGTGTCCTGTGTAACGATCCAGCAGAAATGAATGAAGAACACTTGAAGACCTGTGAAGCATTAAGATCAGAAGAAACTACAGTTCAAAAGTATTGGAAAGCACGAATGCTAATGGCTTCATTGCCAGATGCAAGGCACTAGAAAACAACAACAACAACATATTTGGTAAATGTTTACAAAATCGGCCACTCGAGAAAATGAATGACATATAGTGCAATAGATGGAATTTTTATTGCTGATTACGATTTTGAAAGCTTTATTTGGCAGTCAAGCTTCGTTTTTTTATTTATGAGCAAATTCCACACGTATAATGCAGTGGCTTTATTTCACTTATGCAGCAGATATTTAGCAAATAAATATTTATAAACGAATATAATATATACTAGAATAATTGATTAATGTATTTATGTTGAAATTGTTACATAAACACTGCCCAAGTAGTAAATATTTCGACAACACAGGACCCTGCTACCCCATTCATATACACACACTTACCTAACCTAACACAAGCAAAATGAAAACGAAGCTTGACCAACAAATAAAACTTTCAAAATCGTAATCAGCAATAACAATTTCAATGTAAATACATTAATCAATCATTCTAGATATAATATACTCATTTATAAACATTTATTTGCTAAACATCTGCCTCATAAGCAAAATAAAACCGCTGCATTGCACATACGGAATTTGCTCATAAATAAAAAATGAAGTTTGACTGCCAAATAAAACATTCAAAATCGTAATCAGCAATAAAAACTGCATCCATTGCACTATATTTCGTTTGTTCTCTTGAGTGGCCGATTTTGTAAACAATTACCAATTATTTCCTAAAACAATGTTACTATTCTGCAATAAAAATGTATAACCTTCCCTGTCACCTAAAACTATTAGGCAATCCTAGCAAACATAGTTATTTCATCCAGTGTATCAATACATTGATTTTGGACATGTCGATTCCACAGGTTATATTGCAATATACTACTTGGCAAAGCTATGAGGCACATTGGAAAGAATGTGAAGCTGTCCAGATGTTTATGGGAGCTTATCGCACAAACAAGGCGAGACACTGTGTGTACACTCTGTTCAGATGTAATCATATCTTCAGGACAGTAGCATCTCACATCAGCATATGCGAGAGATCATCTATTTGTAGTTTTATCACTGACTATATATTATTGTATTGTTTTAGTATAGAATTAAATTAGTGTTAAGGTAGACTAAGCAACAATGCTTGTAATGCCTCTGACGTACTCAGAAGTTTCTGCAATAAATAAGGGATTATTATTATACACCAAGTTACTACTATTTCTCTCTTCTAATAAACAAGATAAGAAGCGATTGTAGTGCGACAGCCGAGGTTAATACGCCTCAATGCTTTGCCAAGTAGTATATACAGTACCTGGGCGACCAAGCTTTGCTTTTCTTTTCCTTTTTTTTTTTTTTTAATTGTGTTTTTTTTTGGAAGGCGATACTTATTTAGATAAACTTGAATAGCAAAATGTTAACTAAATATAAATTTTCATCCTAATTGTTGGAGCCGTTTCCATGACGAGACCTTTAATATCCTGGCTTGTTTGTTGAAATTGGCCCATTAACAGAGAAATTATGGCCAAATTAAGGTTTTGACTAATTATGACTGTTAGGCGAAGACTAAGATAGCTAAGTCAACTTTCTTTAGGTTTTCTGAAAGCTCTTGACGATACCTTTAATATCCTGACCTGTTTGTTGAAATTGGCCCATCAACAGAGAAATTATGGCCAAAATAATATTTAGAGTAATTGTGATTGTTATGCATAAATCACGTTTTTTTAGGGATGACACCTATATAGATAAACTTAATAAGAAAAAAGCTGTCAGAATACAAAATTTGATCGTTAGAGCCGTTTCCAAGTTGCGTGGAATATATTTATATACAAGAATTGCTCGTTTAAATATATAAGATGTGTCTACACAAATTTACAATTCATTCAAATTATATAAGCATATATTCATTAGAAGTACCTTTAATTTTAGTTTAAGTTGTCTCTTCGACACTTTTGCAACTGCTTTAATTTCAGGCAGCAGTTTATTGAATAACTTTATACCTTGATATACTACATCCTTCATAGACACACTTCAATTTACATTACATCTATGATAGTTCTTGTTGCTTCTTGATGATATTTGTGTATTTGACTATTTTTTATTGCTTAGTACTTATCTGTTATTAACATTATTACTCTATATACATACAGAGAGTAAATGGTGAATATTCTTTTATTATAAATTTCTTCCTGCAAGATTCTCTAGCTTTTAAATTAAATATAATTCAAACACTTTTCTTTTGATGGAGAAGTAGCCTATTCTTATGTGTTTTTGCAGCAGCTCCCCATATTCAAGACATTCTCTTCCTGTCATTCATCATCCTGATGATGGGAGAAATGCGCACTCCTGAAATGTCGATGGCTCTTCATCACTACACCTGGCTCAAAGCCCAAAAACGTCTTGAATAAACATAAATTAAATGTGGGTAGATACATCCATAATAGGTAAGTTTTAAAACATTTGGTTTCTTATAACTGCTGATATATCTCAGTAGATAGACTACTGATTTTATTGCAGATATACTCAATATGCTGTGCCCATGTTAACCGATTATCTACAATAATACTTTAGTTTGTGTTTTTATTTCTTCCACATTATTGTTCACTTTCAGCGTTATATTGCAACTGTTCTTTAGAATACTATTATGCATTATGTTAGTTTTCCCCATGTTGAACAGTAAATTTATGGAATTAAAATAATTTAGCAGAATCGTGGTAGCTTTATTGTGTTTAAATCTTCTATGGTTTTATTCCAGCTTACAGCTGTAGTGTCATCTGCATAGGTTACAACTGAGGTATTTTCCAAACATTTAGTATCATTAATATAGATTATAAATAGTAATGGACCTAATATCGAACTCTGTGGTACATTATATTTAACAATTTCCACTTTTGATTTCATCCCTTGAATTCATTTTCCTTTTTGTGTGTTATTTCTGTATACTGTCTTCCTCCAGTTAGGTAACTTTGAATTAATCCATGTAGTATTCCCCTTATACCAGTTTTCTAGCTTACTCATAAAAATATTTTGGTTGACGCAATCAAATGCTTTAGATAAATCAAAGAAAAGAGTGCTGACGTGGTTATTTTTTATTTTTTCTGTTACATAAAATATTTAAGAAAAATTTGAAGTCATTCTTATATAAAACTGATGAAAATGAAATGTTTAAAACAGTGGAGCATAGTCATAAATTAAACAATATGTCAATGGTATTGTCAAGAATGTCAGTAAATTAAAAATTAGTGATACTCAAGAAAGATACTGTAAATTTACATATCACAGAAAATTCTTCATCAAATTCAACAAAATTTTTAAGGATTATGATATAAAACTGGTTCCATCAAACAAGTATTGTGTTAGAAATTTACTCAATCACCCTCTAACAAATACAACTCCAAGTATTAAATTATCAGGAGTCTATTGTGTCAACTGTGAAGACTGCTATAAAATGTTGTTAGCTAATGCTGGATTTCTGACAATGAAGTCAGAAGTCCTCTTGCTCTCCAATATTTTTCACTGACGATGGGGTGCTAGAAGTGGCCGGGCATATTTGAAGGAGTTCTCGGTCCATTTCCTCTAGCAGATAGAGGACAGAGTGGTGAAGAATATATCCCAATTCTGTTTAAATGTTTTGCCAGACAATCATGTCCTGTAACCAACCTGAAGGTTAAAACTGCCATTTTTCGAGGATACTCAGGAATTACTGTTCGAATGTTTGGTAGTTCCCATCTTTTATTTTTTGATTTTTCATAGTAATGTTTTACAATAATTTTTTTGAATTCAGAGTTGACCAATCTTTTAGCTGCATAAAATGGTAGATTAACTATAGATTTCTGCACATTGCTGGCACCCTTTTTAGCAAGAAAATCAGCTTTCTCATTACCACTCAGTCCACAGTGAGCTGGTATACATTGGAAGACTATGTGTTTTTGAAGTGCGGTTAGATGGGTAAGGATTTTCTGGCATTCTATAATATCGTTTGGTTTTTTGGTGACAACTTGGAAGTAATTACTATAATTTCCGCCCTGGAATCTGAGAGAATAACTGCTTGATGAAAATGTGAAATTCTATACAAAAGATTTTGTAGGGCCATTTGAATTGCTTCAATTTCTCCATCAAAGTTTGTAGTTCCATAACTTAAAGATTTGTAATAGGAAAAGAGGTGACACGTGACTCCAGCCCCTGCTCCATCTCGGTTAGATATCAATGATCCATCAGTATAAATATGGAGCCATTCGTGTTCTGGAAATCTAGTATGGATTGTCTCTAATGCCAATAATTTTAGAACACTAGTTGGAGTATCACTTTTCTTAACTTCTTCTGTCAGGTGTAAATAACATGTGATGTCTACTGTTTGTGTCGGATTGACTTTAGATATGAAGTTTACCTTTGAATTAGGAAGGTGTACATTCTTCTTGATGTCTTGAATTTTGGGCTCTCCTGAGTCTTTAGTGTATGTGTAAAATTTCTGTTGTGCTATGTATTGAATGGGAGTCTGATCAACTTTTTGTGTTGAATAAGAGCCGCTTGTTCTATTTCATATTCAATGAGGTATTGGTTGGTTGGTATTTCCATAGCTGCTATTGGTGTGGTTTTGATAGCACCTGTAATTAATCTCAGACTTTGGTTTTGAAAGATTTGAATTTATTTTGTGTTTGCTGTTACAAGGACTTCGCTGCAGTAAGTAAATAATGGCTTTACATATACATTGTATGTTGTGTTAAGAGTTGCTCTGGAACATCCCCTCTTCATTCCTGTTAGAGGTTTTAACAGTGAAAGGCATCTTTCTGCTCTATTACATTTTCTATTTGTTTGGTCTATGTAAGTTTGGTATCAAATATAACCCCAAATATTTTGCTTCTTTTGTTTCTGGTAATTGTTGACCCTCAAAATTTAGTTTTATTTTTAGTGGTTTCTTTCTTAGTGAACAGATTTGGTACTTTGATTTTGTTGTATTAACAGTCATTAAATTTTTTTTGGTCCACTTTTGTAGGTTGTTTAAGGATTGTTGCATGGTTTTTTCTAGTTCTGTGCTTTTGTTTTTTTGGTTTTGAAGTCCACATTACTAAGTCATCAGCAAATAGTGCACACTTCACACTTGATTCTTGTATTTGTTGTGGCAGATCGTTAATAAATATATTAAAAAGTGTAGTGCTGTGCACTGCACCTTGTGGCAAGCCACGGTGTACTTGTTTGTATTTAGATATATTTCTTCCATATCTGGTAGCAATAAAGCGTTGTGTTAGGAAATGACAGAGCCAGAAAACATTGGACCTTGTATCCCTATTTGTTTTACTTTCTTTAGCAGTTTTGTTCTGCATATAGAATCATATGCACTTTGGAAATCAATAAAAACTAATAAATTATCTTCTTTTCTATTGAAGGAGTCTTTGATTTCTTGACTGAGAAGTAAGGCTTGTTTATTTGTAGAGTGGAGCTCTCTGAATCCAGCTTGACATGGGGACATTAAATTTTGGGATTCTAGAAACCAATTTAACCTATTTGACACCATTCTTTCCATCACTTTTGCTATTATGCTAGTAAGAGCTATTGGTCCATAATTTTTTATTTCTGATGCTGTTTTATCTTTCTTCAAGAGTGGGATAATTATTGCTTTTTGCCATTCGGCAGATACAGTGGTGTTCCAGGATAGATTGTAGAGTTTTAGTAGTTGTTTTGCTGTTTTTCCAAGGTTTTTTTTATGAACTCTGGATGTAGGTGATCTGGTCCAGGAGACTTGTTTTTTAGATTATTAATTGCAATGTTCAGTTCTTGTATATTAAAATTTTGATAAAAGATATTGTATTGAGTGTTAGGATCACATTCTCTTTCTTGTTTAAAATCTTTCTTAAATTGTTTACGTTCCTTTTTATTATTTCTTGTTACTTTATGTGAATTAGCATAATATTTATTGAATGTTTCGGCTATGGCTGCATCATTTGTTAACATTTTATTGTTGTGTATGATAGGTGTGCTGTTGCTTTCTCTCCTGTCCTTGGCATTTTTTATGAACTTATGAGCTTTGTTGCCATCTGTCCTATAATCCATTTTTTCTAAGAAATTACTAAAGTGATTCTTCTTAGCTGTATTAATTTCTTTTTTAGTGAGGCACATTTCTTTCGACATATTTGTGTATCTGATATGTTTTTTGTTTGTTCAGCTGTATTTTAGCTATATCCCTTTGCTTTTTCAGTTCTTCTAACTGGGGTTCCAAAAGGGTTTGAAAATTTTTATTCTTCCACGAGGAATATGTTTTTTTGCAGTTTCTAGGATGACTACAGAAATTTTTGTTCATATGATCTGGGTGGTCATGCAGCTGTGAGTTTGTTTGTTCTTTAAATTTATGTTCCAGTTCAGTTTTATATTTGTTCCAATCTGCTTTTTTGAAGTTCCAATACAGATTCGTGTGATTTTGACTGTTACTTGTATTATCTAGTTTTATATCAGCATTTACTGCTCTGTGACCAGAACTTTGGTCTTCTATAACTTGTTTTTTAATTTTTGAAACAATATCTGTTGTAGCTAACAAGAGGTCTGGGTTACTGCCTGCCCCAGAGTAATGTATGAAGGTTTTGGGATCTTCTTTATCATAAAACAGTTCAAAGGTTGTGGTATTCAAAACTTCTTCCACTATCTGCCCTGTAGAATCCACTTTTTCATAACCCCATCTTTTGGAATGGGCATTGAAATCCCCAATTATGATTGTTTTATTTAATTGTTCAATAAGTGAGAGATCTGGTTCATTCCTGGGAGGATTGTAAATACTGTATAAATGAAGATGTGTTTTGTTATCCCAAATATTTAGCTTTATTAATTCAGCTTTGTCTGTGTTATCCATTTCTTTAACAATTTGAAAGGAGGATTTAATATCCTTTTTGACTCCAACTAATATTCCACCACTTATCTGAGACTGCTATAAAATACATATTAACAAAACAAAATGAAATTTAGAAACCAGAATGAAAGAACATGTCAGAAACATCAAATACAAAGAAACAGATAAATCAAGCTATAGCTCACCACTTTTGGTCTTGCAATCATAATATCAACCTAAATATCCAACTTTTGAAACCAGCAAAAAATTATTAGAGTTAACAGGGTGGGAAAATATTTACATAATAAAGGATCGAGATCGGCTAATGAATTCCGACATACCACTAATAGACTATGTCTTACGACTAGCCAACAGGAAGAACAGCATACCAAGCAGCGAGAGAAGGGGGAGGCAGTTACCTGATGTTGAACCAGTCGATCCAAAGTTGAATGACGAAGAGGACCCTCTCGGAAACTAGTCCTATGATTAACATTATTACAAGTAGGAGCAGAATGTGTTTAGAAATATTGGCATATTTTTCAATTCATTATTATATACTCACTCCCCATATACTGTGAAGGAATTCTTGAATATCTCGTCAACAAGTGAAAAGTCCCTATACAGAGCAGGTTATGTGTGAAGGTGTCTCACACTATTGTAATTCATGTTGTAAAGTTTACTCTTGAAAAGGTGGTTACTTACAAATTGTTACCTTTTTTCCTTACATCATGCAAGATAGAGGGAAAAATGGAGTGTTATTGGTGACGGCTATCGTACTAGTCATTATGCATGTTCCAAATTGTATGACATGTTCAATGTCCCTAAGCTCTGCTTGCAATGGGACCCAACAAACAATTAAAGGGGCAAACTTCCTCAGACCAACCCCGTCGAAAAATAAAATTTTTTATCCCAAAATATCTGTTAGGCAGTTATAAATACGTACCCAAAATTCTAGCTTTCAAAACTACCTCAAACCGCCAAAAAACATTACCAAAGTTACGCAAAAAACCGAATTTTTTTTTAGAGATAACGCTCATGAAAAAAGACATTGAAACACAGTTTCTGTACACTTCTCCCCTTCTCTCCTCCTCTACATTTTCCTTGTCCCTCACCTTTCTTTATTTTATCCCCGAATTTGCCTATTGTATCCGCACACAACGCCATCCAATCTTCTCCTTTCTTCTTCATATACTCCAAATTTTCTAACACAGATTCAGTCCCACAATGATCTTCGTTCTTTGGTGTATCAACCATATATACATTCGGTATATCAACCTAACCAAAACTGAGCTACACCTAACCTAACCAAAACTGAGCTACACCTAACCTAACCAAAGCTGAGCTACACCTAACCTAAACTGAGCTACACCTAACCTAACCAAAACTGAGCTACACCTAACCTAGCCAAAACTGAGCTACTCCTAACCTAACCAAAACTGAGCTACACCTAACCTAACCAAAGCTGAGCTACACCTAATCTAACCAAAACTAGGCTACACCTAACCTAACCAAAAGTGAGCTACACCTAACCTAACCAAAACTGAGCTACACCTAATCTAACCAAAACTGAGCTACATCTAACCTAACCAAAGCGGAGCTACACCTAACCTAACCAAAACTGAGCTACACCTAACCTAACCAAAACTGAGCTACATCTAACCTAACCAAAACTGAGCTACACCTAACCTAACCAAAACTGAGCTACACCTAACCTAACCAAAACTGAGCTACACCTAACCTAACCAAAACTGAGCTACACCTAACCTAACCAAAACTGAGCTGCACCTAACCTAACCAAAGCTGAGCTACACCTAACCTAACCAAAGCTGAGCTATACCTAACCTAACCAAAACTAGGCTACACCTAACCTAACCAAAACTGAGCTACACCTAACCTAACCAAAGCTGAGGTACATTACTCAGGACATTATTCCACATTCCATAATGGAGTTAAAATAAGCAAAATAAACACACTGAAGTTAGTTTATTTTGCTTATTTTAACTCCATTATGGAATATGGAATAATGTCCTGGGGAAATTCAGTGTATAGTAAGAACATATTCCTAATACAAAAGAAGGTTATACGAATAATATGCAACACCCATAGAAGGCAGTCATGTAAAGATCTATTTCGGAAACTGGGTATATTAACCTTGCCTTGCGTATATATACTATCTATTTTAAAATTTTATGCTAATAACCAGAATTGCTTTACAACTAACATGGAAATTCATACGTTTAACACTAGCCAAAAAAGAAATATACATCGTCCCAATGCCAAACTCTCTTGCTTCCAGAAAGGTGTTTATTGTGAAACAATTAAAATATTTAATGCTCTCCCCGGTAATCTAAAGGAAAATGTTAGCAATTTCAGAGTTTTTAAAGCTTCCCTCAAAGAGTATCTCTGTGATAAGTCATTTTATTCTGTAGAGGAATATTTAAATCAATAATCAGCCTAATGTCAGATCAGTTGTATTGTTCGATAGGTACCAATTAGGGAATTAAGTATAACAAGGGTAGCTGAAAATACAATAATGACGTGCAGGCTACAAAAAGCCAACTAATTGATTATAATTTAAGTTCCAATATTAAGTAACAGTGTTAATATGTTTGTTGATATTTTGAAAATGTATATTTGAACAATCATGTTGGACACGCTTTATGTAAAAGTAAGGATGTAAATAGACATGGATAATCTTTAGAAAGGTTCCCGCGATGAGTTGGTCAGAATTTCGGCTAAGTCCCATTCGGCAGTGTGTACGAATGGTCACGAAAGTTGCCGAAGTTGCTGTGTTAATGCAACGCTGCCAACAGCAAAATGTCCCTAGAACTTTGTTGCCAACAGTAAGTTTGAATGTTTTTGCGGGAGTCATCATTATGCTATTGTGCTTGGTGCAAGGAAGAAGCTCCGTAAATGGATTTTTTCTCCACTCGAAAATAAAAAAAATAAATAAATAAATAAATAAAATCAATAAATAAAAAAGAACGATAATTAATAAAAATAATATAATAGTATTAAATATAATTAAATATTTATAATATTTTAATATAAATTTATAAATAAATATTTATATTTTAATATTTAAATATTCATAAAAATAATATAAATATAATAATATAATAGTATTAAATATAATATATATAATATAAATCTAATATATTAATAATAATAACAATAATAATAATAATCCATAATAATGGATTAAAAATAATAATAAATGCATTTCGGCTCAAATCCATAATAATGGATAAAAAATAATAAATCCATTTCGGCTCATAATAATATAATAATAAAGAACGAGCCAGTAATAATGTATGGAGTTGCGCTACGCGATAGCGGCGTATGTCATTATGTTACGAGCCAGCGTATCGTATAATAATAATCCATAATAATGGATAAAAAATAATAAATCCATTTCGGCTCATAATAATATAATAATATAATAATAAAGAACGAGCCAGTAATAATGTATGGAGTTGCGCTACGCGATAGCGGCGTATGTCATTGTTATGTTACTGCCAGATTGCAGGTGGTTGCATCACGTGTTAAATAAAGCACGTGTCAAATAAATATCGGTGTTTAATGTGTTGGCAATGAAAACTAGTGTAGTGTAAAAAGCAATGTTGGCAATGTGAAATAGCGTGTGCTGCAATCTAGTGGGCAATTGTGAAACTACTGCCGGTACTGCCAGCGCATGCGCAGACGGTAGGGAAACTACTGCCGGCGCATGCGCAGAAGGATGGTTCGGACACTTAGAATCTGGCTGGCAGCTGGCTGGCAGAAAGGGAACGTTTGTAAAGATGAGCCAATAGACATTCTGTATATATGAACATAATTGAAATGTTGTTTACTCTGTACATTACATACTATGTAAGAATTAAAATAGGTATGCTATGATTAATGTGCACAGTTAATATTTTGAGGTCGCTTATCTTAAATTTGACACACTTAACACATGAGTAAGAATATTTTTTACTAATAAGCTAAATGTACATGTGTAACATGTTAGAATGTATTACTTAGCTATAAATTTGGACTGCTTTTTCATACAAGCAAAAATGTAAACATTGAAGCAATGACACAGTCTGTAAAAGCCAAGTAACATGATTTTGTACATGTATAATAACTATGTAAGTGTCAATGCACTAGAAGTATTATCTTCATCTCGTACTTTAACAACAAAACTTGAAACCTATACATGTTTTGCATGTTTTTTATGCATTTAATTGTAAATGCTTTTGACATGTTCTATGTTCAAGGTCTGACTGGCCATCATTGAACCTACAGAACGCAATCTAATCTAATCTAATCTAATCACCTAACCTAACCAAAACTGAGTTACACCTAACCTAACCAAAGCGGAGCTACACCTAACCTAACCAAACCAAAACTGAGCTACACCTAACCTAGCCAAAACTGAGCTACACCTAACCTAACCAAAACTGAGCTACACCTAACCTAACCAAAACTAGGCTACACCTAACCTAACCAAAACTGAGCTACACCTAACCTAACCAAAACTGAGCTACACCTAACCTAACCAAAGTGGAGCTACACCTAACCTAACCAAAACTGAGCTACACCTAACCTAACCAAAGCGGAGCTACACCTAACCTAACCAAAACTGAGCTACACCTAACCTAGCCAAAACTGAGCTACACCTAACCTAACCAAAACTGAGCTACACCTAACCTAACCAAAACTAGGCTACACCTAACCTAACCAAAACTGAGCTACACCTAACCTAACCAAAACTGAGCTACCCTAACCTAACCAAAGTGGAGCTACACCTAACCTAACCAAAACTGAGCTACACCTAACCTAGCCAAAACTGAGCTACACATAACCTAACCAAAACTAGGCTACACCTAACCTAACCAAAACTGAGCTACACCTAACCTAACCAAAACTGAGCTACACCTAACCTAACCAAAGCTGAGCTACACATAACCTAACCAAAACTAGGCTACACCTAACCTAACCAAAACTGAGCTACACCTAACCTAACCAAAACTGAGCTACACCTAACCTAACCAAAGTGGAGCTACACCTAACCTAACCAAAACTGAGCTACATCTAACCTAACCAAAACTGAGCTACACCTAACCTAACCAAAAGTAAGCTACGCCTAACCTAACCAAAGCTGAGCTACACCTAACCTAACCAAAGCTGAGCTACACCTAACCTAACCAAAGCTGAGCTACACCTAATCTAACCAAAACTAAGCTACGCCTAACCTAACCAATGCTGAGCTACTCCTAACCTAACCAAAACTAGGCTACACCTAACCTAACCTGACCTAACCAAAGCTATGATACAAACTGTACATAAATTATATACTAGATGATAAAACAACATGGCACTCCCAAACATTACCAGCTGTAACGTAAACAATCTTCTACTACAGGTGACCAAAGTCGACAATAAATATCTTTCAATGATGCAATAGTGGGAGGCTTTTCGACTTGAACACTCTAGAGTAACTTTTATAGTGTTTCAATGCTATTTTATTAATCTTCGACGGGGTTGGTCTGCAGAAGTTTGGCCCTTTCTGGCAGATTTGTAGTTATTAATTATTTTCTTCTAAGTTATGCCCATTTAGCCGATAGCAAATCAATTCAGTGAAAGAATATGCATCTAAGTCAAAAACTGGAACTCTGTACCAAAGCCATAACTACACTGTTAATTCAAATATAAAGTTTCCAGCTTACTAATTACCTTCTGAAAAGAATCTTCATCAGTTATATCATATACCAATATGGCTCCATTTGACATTCTGTAATATATTGGTCCCAAAGCATGAAACTTCTCCTGACCAGCTGTATCCCATATTGAGAGATTTACTCTTTTGCCACCTATATTGATCTTCTTATTTAAGAACGAGGCCTGAAAATACATTAAGTTCAGAAAAATATAATATAATAAGTATGAAAAAACTTTAATTTCTAAAAAAACAGATTAGTGACACTTTAAACAGCACTGCAGATGGAAACAAAAAAGCAATGGTACATTATAAATCAGTATACACTATATTCTTCCACAAAATAACTTATTTTTGGCTTTATTTAATAGCTAATGGCTACAACCAGTTGTATAGGTATTCAAGCGTGTGATTACTTGTCTTGAGTATATTAGGAAATTAAATATTACTATACACACTTAACAGTACTTTAAATAACTTCTTTCATTTGCTAGCCATCTTATATTTAATGTCAAAATAAATTTCTATTTATTTATTTATTTATTTATTTACACAGAAGATCCCAATGAGCTTATTTCTCTAGGTAGGTACTGCCCTTAAAACTAATTGCTTTTATTTATTTACACAGAAGATCCCAATGAGCTTATTGCTCTCAGTAGGTACTGCCCTTTACAAGAGAGGCAGTAAGCAAATTACATAAATAAAAGCTTGTTAGTTATTGAACTGATGTCAGACTTCCAGTATGAATCTAATGGAATTTTTCGAAACCAAAGAAATGTCAGATCATGGTACCCTTAAGTGAATTTTTTTTTACAGTAGGTGCAAATTAATGCAATGTAGTAAATGTGTGCTGATAAATGCGGGGATATACCTTGACATACATTTAAAAAATACAGTATAGTTGCAATTAAATGGGGATTAAAGTAACGTCAATATACCTGCAAAGTTGTTATATGCTTGTCGTTAAATTTATCTTCTACATAGCGCAGAACAACTGATGTTTTTCCCACACAACCTTCTCCTAGAAGTACGACTTTAAAGTTATAACTTGCAGAGCCAGTAATTGTTGTTGCGGTCGCCATATTTCTCAAGTTTATGTGTTATGCAATCTATTTAGGTGATTTAATATGAAATATCAGTTCGCTCTATATTAAATTCTTCACACTTCACATTTTGACATACAGGTTTCATCCTAATTTTGATCAGCTGTTACTTGATTGATTAATTTTTCTCGGCTAATGTAGATTTTATTCTCAAGACTGCCTCTAAGTTATAGCAACATGGCATCTAGTGGGAGGTTCTGTGAACTAACTTGCTGAAAGAATCGTTCTATATAATTCATCACAGAACACTAATTCATTTTAATTTCAAGATGACCATTTTGAAAATAACTTCAAAAATTGTTTTCCTTTGGATTATCTTTAATTTGCTATTATATCTTACTAGTCAGAAGCTACTGCTTTCAGAGTTTCTTGCATATGAATGAATAAAGAGGTATGCCGTAAAGGCAAACTACAAAGCAAAACATGATCAAGCGAGAAATTACATAAACACACATATATGTACATTCCAAGCTCTTTGTAGGCTTTTGTGTTGAGACTACGTACATCGAGTATATCAATCGTGGCAGGTTAAGACAACTTGTTTAATGCCGCAAAGTGAATTCTTAGTTCCTTTAAATTTGCCCACTAAAATGTTTATAATATAATGCATATTGTATTTCATATAAATCTTTTAAATCAATTGAAAGCTATCTTTTCGATTTCCGCTGATAAATTGTTAAAATGCATGTATGTGAATTAAATTATGCGATAGTTACGAGCTGTCACTTTTTCAAATAAGATTTGGCGGTACATAGGATGAAAATTGCTGCATCAACTTTCTACAGCGGCAGTGTATCTATGACAACAAATTGAAATTGCATTTCCGGAAGTTTTTATAATAAGTATATTTTATTCATTGTGATTGTTTAGCATGGCATATTATCCTTAAATTTATTTTAAATATTTATTTAATTATCGGAACAAACACTGTCCCAATGAGGAATAGTTTTAACACGACTTAGTTTGCAGTATGAGTTTGTGTTCGGAAAGCCTGCGCAAGAGCGCTGCGCAAACAAGCCTTTGAGCATAGCCGTCACCTGTATTGAAAAAGGTAAGGTGCCAACAGTGTTAAAATATCTATTTTTAAAAGTAAATTAAGTATAATGCTGTGATAGTAGTTATGAAATGATATTATCTGATATCCGAGAATGTTTTACGTATAATTGTCATGCTAAATTATCATTACGTTTTCATGTTCTCTAAATCAAGAAGCGGCGTCTAAATTGATCTCCATTAATGCGTTGCATGGACAAAATGTGAAGTCGTGTAAAGGGGTCAGTTGAAACAAAAATGAATTAAAAATCCATTATTTTTCACTTATTTAAATAAACTAGGTGGTTTATGCTTTTTGAATGTGATATTGGAATGTCCAATATGCGCAGATGCTTGATATTCTGACTACTTCACAAAACCGTGCATGCAATACTCCACCTGGGAAAGTAAGAGCAGTGATCGTCACGTAACTTATTTTGGACAAAAGAGGTTTTAAGCTTTTACTAATCCGATTCACAGTGTATGCTAATATCTTAAGAATGTATTCATTTTAATTAGCGTTATTGCATATTGATGGGCATTGCATATCTCGTCTCGGTAGCATGGGGCTTTGTTTGACGCAGGTCATTTATAGGAATTGCCCATGTTTCAGCTAATTTTGTCTCCGATATTTTATTGACATGCAAGAAACGCATGGAGTAGTTGAATAAATTAATTTTATAATTTCTTTAGAAAATTGCTGCATCTGGCACTATGAGTTTTCTTCGATTTTTGCACGAGATATCTTGCATTTTTTTTAAATTTCTGCTCATTATTTCAATTTGCTTTATGATGCTGAAGCTCTTGGACAGTTCCCTTAATTGGTACATAATGTACTTTGGCAATAAATCCTCTCAATTTTAAATATGTGTGTATATATGTCTACATATTTTTTTTTAAGGTTTAGTATTAACTGTTAGTATATCTTAGCTCTTCTCCATAGTCTTACAGTGTAGATAGAAATATCAATGTGTTTGTTAATCCAAATTCAACCAACTATTAGACCTTTTGTGTTTGAATAAAAATAAGTGCACGTCTCGGTTTCCTAGTGAGACAGAATGGCATTGTCGCCATCCCACCTTTTTTTGTTATATTTTTTAAACTACTACCATATTTGTACTTAGAGGTAGTTCACTCAGTTATTTTTTGGTCGAGTGGGCTAAATAAATAATGCTGTAAAGCTTATTAAAATAATTTTAGACTTAGTTTAAATTCAGTCAAATGGAATATTGTAGCATATGATGAGAAGAAACCAAAGTCACATGTATCTATGCAGTCATGGCATGACAAGGTAGATTGATCAGATCACAAGTTCCCAGTGTATGTGAAGCAGTGGTTGCATGGTAACACACAACAGGTGAATTTGTGTCCTTTCAAAAGATTCTATTTACATTATTAGACTGTCTAGTGTCAAAGTTGTGGCTTCATAGTGCTAATCCATGAATACAAGCAATACAGCCCCACAGGAGAAACTTCAATAAATGCCTTTCAAAGCAGCTTGCTTGTTTTTTCCACCTCCCTGTACATGCTCAATGCATGACTAGTGTGGTATTTATTGGGTCCACCCATAAGTTTTGAAGTTAGGTGTAGATTACAAGCCCTTTTGATATGTTGCTTTTTGAAAGATAAAAGCTGATGGAGCTATTAATAGCTAATTGAACAATTTCTCATCAGATAATACAGTAAAGCATCCTCTTGGGAACATGCAAAAACATTGCCAATTTTCTGTCTTTATAAATGGATGTCATGAAGAGAAGCTTCACAGCACTTAGAGCTCCTTTAAAAAAGGTCATGCACATTTGTTTTAAAAAGTGGAATGTTTTTTCCAAAGAAGTTGAACATGTATTTATGAAGGTGCATTTCCTCCAAATGACAGCTGATACTTGATTTATCATTGTCGTTGCTTTGGGTGCAGGAAAGGTTAGATTTTCATATGCATTCATCATTTACCTCTATTTTGGATGTAAAAATGAGTCCTTTAGTTAGGAAATTTAATGTCATACTGGCAAGTTGGTGTGGTAACTCAGTGATTAGAACAGCTCATGTGAAGCAGATCTGTGGTTCAAATCTTGGTTATGGCATTGAATATTTCAATCCTGATTCTACCTCTCAAGTCCTTTAATGGTGAAAATTACCACCACCTCTTTGAGTTAATTTTTCTCTGTTCTGACCTCTTTCCATTTCTTCATTGGTTGTCCAATGCTTGTTCCATATGGTTGATAAATTATATATGCCATTTTGGGATAGCAAGTTTTTTCCGTCCTGTGTAAGTGAGCTCTCCGTTTATTCCTGTAATATTCTCATTAAGGGGATGTATACCTAATTCTTACTCTTTATTTCATCTATCATTACTGTTTTCCACAGTAATAGTCTCCGGGGAATGAGGCATAGGGATTTAGACACAGGTCTGATACCCTGTCTGTCCTTGTAATGCATAGCTCAGTTACAGCCCATTCAAAAACATGTGGCCGACATATGGTTCCTTCTACTTTGTGAAGAATACCATCTTAGTTTTAGTATATCTAGTGAACTCTATTTGTGTACATGAAGCGATCCTGTGTTTTTAGAAGTCCCAAATAACATGCGTAAGAAAGGTGAAACTGTTCACAATGTGTAGCCAATGGTGCTCTCTTTTTTTTTTATTAGTGTTACTCCTTGTATAGCATGTATTCTGCATCGCATTCACTGTCCTTGCCACACTGTTTCCAAACAGGTAAGGGCAGCATGTCTCTGTTCAGACTTTATTTTGACGAACAGTACATTCTTTAATTAGATATCATTTCAGCCAAATTTATTTTACTCCATTTTTAATTGCTAATGTGGAAAATATAGTGACAGCTTTCTGAATCAGCCAAAAAACTTGGAGATGTTGGTATCAGGCTAACTAATATATTAGTTTAACACTGTTGATTCATTGGACCATGTGTGTATATACAAATTATTTGCATAAATGCCCCACAGAGCCCTAGAGATTGCAAGAAAGAAGATACAAAAGGCAGCACTTAAAAATACAGTAGGGCGTAAACTAAAACACAGGAGGTACGAAAGATTGTTAGCAGTGGAACCAAAAATGGTGAAAATTAAAACGTGTGCCAAATCAAGCCTTGAGTTCATGTCACAAAATCTGGATGCTCTAAATAAAATACATGCTTTTAGAAGGCAGTACAAAGGGGAATTAGGGAAGGCAAATTAAGAGTGAAGATGGAATAAAAGTGCTATGGTTGTAAGTTCAGTTATTAAATATGTTAATAATAATCTGTGTTAGCTTACATACTTAGTTCCCATCCTCATCAAAACCACATACAATTTAATTTAAATTCATCTATTCTAAACAAGTACCTTTTTATTAACCCTCTTCGTGCCATGAGCTGATCTACTCATATCTGCAGTTGGCTGTAGAGCAAGAAGCCTGCCACCCATCACCAAGGTGAAGTGCAACTGGTTACGTTGAAAATCGTTACTGCTGAAATAACTGTGTCCAGTGGATAAAGCAATGAAACGGTTTCTAAACAAGGTCCAGTTTTGATAATCCCTCAGTAGCTTCTGATTATGCCATTAAATGTAAAAGATTTTTTGAAGAAGACTTTAGTTTTGCAGTTTCAGCTTAAAATTCATTATTAAAAATTCATACAAAACAATGACCTACATGGAAAGAATGGTGTTCTTAAACATAACACCATGTATAGTTTAATAAAATTATAGACTATAAAAGAATAAGGTGTAGAAATATAGTTTAGGTACATTTTTCTAGGCTCTCGCCAAGAAACTGAAGTAATGATTTATTATTGTAGTCTTCTTACACTAGTTATTGCAAAATATTTTGCTGAAATGCAATCCATATGACTGTAATCAATCTTTCACCTGTATGAAATTTTGCTATGAAACACTAGTAATTAACAAAACTAACAGGGGGACATATCTGTTGCAAAAATCAATATCACTGTTACTATCTGATAAGTTTGCTTGCATTTACCTCAAACCGATTGAAATATTGTAAAAGCTTATCTAAGCCTGCTGCAAAAGCTTTGGGAGAACCACTTGCCATTTTTCACAGGAAGTGCACCGCATACAAACAGACTAAGCCAAAAATACCATTATAAATCTGCCGTTTGAAGGGCAGAGGCTGGACCCTGCCAAAGGTTTGCATTCCATCACTACAGGTTGTTACAAGAATATGTTAACAGCATAATGGTTTGCAAGCCGATATATGTAGCTTGAGTACTGAGGCACTGTACTTCTAAAGCTGTTCACATCAGCTCTGGCACTTCAATGCCTGTCAGCCACTGCATTGCTTGGCTCTAAGAGGGTTAAGAAGTTTTTAGTTTCCTTTCAAACTCCTTACCACTTATCACTTTTAATTCATTTTGTAGCTTATACAAGATTTTGGCCATTATCAGGGGATCCTACTCGGTGACTATTAATATTTTCTCTGTGATCATTATTTTGACTTGTACCACACTTATGACTATCTTTTATCTGTACAGGATTCTATTTTACTACAAATGTAATTATCTTATGTATATGCACACGAACTACAGTTACTATTTCAGCTTTGACAAAACTGTCCTACATGACCACTCTTTATATTGCCATACTTGACTTACCCCTCACCTCTATTCCATATTGATGATGTAGAGGATTTAATCCATAATATACCATATGTTACCATTAAGTTTGATTACATTGGGTAAGTTTATTTGCTGTGGGAGTATGTTCAGTGTTCAACAACCAAGTCACAGGAAGGTCAGTTTATCTTGGCATTTAGACTAACAAATTAATGTATGTCAAATTTCATGTAGTAAGTTTGGACAGCTGCTGCCATGTTCACTTTAAGGTCAATAAATAAAATTGTCCTATGTAATTGGGTTTTAAGTGCTATTATATATTTTTTCTCGTTGGGTTTGGAAGAAATTGCTCAGTTTTAATTATTTATAGTTGAGCTATAAATGTGGTTTTGAAAGTTTATGCTGAATGAGCTCATCAAGGTTCTGTAATGTTTCCGTTCACATTATCGCATAGCAAAGTTGGAATATGGACCATGATATGCTTGTAGCTCTGCCACCAAACACCCTATCTTCAAAATTTGTTTCAAATTGCCTTGCAACTTCCCTTCATTCACATATGTATTGAACATAAAAATCCTTTTTAGTGATACATAATTGTTTCAAGGCATTATGGAAAACTGCGCAATCAACAATAACACTGGTTACTTACCACATAAAATCTGTTAATTTATATGTACAGGAAGGAAACAAGCTAGACAATGGCTTCAATAAAATTGCTGTTCACTTGCATTGCTGTTGTGAGCCACAAGTACAATGCATTGTGTAGGCGACTGAAGTCTCGGATGTATGTGCTGACATGTGTTGTGATGTGTGTGACAGGCATTGCAGCTGGAAAAGAATGTTGTGAATAATCTAGGAATAAGTTGTAAGCCACCACCATTTAATAATTAATGGAAGGTGTGCATAATGTGTAGAGAGTGGGTCAGTTTTACAGACATCTTTTCAGTCTACAGTTGAGTACGTGACAGCTTTCATGCTGGGCACACATGGGATCTTGAACACAATGTTGACATTGCATGTTCGATGTACACAGGAATGTCATTTGTCTAGACTAGGTAAGACTGTAGGTAATCTGGAAACACACTATTAAAGGAATATAAACTACCAGTCTAGCAATAATAAAAAAACTCTTTTTGGCACAATATTGTACTCCTATTTTGGTTTTTTTTTTTCCATCATATTTGTGCTGCATTTGGGAAACGAAACCAAAGAAAGCAAAAGTGTGTTAGAAATGAGTCTGGAACCATGTTCTTGAGGCAAGTTGTTACCCTCCACCAGGCCATGGTACAGAATTGCATCTTTAAACCATACCATTAGCAGAGTATACTTATAAATTAACATTTTGGGCTGGTTTGGATTATCCACTACCTTCAATGAAGATTACTATCAGTAAAGCACATTAGTAGTACTAGACTTCGTAGTCACTACACAGCTACTGGGTATCATGATATAGGGGAAGCAACTTTGATCTTGGGGAGATGACCAGCGAGTCTCAGCTGTTTTAGGACATGTAAGTAAGATTTGAGTAAAAGTTAGCTGGGTTTACAGCTGTAATTGACAGGTTTTGGTGCTGTAGCTGGACTGGCATGGGCATTTGGAAATGTAACCTTCCAGAATAGAATGTAGCTGTTGTATTCAAGAGTGGTACAGTTCCATTGCATTTGTTGTAAACTTCTCAAGCCATGTCTGCAAATATACCTTCAGTGAATGTAACTTTCAGTAACAATTTTAAATATGTGTAGAAATACAATTTTAACAATGCCCAAGTAATACTTCTTGCTCTTGAAGGCTAACGTGATTGTATTTAGTGTGCTAATGAATAAATTTGTATATCACTTCTATAGTTCTATTTTTAGAAACCAGTATGCAAGATTCCACGGCGTGCACTCAGCCTCGTTAGGTACCAGAGGTGCCAAATGAGGAGCTACTTGAGGTAGCAACCGCAGGTCATGAAGTCTGCACAACTGACCGGAAGGGCTCGGGCACTGACCATGTCCCATCCTCCAGTACTGCACCCCACTCGTGACGCCTGTAGTGGGCAGAGGTGGGGGATGCAGCGGCCGGGTGGCAAGCCGTGGCCCTTCATGGGCTGTTGCGCTGTGTTTAATATTAGTATGGAAGATTCTTATTAGATTAGAGTATTACTAAAGAAAATGGCTATCTCCAGTAATGTCCTAGTGACCATGATATTAAAAAGTAAAAGAAAGTTATCTAATCGTAAATGGGAATTTTGATGCCTATGGATGATAGAGATGTAGACTTTCGGGGAAACTCGCTGACTAGCGTTTTCAAAAATATTGTTAAATAAGGCATTCCTTGAGCTCAAGAAGTCTCTTGTAATTGGTGGCCTTTCGTACAGTAGTCCATTTCACATCGTTTGTACATAAACGAAAAACCTTTGTTAAAAGGAAGGCAAGAATCATTGGAAGAACGGTTTCATGAGTGTTTCTTTTAATTAATTAATCAGGTAATGACGATTGTGTCGAAAGCGACTCGGGATCAGCGTTATATGGCACAGTTGTTTCGAAGGGGTATTCTGCCGCAAGACATCGCGTGGCCTTATCAACACATGCCCTTGTTCCCTATTAGTATGGAGTTCCAAGGTCTGGGCCAAAACTTACATGAAGGGAAAGGTGGGTTATGTACGCACACAGAGAAATGCAGCTGTTGTATAAACGAATTATACACCGAACCAAGGGGCGGCTAAAAAACTCACTCGCTGAAGTTGGCCCGACAGGCGTGCATGCAATACAGGGCATTGAAATAGTCCTAGAGATTTAACCCTTTCAACCCCAACTGGAGACACGTGTCGCAAGTAGGGCATCAAAATACTAAAATATGTGTGTAAACACTATTTCCAGTAAAATTAGCCTTAACATATTGCAATACTGTGTACATATATTCAGATAGTGTTCACAGTCAGCTAACTTTTTTCGTAATACATTTACTAAGTTTACTAGAAATCGGAGGGTACAAATGCTTATTTTCGATTATTTGTATTACATTTTGTTCAGTTCTTTGATTGCTTATGGAATATATTTAAATTAAAAATTGGTACTGAGAGGATTAAAATGTTGTGTAATGATATTGACATACTCTACAGATTTTTGCAGAGCGGCGAGAAATGGCAACATGCTTATTTCTTAATATCACCAATTGGGAAAGATTGATGTTGACACGCCGGCAATGTATGAAACCAGCTTTCGAAAACATGCCAAGAATGCTTACTTTGCACTGATTCACCTACATTTCATAACCAAGTTGCATCTTTTATCGGATAATATCTAAGTGAATACGGCAGTTCTTTTCATGAAACAGCAACTCTTTTGTCATTCATTATTTCGCACGACTTTTGCAATGTGTCATATATACATTTCGTTTTCTCGAGTTTTAAACGTCGCCATTATAGACGAGATGTGAAGTGTCTCATAATGGTAACACCATTTTTCTAAAATCACATCCTCCTTTAGCACATTTACAGGAGCAGGCTGAAGCCAGTACTGCTGACTACATATTACAGTATTAAATAAGTTTATGCGGTGCGAATTTTTCAATTGTGGTGAAACAGCGTGTTATTCAATTATTGCACATGCATATGAAGAGCCAGATTTCATTTGCCAATCACATTTATGAATTACAAAAGTATTTTTGTAAATTTGCGAATCTTTAAGGGAAGTCTGCCACACTACGACTCTGTTCTAAGTTTTACTTACAACACCAGTGTTTCGCGCAAATAATGGTGAGGCGCCATAGGCTGTAAAATCGAATGTCACCTCGAAATCGAACATGGGAGCAACGTGATCGATCGGCTCCCACGTCTAGTAATTCACAAATGTGGCAGACAGACGTATACGTGCGGTCCTACGCGAGTCTGGATTTTTTTGTATGGAGTGTCTGTGAGGGCGCGTGCGCCTATCCTCCCCCGCTCGCTCACCTAACCTAGCAGCCAGCCAGCCAGCCAAGCTCGCAGCGTTGCCATCTTGGAGAAGCAAGCGGTTTGTTGAAGCGCTTCAAGGCCGGCAGAGCGTTGTAGTGCCGTTGACTTGCCAGGGTCAATGAATCCGATGCGGCGGTGAGGAATGGCAACGCGCTGGCTTTTGTCAACAAAGATTCTACAATAAGTCATGTTGCAAAACGTATTATTTTTTTATAGGTGATACATTTGGAGCATCCAAGTAACGAGAGAACGCCGACAATGTTCAGCTTTCACAAACCCAAAGTCTATAGGTCTTCCACGGGATGCTGCATCTGCAGAGCGAAATCCAGCAGGTATGTCAAAATGGTGTCAGTAGTGTATTCATTGAGCAGGTACATTGATTTCGGCGTGAGCACTTGCTGCCACTGTTACGGTACATCCCGGCACGAAATTCATATGTATCGTGTTTTGACAAATCTAATGCACAAAATTACTTGACATTGCCTTGATTCATATGACGGTGCAACTAATATCGGATCGTTGGCTTAGCTATATGGGCAATTGACGTTGGAAATGATTTGTAATTGATATTGACGATTCTTACGGAAATTTAAAATGTTACTACCAGAACATTACCTTTAAGGATGTAACGTTTAAGCAAATCAATGTACCCGCCCAAGTCTTATGTTAAAAATACGGCAGTTTTTAGCATCCTGCTCTTGTGTGAAAAATGATAAATGATAGGTGGAGCCAGCATTTCCACTCTACTTAGAACTTGCAGGGGAAAACATATTCAATCTGCAATTGTGGGATTTTTTCTCCTAAATCACCCCTACTTTTTTCAGGTCTTTTTTTTTCCTTGTACTAAGTAAAAATTTTGCTTATTCTCAAATTATTTGGATGTGTCTGTTTACCTTATGAGAGCAATGCCTGTCTTGTTAATTTTGTTTTACTAACTTCTGTCACAGACATTTTCCTTTTTCTAAATCAGTAACTGCTAAAAAAAAGTGTAGCAAAAATACATCATTCAATTGTATTGATTTAAGAGGTTAAGTAGCATTTTCCAAAGCATAGTGCTCTGGACGGTGGTATTATGCCTTTGTACATTAAATTTAGTGTTAATCTTGAAATTCTGCTTTGTTATGCTTTTCATGCCAAAAAGTGAAATGCTACTTACTGTTGATTTGTCTTGTTTTAATTTAACATTTGTGAAGTGTTCTTTGGTTCTGGTTTTTAGACTTTTGGTTTGTCCTGTGTAGAATGTCTCACAATCCAAACAATTTGGCATACTCAGATTTTTGGCCCTTATTTTGAATTTAATAGGTCTAGTACTGAGTATCTGTTTATGGGAGCTGAGGTGATGTTATGCTTTCTAAAGCTGTTAAAGCATTTTCTAAATGCTTTTGGTGATAATTTAATCTCTTGAAAGTGTTGTTTCTTTCTGTGGCATAGATGCTCGTTTCCTTTATAGTTTTCTTTTGCTTTGCTTTTCTTATTGTGTACCAGACTTATGTTGTATCCATTTGCTTTTGCTCTGTGGATTATGGCCTTGTTTTGTGTTGAATTTCAGCTTGATCCATGGGTACACACACACTGGTGTGTGTAAAGTGGTTTCTTGCATGTTTGTGTGGAACTGGTTTAAAGCGTCGTTATCTAATTTTCAGGTTGGATTTGCTTCCTGTTAATTCCAAATTGTCTTTGTAATTTCTGATGATTTTTGTATCTAGAAAATGGGGTTGTGTATCGGTTTCTATATACATGGTGAAGTTTATGGTATTTTCTTGTAGCTTTAGTTTTATGGCATCTTTTAAATGTCAGAACTACATCAAAAATGTTTTATTTCTAGATCTCTGATTTTTTCTACCAACTCCAAAGAATTTGACCGATTTAAACCGTCAAGTTGTGGAAGTGAGCTGAATTTACTTACCATATGGTTAATTTGTGTGTGGGGAAATCAATTCTGCTAGTGATCGGTCTAATGGCTTTCCCTGTTTTGTATATTTTTGGTAAGCCGTAAACTGTAGGCACTTTGGATTGTCTACCTTTAGTCTTTGCAATTTGTTTTGTAGATAATTTAATTTCTGTTAAAGCTTTGTTTAGGAATTGGGTACAAGAATCTACTGGGTTGGTTTCAGTTCTGACCGGTTTTCAATCCTGGGCATGTATTCTGTCTTGTTCAAAATTACAAGACAAGTTGAGTATATACCAGCTAAAAGTAATAAAATTGTATTTTGCACAAAACACACATGAACAGGATGGAAAACCTGTTACAGTTGAATAGTACATTACAATTAAAATTAACCCACAAGACTCTTGTATCCAGTCTACAAAGAAAGCTTAAGAATGCAAATTAATCAACAAAAAGGAATTCCAGAGTATAAAGGTAGTCAATTCAACAGTATCTAGAATTAATGATATACTAAAAGTACACAAAGCAGGAAAAGGAATATGACTAGATCACTAGCAGCATTGATTCCCCTGCATACAAATTGGCCAAATGATAAGTAAATTTCATTCACTACAAAATTTGACAGTTTAAATCTGAAAAAATCTTTGGAGTAGGTAAAACAATTAAAAACCTAAGAATAGACAAAAATACACTAGGTCCATTCGTCACAATCCTACTTCCAAGAATCCTGACTTAAACTACATAAGCTGTCGGGAAAATATCCCAGTACCATAAAGATGGAAATAGTAACTACAGAAGCATACAACAAAAACCTAAAAAAAAATTTTAAAAAATCTCATTTTCAATACCAAATGCTATGGGCAGAGATCAGGTCTTTCTATGGAAAACTCCCTCTCACCATTTGTGGCATATTTATGAGCATATTCGAAACACATGAAAAAAGGTATTTCCATGGATCTTCCAAGGTTTGGTTCTCCTATGTTGACATCTTTGCAACAGTTCTAATGTACACTTAGAAGATGTCATAAAACTCTTAAGCCTACAGGAAAGAAACTATAAAATACATGGAAAATGAAACCACTGAACCACTCTCTTTTCTAGATCTAAAAGGCATAAAAAATGACCAAAATAAAATTTGGAATTAACAAAAAGCCGACCCAATCTGAAAATTAGATTACAATGACAGCTTTAACCATGTTCCACAGGAACATACAATAATAAACTGCTTTACACACACTAGTTAATGTATCCATGGATCCAGCTGAATTCCACAAAGAATTGAAAGCCATAATCCACAGAGCAGAAGAAAATGGCTACAACATAAGCCTGATACACAAGAAGAAGCAAAGCAAAAAAAAAGTCATAAAGGAAAGCACTTTCACCACAGAAAGAGAACACCAAGAGATTCACTTACCACCCCTAAGTATTTAGAAAATGCCATATCTTTAGAAAGCATATCACCTCTGCTCCCATAAACAGCTGCTCAGTACTATACCTATGAAATTCCATCAGACAAGGAGTCCAGATTATGCCATGTGTATGGATAGTGAGATATTCTACTTAGGTCAAATCAAAAGAAGTCTGAATACCAGAACCAAAGAAGACTTTAAAAATGTTAAATTAAAATAAGAAAAGTCAATAGTAAGTACCATTTCACTTTTGGCCTGCAAAGATAACCTAGACCTATATCTGAAGCTATTAAAATATGACAGGCCACAAACTCTCAGCATATGGAAGCACAAAGAATGCTTAACAAATTTCTAAATCCTGCCACTTGACAATCTAGTGAGGTTTGTACCACAGTTGGAGAAAAGGCTGCATTCATCTACAACAGCTGCCGTAGTTGAAAATGGAAGTTGCAAGTCCCAAAACAAATACCTCATATTCCTCATACAGCATGTGAGGATGTTTTTTTTTTTTTTTTAATTTCTATTTGAAGATATGTGAAAAGGAGTCAAATATGTATAAGTAGTTCATAAAGTATTACTTCCCCATTTCTAGCTTCAGTTTATTTAGTATGGTAAACTCTACACAGTATATCATGTAACATGCTGAAAACTGCTTGCTCTCCAAACTTCAGTCTCTGTAGACAATATACCATCATGTAACATGCTGGAAACCACATTTAGAAATTTTAGTAACAAAAGCTTGAATAATCTGTTTAACATTACGTTGTATAACTATATGAAAGTTCCTTATGGTTTTATTTTACAATAAGCAGAAAAATGTACTATCCAGAATTGGAGCCTTTTTTCAAAACTCGATAGATGCAAAATTTTACGAAATTGAGCTATATATAGTATCTGCATAATTTTCACCTTCTGCATCATTCTGTGAAATCAGATTTTGCAAAATTCGATTCGTGTCCTGTGTAGAAGGCAGGGAATATCAGTTTTTTCATAACTCGATAGATGCACTTGCTCAGTTAAAGCAAAAGTCGATAGATGCAATTTTATGATTTTATGATCCAGAGTGTAGCAACCTCAATTCTATGAAACGCATGTTGGCATTGACTGCCATCTCACTGTTACGATTCTTGGAATTCTCAAGCATTATACACTGCTGCATCGTTGGCAATAACTGCGAACTCAGGTTGTGCGCTTGGATTTCACATTCATTTCTGCAAGCTTTTTTATTTGTTCCATTTATATGCCGTCTTTAACTGCAGAGGTCATATTGGCGGTCTTGCCCATTGGCAATGTTGTTACTCGTTTAACAGTGGGTTTTTCGGTCTTTGGGGGTTTTTATACATTTTATTCACACACATTCACACTTTAATTCATACTTCCAGACTCAGGGAAGGATGAGGAATAATCTTGGCTGGAGAAAAATTCCTATCCCCCTGCCGGGCATCGAACCCAGGACCACTTGCACAGCAGGCAGGTGCTTCTGCAAGCTTTCTTATACTTACATGGCATTTTTATTCTTAGTTGAGACACTGCACTGTACTATGCACAATGGACAGGAGGTCCGATTGTGAAACTGTACCAGTTGTAGAATGCACAGGAGGTAGGAATTTCAAAAACAAGGGAAGGAAATCAAAGTGCAAGTCAAGGAAAGCTCATACTCCAATTACATGTTCACATGGTCTCGAGTGCACTCCACGAAATCCTAAAAGTAAAGGGCATAAGCACTGATGCAGCTGATTTGACTTATAATGATATAAGTGGATTTCACCAACACCTTTCTGTGCTCAACAAAATAGATCAAGATAAACTCCTTATGAAATATGAGTATTACATCTCCTAATCGCAGAGTGGTGAATAAAGAGGCTGCAAATAGAAAGCAGACTGTTAGCATTAAATACAGTTAGAAAATATTCACTTATCTGGGAATGCGCCAAAGGAAACCAGAGGAGGTGACAGAACAGGAATATTACAGAAGGGCATTTCTGCTGCTATAAAGCAAGACATGAAGTACAGATGTAGAGAAAGCCACTATGGAAGAGCAAAATTAAGGAGAGGATATTTACCTCCAGAACTTAATATCAGAAAAATGTGGACCAACTTTTGCAACAAAAGATTAAGAAATCTACCAATCTGCTCATTGTCAAAATATAAAAACATAATGATCAATTCTCAGCTTCAAATCTATATAAAAACATATTTTACAGCTTCTTAAATCTTTCATTCCGTACACCACACACTGACACATGCTCAACTTGCAAAATAGGACTGATGAAGATTAAGACAGAGGCAGATGTGGAAAAGAGAAAAGAACTAAGAACCATGTACAGACTGCACAAGCACTAATAAAGGTGAAAGCTTACTTATTCATATTGTTTGAAATTTCTTTGTGTGTATTCAATATGTTATATAAATAAAACAAAATATGTTATTGTGAATGTAGCAGTACTTTCTAAGTTTATACCTAATAAAATAATGCATATAAAGATTAATATGTTGGTTGCATAGTACATTATGTATAATAAAAAGGTGAAAATGAATAAATAAATAGGTAAATAAAAAGCAACAAAAACAATAAATGACAAATAACAAAACTTCATGTGTTAAGTTCTCACTCACGCAGAAAAGTTAATCAGCATCTATTGGTTTTTCAAAAAACTCTGCATTTTGAAACCCCAAATTTGCACTAGTTAAGCTGTGCTATTTGTTTCTTTTCACATTCAATGAGGCAGTTTCAGGAAGGAGAATTGAATGATTAATATAGTTGCTGTGCTAACCAATTAGTGTTACCAATAAATAGAAAAAAAAAACATTTTTCTCAGAAATGCATTTTGTGCATCTATTGAGTTTTGAAAAAACGCTCAATTGTGGTATGTTAAACATGTATTGGTTACGTTTAATATTTACTCAATCAAATTTTCATAAGTAAGAAGTTATTGGTATTAAACATTTTGGTTGTATTGCTATTGTCCATCCATTGTCCCTTCTGAAAGAAGGAAGTAGTCACATGAGAAACTTACGTGTTCTAGCCATTTCTCCCCCCACCCACACATTTTTCTGCAAAAGAACAGGGTATTTAGAGCTTTTAACTGTGTGCCTTACCAACATTCTCTTTAGGGGCACTGGGAGCTTAATTTTACCCTGACAAGGTTAAGTTACACCAATATAGGTTGCACGTTCGTTCTTGACGAATGACCTTGAGCAGAAATCCAATGAGTGAGCCTACCCTTAATAAACAGGTCAGCAAATGTTTATGCTACGATAACAGACACCTCTGTTTTCCTCTGTCGCGTGTGTGTATACAGTCGACTGCAGAAGTTTTGTGCGGTACGGATGTATGTATGCATGCAACGAAAATAGCAATTCAGACGAGGGAGAGATGTCGGGAATAGAATAAATGCAAGAAAGTTAAGTGGAAACAGTTATAGAGGTATAGTGTATAATACGTGTGGCTGATATTACTGCAAGTGTCATAAATTGATTTGTAGTGTTGTACTACTTCAGCTCAGAAGCATGCGCGTCATCTCACTGCAGACTGTACCTCCTCTCTCTCGTTCCCGCAAAAGCTGAGTAGAGACTCGCATTCAACCTTTCATATAAAATTTTCATTCGTCAAGAAGTAACGCGCGACCTATACTTAACATTTAAATTCAGCAGCAACTAATCATTAGGATGTATTTGTGCATTAGCTATTGTATAATTACTTTCAGGGAATTCAATGAAAGTGGACATAAAGCACACTCTGCATCCTTTAAAAAATATTACATCTCCTTCTTCAGGTACTTCTTTTTCTTGTAGGAATTTGAAACTACAGGCACCAAGTTTTCTCCTGAATAACATAAGGCATAACTTTGTTATCCTGTGTTAAATAAAAATCCTGTATATAGCTGTTGCAAAAGTTAATGGTGGCTGGCTCAACACAAATCCAATCATTGACTTGCCACGGCTTGCAGTATTGTGTGTGAAATCAGGCTGTACAGCTTCTGGTATATTATTTGTTCCCACAGAACACAGCCATGGAAAAAATGATTCAGCACATTAGGAGCATACTTTTAAGTCCCACGTCTTGTGACATCACAGTTTACACAAGTCGATACTCCATCGTGCAGCTGAGTTTAATGATGGTGTCTGATCCATATTTATCGTCTATTGGACACTCAATTAGGCTGTGTTGAATCGTGTCTCGCATAAAATATTGACCAGAGACTATAAATAAACTCAGCTCCATGTTGGAATATCGACTTGTGTAAACTGCACTGTCACACTACGTGGAACTTAAAAATATTCTTCTCCTAATATGCTCATTTTTTCTATGGCTGTACAACAGGAAAAAGCCTAGTAACAGTCAACTGTCGACTGCCTTTAAATTTTGTAGCTACCATAGTTTGTATTTTGCACATAAACATTTAATTGTATATAAAAAAGGGGTGATGTTTTTAGCACTTAAATTTTTTCTCTCCATATGACTAATAAAAAAGTCCAAGGGATTCAAGGAATGTTAACAAATGAACACCAAAAATTTGTCAATATCTTTTCTAGTTTTTTAGGAATGTGCACCTGAAGTGTGAATATTCATTATTTCAGGAAATTGTGATCAAAGCTGAAGTATCATTCATACTCTCACAACATGCCTGCTCCATATTCTTGCACATTAGTTTTTCCTTATTTTGTCGTTACCTTTTCTTAGTTCTAACTAGATAACAGTGTCAATGCTTTGACATGTGGATTTGTGGTCATGCAGTGTAAGGCATGATAGGTGTAGCTAACCTATCAACCCAAGGATTGTGGAATCGAATTCTGGTAAAATGTATATTCTGCATTCAAGAGGAACTGGTAAAGGTTGGGAATGGCCCAACTAAAGCATTCAGACAGATGGCAAGGTTGGATGCTGACAGGCATTTTACCCATTTTTATGTGAAAAAAAAGTCCATTGTATTTCACAATATACAGGTTCAGCTAATGCTGCAAGCATCTGATGTTCTGATAGCCGGGCGTTTTCAGATAGAGGTGGTTAGAGGTTCGAGTCTGAAAATACAGAAAGCATTTTTTTATTTTTCATTTTTATTCTTGTCAGCTAATTAAAAACAAAACAAACAAAAAAAGATTTTTTGGTACCAACCCACGTCCCAGTGTCCTTACAAGAAAATGTTATAGCCAGCTGTATTACTGAAGCCAAGCTTACGTCATACCAAAGTTTCTTAATAATCAATTCAGCCATTCTGATCTGATCCAGATTTTATTAGGAAATTGAAATGTCTTGTATAACCTTTGTTTCAGTTCAAGGTTTACGGATAGTAAGAAGTATGAGGATGACTTCATGGATTGCTTCCAATTGCATGAACGTCGTTCTGGAGAGATCTGCAATGCATGTGTATTGCTAGTGAAGAGGTGGAAGAAACTTCCTGCGGGGAGCGAGAGGAACTGGCGCCATGTGAGTGACTTGCCCATGAACATTGTTTGAAAAAGGAATTAAAATTAACGGAGAATTTTTTTTTGATTCTTATCCAAAGCCCTTGGCAGCAGCATCTGATCTGTAAAGAGGATGCTTCGTCATGAAATTTTGGTCCTTAAAAAGTTGAGGGGGAGGGGGGAGTTGTACATTGCAATTTGTTTATATAACTTTTACTACACAAAAAGCCTTTCTCTGTAATCATAAGAATGTTTAGATCAGCATGCATTTAGTACATGTTCAGTAAATCTTATCCTTTGGGCATGTCACTTTTATGGGTAAACTGATGTTTTGACATTAACAAAATATTACATGATAATTTGCTGCAAGACCTTGAGGAAATGCAAGCATTTTAACTTTGCTAACTTTTATGTTAAAAGTATAACAAACAAGATGTTGAGTTTTTATAACATCGGTTGGTGAAACCAACCCTAACATGTACAAAGTCCATCATTCTTAGATAATGTAAAGTTCATTAACTTGTTAGCAAAAAGTAAATGTGTGCTCACCCCAATATATATTTCAAAATTAAATTTGTTAAACACTATAAATTTTTTATTCTATCACACATACAGTGCATAATGTGAGAATTTTTTTTTAAAAAACGTATATTTAGTTGTCTATTTGTGGAAGTTGTCATGTAAGCTTTGTCAAATTAAATGAGCACTACTCTGAGGGTAGAGTGGCAGCATCAGTAAAGATTGAAGTTATAGCAATGAATATATAACTGGCATCCTAGTGGCAACTTTCAGCTCCTGTACCACAAGCCAAAGTGATAAAATCTTCATTATGTAATGTCGGCGCCAACTAAGAAAGGGATTGACAGCTCGTAGTGAGAGAGAGGTGACGTTGCCGCTTACTGTGACCACATGGAGATTGCTGTATGATTGTGTATGAAGAAGATTGGATTGAGCCTAGAATGTTGAATGCGTACTTATATTCGTGTGCAAAGACAACAGTAAAATATTGAATCTACATTCAAAGGATAGAATATGCAATTATATATTACCTCAGAGCATACTGTTACCCATGCTTGTCCTTTAATTGGAATAACTTTACCAAACAGTTTTATTCGGTTCGCGAGTACGCTCAGTTTTTCATTTGGCAGCATTATGTCACTTTTTCGACATTGTTAAATTCACATTAAAAGTGTTATGCTAATTGTAAAAGTTTGCAACATACGCACAGATACAGACTCAGACACATGTAAACACAGGGCAAATAACCGTCTATATAGGATGATGCAAATGAACTCTACATGCAGGCAATCTCTTAATTGATGCTGTGAACTGATGCAAGCATTGTAAGCTTGGGCGGGCTGCTGCACTATTTGTTTATATGCAGCAATAGCAGAACATAATAAAAGCAGTTTGCTACTGCTGGGTTCCTCATGAAGTCATGAGCAACATGCAAATCACATGTTACGTGCGTGTTACATTTCGACAACAAGGTCCTCGTATGTACCGTTTCTATGGAAATGCCATTATAACACCTTTTGCTATGGCAATTGCTAAGGCGCATCCATCCCCTCCCATTCATTTATGCTTTTCTGCCACATGCTTAACATCTCTCAATCCCCTTCTTAATTGGCACCGAATATAGTTCAGTGCCATACTTTTTTGTATGGATTGTTGAGTGCATTATGTTATTCTCCACTAACAGGTGGTGGATGCTCGTGCTGGCCCAGGAACAAAATCTCTTACAAAGTTCAAATCAAAAAACAAGAAGAAGTTGAAGTTGAAAACAGATAGTATTCAGAAGGTAGAGAAGTTGATTAAGAAGAAGCACATCTACATGAAAAATGAACGTTCAGGACGTGAAGATAGTCCAGGGGCTCTGAGTGATGACATTGCAGGTAAGGAATCAAACTGTGGTTATTTTGTAAACGCTTCACAGAAGCAAATTTGCATTCCAACAACTGTAGTTTGGAATTAGTGTTCTAAGTGCTTGCCTATTGGCACATCTTATATAAGCTATTTTGTATGTAAATACCAGCACTGGCTCTTGAAATAACTGAGTTGTTTATTTTCTCTACTGCCCTTCATCCAAAGATTTGGTTCAGAGATTTCATGTTAAATAACATAGAGATTCCCAGTATAAAAAAGAGAAGAAAACTAAAAATTTGAAGTTGGTCAGATGTAAATTTGTTTATTCCTTGAGGATGCGACATGATTTTTCAAGAAAATGACCCAACTAGATATCACTTCAGAAAGTCAGCACATGAGGCCACTCGCTTATATAGATGCCAGAATGTTCAGGAGGTGGTAAATTTACAGAAGATTCTGGTAATCACTCTATACTATTTGTGATACTTCCACCAGGCAAGAACTTCTATACGCCTAAAAGGCTGGCCAGTTGGCGCTATCTCAAGTTGTAGCTGGGCCAGCAATACCTTTGCTGGCTTATCATTGGTGTGGTTGTTTTTACAATCAATTTACAGACCAGATCTTTGCTTTCTGTTCTTAAAGGTATTTGAGAATTATCACATCTGCTGTTTCTTCATTATGTGTGTCCAGTATTACTACCAACACGAGAGTCGATCTGGGTGGCTCAGTTGGTTAGACGCTGTACTACTGATCCCAAGGTCATGGGTTCAAACCCGGCCCATGCCAGTGGTTTTTAAGTGTGCTTAAAAACGACAGCTGCATGTCAGTAGATTTACTGGCATGTAAAATAACTCCTGTGGGACAAAATTCCGGCACACCGGTGATGCTGATGTGATCCTGGCAATTGACAGCGTCGATAAACAAAATAACTTAACAATGCGAGTCCATTGTATGACTGTACCCTACACCATGGAACAGTTTTAAATGCTCATAGGTTCCCACTGCCCTACATCAGAACCTCAGCATGCACAAAGTATACCATAGTATAACTTCTTCCATTGGTTTATGAGGATGTATTGTCCATATTGCCCAACAACGTGTATGTTCTAAAAGGATGAATAAAGATAACTATTTCATATTGGAACCTTTAATCTATCCTTGGAAACTTCAGTGGCTGTCCCTTCCTGGAGATCCGTTTGTGGGACTATTTTAACTCCGAATATTTTGCAACTGAAGACTCCATATTGTATTATATATTGCAATGGGACTGCACTGTTGTCATGACAGCTACTGTGGACACCTTGATTACTTGTGCCTTTAAATTTACTAAGAGATCAGTATAAGTTTAAGCCCCTTCACTGGCCAAAGAGGGGGTATCATGTCTGCTTTTGCAAGGCTTACTTTACTTCATTTTGTTTCAAGTTATACTTTTGTGAGAGGAGATGGCGATGGAGATGTAAACCTTTTATTGCATTTAAGGCTGTCTGGTTAAAATCCTTGTCACCAAAGTAATTTTATCCATTTTATGTTTCTATCATGGAGGATAATTCACTTATGTACTATGGTACAATTGCCTCGTCTGAAACAGCTGTGCAGAAATATTTGACTTGGGTGGCTCAGTGTATCTCTTCTACTACTGGTGCTGACATGTCCCCACTTGTCCTTTAAATGTCATTTCTCATTCTGACTCACTACCATTGTGAATTATAAGGTACAATTTTAAACCATCACTTGATTTATGTGATCCAGTTCAACATTTTGCTGTTGCTTCACTTTCTTTGTGGTGTAATTCACACATTGAGCTGGATGGAAGCACCAGCTCGTGCACTGAAAATGCATTCACCCATGAGAACCTATGCCAATATAGGCTGGAATTTTCCACAGAATTCAAAATGTTTCGAGAATGTGGATCAAATAATTATCGTATGCCAACCAACTTGTTGCTGGTTTTTTAAACACAAGCCATGTGTGGCAGTGTTTGAGAGGTAGAATAAGGATTGAAAAATATCAATTGCCATAATGAAACTGGGACATAAGCACTTGTGATTGTAAGTCGCCCTTGGAGTTCTCAACTCTCTCTGCAGTCTATTGGGAAAATACAAATCGGTTGCAGAATTTGTCATACTGGCAAGTTGCCATGGTAGCTTCAGTTGTGCATGAAGAGGAATATCAGTGGTTCAAATCCTGGCTGTGGCATTAAATTTTCCAGTCCTGGTTCTACCTCTCAGAACCAAGTAAATTTGTCATCTGTGGTCTAAGGGTAACGTGCTAGCCTCTGTTGCCCTAGATCCAGTGTCAAACCTGGTTTAGGGCAGTTGAGTTTTTTTAGTCCTGTGTCATAGATTTATGACCTGTAAAAACCTCAAGCCTGATAGAGGCAAGTGAGCCAAATTCATGCACAATATAGAATGAGGTGCTTAGAACTGTAGCAGTTAATGAGCGTCCATACTCATTTTCAAATGATGTCTGGAAAATTCACTTTGCCATTTGTGGTGTTTGTGCTTGTAACCTTGGGCGCTTGCTGCTCTGTCACAATGCATAACTTTTTACGTTCTCTACTACGTATAGTAAGTAGGGGAAGTATTCTATTTGACCCAACAAAATCGATGTCAAGATTTCACTGGGAATATGTTTTGGGGTACCCTGAATTTAAAAAAAAGCATTTTTAGAAAAAGGTCTGTCTGTGAACAGCATAACTCAAACGAAAAGTCGGCTTGAAACCCAAACTTGGTATTTAAGCTTAATATCTTTCAAGAATGCACATGATTCTGAAGAACATTCTTATGCTGGATTTCTGACAATGAAGTCATTAATCCTCTTGCTCTCCAATATTTTTCTCTGATGGATGGGCCACTAGAAGTGGCTGGACATATTTGAAAGTGGTCTCGGTCCATTTCCTCTTGCAGATCACATAGAGGACAGAGTGGTGAAGAATATATTCCAATTCTGTATAAATGTTTTGCCAATCATGTCTTGTAATCAATCTGAAGGTTGCAACTGCCATTTTTTGAGAATACTCAGGAATTAGTGTTTCAATGTTTGGTAGTTCCCATCTTTTATTTTTTGATTTTTCATAGTAATATTTTGCAATTTTTTTGAATTCAGAGTTCTTCTGGCTGCTTAAAATGGTAGATTAACTATAGATTTCTGTACACTGCTGGTACCCTTTTTTGCAAGAAAATCTTTGTCATTGCCACTCAGTCCGCAGTGAGCTGGTATCCATTGGAAGACAGGTATTTTTGAAATGCTGTTAGATGGGTAAGGATTTTCCAACATTCTATAATTGTTTGGTTTTTTGGTGACAACTTGGGAGTAATTGCTATAATTCCAAAATGTAAATCTTGTTAAAACACAATTTCTGTCCAAATGCATTTTTTTTTTTGTGGGATGAACAATTTCAGAGATATTTCTTGTTATTTGCGAGCTTTTGAATACTTTTCTCAAATGGAATGTCATTTGCTTTTTTATCTTAGCCGTGTAAAGAGAAATATTTTAAAGCCTTCTTTTAACGACCAGCTTTAAAAGATTTAACTCGTTCAAAACCTACTGTATTCCACAAGATAATTTTTGCAAATGTGTATCTCGACTGACATGAAGATGGAGGAATAAGAATTTGTAAGAATAGTTTGAGTAGAGAAAGTCATGTGAGTGCAACACATAGATTTTGCTGTGAGCATTACACATTGTCTTGAGGTTTCTTTATGTAACTATACAAACATTTATTACTTTTTATTAGATAATTAACTTTTATTTTACATTAAGTTTTTCCACAGATTGTTCCCACTTCATGATATAATAATTGAGATGTAAAGTGATTTGTTTAAAGAACTGCTGATTCTTATATGTATTCCGCTGCTGTGCTAATAGATGCATTGCAATTGCAGGGGATGACTTCATGTCTGACATGAGTATGCTGTCAAGCTTGGCTCCTAGCCCCACACCTAGTGATGACTCAGGTGCACTCCCCTCTCTGTCTTCACACAGGTCAGAGAAGGGCAGTAAACGAAGACTGTCTACTCCAGCAATAAGCAGCTTTCTTGATATGACCTTTTGGAAACGGTGAGTCTTTCTAGCTATGTTCAAAAAGTTTTAACCTGCAAGTTTCTCTCGTGTATATATATATATATTTTTTGTAGTTTGTGTTGCTGTGATATTCACGAAAGAGTATCCCTTTCACCAGAGTCCGAACAAACCTTGGCTTAATTTTGCAAGTAAACAAGGGAGGATGGAAATTGTGAACATTTACTCATCGATTTTTTTTTCATGTTTAAATGTTGGTGCTTGTCTGTATACTGTTCCTGCAGAGGTGAATGGCTATAGGGCATTTAGTCTTCAGCATTACATACATAAATGGGCAGACAAGAATGTAGGAAAGTTCCTATAAGAGTAGTCCTGGGTTATCCTGTAGAATGGCGGCTCCAATCATTGTACTGAATACTATCTTCTGCTAGAGGTGCCAAGGGCGTGGCCTGTGTGCCTACAGTGTTGCCAACTGAAGAAGCATGACTGCTGAAATTACCAACACTACGTTACGACAGTGGCAATACTCAAATGCATGAAAAGCTATTTCAAATTATGGTTATTAATGCCACTTAAGATTACAAAGTGATCAGAACAAGAACTAGCACACGCTTTTACACCATTCAAATTTTCTATGGTTGACAATACATGCATCTGGAGATTTCACAGGTCCACCATTGGCAACATCTACACGTAGCAGTAATTAAAGGGTGTCAGTGTTCCACCTGTTTTGAGTGTGATTAAGTACAATATTATGATAATTTGGCAAATCTCATTTCTGACACACATGTAACACAGTTACAAAACCAGTCCGTTTACTTTATCACTTTATTTTACTTTTAAATTATTGCACAAATACACAGTTCTTGATGTTAACACAGTCTAAACCCTATCCGGCCTTAAAGTGGGTACGAGTGCCAACATTATCCTGCAGCGCAACTTTCAGCACGAGGGAAATGGTGAAGCGCAATTGTAAATAGTTCCTTACTAAATTGCATATATTATCGCTTATTTAATACTTTCAAGTAATGAACGGGGTGAATATTTATTGTAATTGAACCTGCAAAACATTTAAACATGAGCATTAATATTTCACCTGACCGCCTCCGTAGAACAGTTGGTAGCATGCTTGCCTCTGGCGCAGAGGACATGGGTTCGATCCCCGGTACCAGCATGGGGATTGATTTTATCCCATCTGGCACAGGGTGCACTCAGCCTCGTTAGTTCCGGGGGACCAATTGAGGAGGATCAGTTCGTATTTTTCTGGTAAACCACAGAGACAGTCTGGTTTGAGAATTCAATGTCATTCTGGCAGGTTGTCACAGTAGCTTAATGGTTAGAGCACCTGTCTAGTAAGCGGAGGGTCTGTGGTTCAAATCCCAGCTGTAGCATTGAATTTTTAAGTTGCAGTTCTACCTCTCAAATATTGTATTATGTTTTAATTTAAAAGGTGAGTTAATTAATAACACTGAACAACACTTACAACATATTTTTCTGGGACGCGTTTCGAAGGTTAACTTTCCTCCATTAACAACCGGACAATAACTGGGTTTCCATGGTGTTTCATGGTGCAGATGGTGATGCTTCTTCTGTTTCTTCTGGTGGTGGTTCAATGAACTTACTGAAAATGTCTCTCAGGGGAATGTCGAAATTAAATACTCGGTTTCTATTTTTTAAAATAAAGATTTGTTCCCATGTGGACAGTTCTTGTTTTCCGGTTATGTGTTTGAGAAGTTTCGGTTCTAGCTTTATGTCATGATTATTTGTCCAAAAGTGAAATGCAACTGCTGATTTTTCTAATTGTTTACTCTTAATGTTTCTAACGTGTTCCTTATATCTAATTTCTAAGAGTAAACAATTAGAAAAATCAGCGGTTGCATTTCACTTTTGGACAAAAAATCATGACATAAAGCTAGAACCAAAACTTCTCAAACACATAACCTGAAAACAAGAACTGTCCGCATGGGAACAAATCTTTATTTTAAAAAATAGAAACCGAGTATTTAATTTCGGCATTCTTCAGAGAGACATTTTCAGTAAGTTCATTGAACCACCACCAGAAGAAGCATCACCATCTGCACCATGAAACACCATGGAAACCCAGTTATTGTCCGGTTGATAATGGAGGAAAGTTAACCTTTGAAACGCATCCCGGAAAAATATGTTGTAAGTGTTGTTCAGTGTTAACTCACCTTTTAAATTAAATTACAACACTGTTTTCAAACTTCTATGAAAGGAAGATTGTATTATGTGTTTAACTTTTTCTTTGAATGTTATGACACTGGCTGTGAAAGACGTAACCAAATTGATGTTTGAAGCACCTGGTATTTCTGTGTACACTGTTTCAAATGTGAGAACGGAAATGAAACAAACAGGAACTGTAAAAGTCCCTAAAAAGAAAAGGGAAGGACCATTTAGTGTTTTAGGCAAAGTGGAAGACTGTTATAGTTGGTGCAGTTTATCGACAGTCCCCAGGAATTCAAAATGGCAGACATTATGCTAAACAGCTGACGGAAGTATCACACAAAGCAGTCCTGTCGGCATACATAATAAAGCCACTTCTAACCTCAAATATCACAGTGTTAAAGTAACATGCTTTCAAACGATAATAATGCTTGAACATCGTTACCACACAACATGTGATGAACGTACTCACCTTCAGCGAATCTTGTTCTGCAATAACACTTGAGACAGAATATTGGAGGACCCCAAAGGAAAGTCGTTCATGTGAATGTTTGTTGGAAGTGTAATTCGTTTTTTGGTGTTGGTATGAGATGGTTGAATGACGAAGGCGTGTTGATGGGGTTCATTGTTACGAACAACTAAGTTTGCACAAAGACGTCATAAATCTTTCCCTATTTGATTTTAATATATGTGTATAAATATTAGAATTGTTTGTGTTCCATAATAAAAGTAGGAGACGATGATTGGGATCGCTTCCCTAACGAGAAAGAACTATTTGCGCGGATGAATATGGAAAAGGCGGTGTGTCGCGTCAAAACGACGCCAAAAAAACAGTTCACTAACCTCTCTGTATTCGGCGTGGATGGACTTTTATGTGTACGCGTCATGAAATAGTAAAAGTGAATTTACTAAGTGTTTAGAGACCTTTAATTAAATTTCGGCGATGCTAGGGAAGTTGATCCAAAATAAGACTTTCTACTGTGATATGATTTAAAAATTGTGAACAAGAAGGTGCAAATAAAATGTTTGGCTAAAGTTAAACCCAAGTGTATGTTCATTCCATCCGTTACCAAGCCCTGAGATCAAAAAGATCTCATTAGCTAAAAGACACAGCGACGTTAATAATAGCAAAAACAGCACCACACTTTTGGATAAAATTACTTCCGAGTGCTAAATATTGTAATATATACGAGATGTACTACTGTGTAGCAAATACAAAAATAACAATACTAACTATAATTGCAGATACTGTTCTAAAACAATTCAAAACCAAATCATGCAAAAACGAGCATTATGGCCACTGATTGATTAATACGGCATCTAAACAGAATCTTGTTTTAAAATCTATCGGTTGGCCTCTCTGCAACACATTCATAAACTGGTAACGTAACAGATGCAGTAACACCAAGTATAGTCATAGCTTTACCATGGTTATATGTTACAAACAGTTGGCAGCACTAATGCAACCCAACAGATGGGGTATCACCAAATATAACCAGACTGCACCATAATGGAGGAAAAATGTCAAGGTTGTTTTTTGGAGTATCTCAAACTGCGCCGACTATAGGTGTTATTTGCTTTAAAATACATAGTTTCTTTTCAAACAACAGACCTCCTATTATAGATAATGAACAGTGAGCCCAATCTTCCAAATGTTAGGTAAGACACGTTCCATACTTTGTTGTAAGGCATTGGGTTTCAGTTTACAAAAAGAAAGATAATGCAGTATTTGATTGGGAAGCTATGGAGGTGTGGAGACATTACCGCACCTCAATCTGACTGAGGTTAACGTAAGTTTTTACTCACAAAATTACATTTCATTACTTTTTAACCAATTTCTTTAATTAGTTATTGTAATTTATTTAATAAATATGAGCCGAGTGCAATTCTAACCTCACACTGCTCAGAGAAAAACCACATGCTATTTGGCAGAGTGATACAATCGCAATGTCTGTGTGTGTACCCACTTTAAGCTCCGAGGGAGTATAGTTTGTTGTAGTATTGTAACTTGCAAACTTTTTCTTCTCGTAGCCTTGACGTAATCTTTTCAGTGTCTTTCTTCGCTTTCTCTGTGTCTTACACACTAACTTCGACAATACAATCACTCAATGCTTGTTAAAACTTAACACAATCTACCTTTCACGACAACAGTACCACATACTCAGCTGTCTTGCATTCACTGACACACTGACCAACTAATATCTGTAACTAATTCTGCTGTTTCCTGTCCTCCTTATATAGCGGGAATGACAGCATATGAACCTTAGCAACACCTTCAAACAAGCAGGCTGCTGGACAGTTCTCGAATCATCTGGAGATAACCACCCATTTTGTTTCTTCCACTGTGATTGTCATGTTTGCTTGCGGGAGTTGGTGTGGGGGCTTGTCTCTGAGCACCTTTGATATGTGCTGTACACTGTTAGTTGCGTGAGGCAGCCTAACCTTGAGTGCCTTTGTTTGCTTGCTGGCTGGTATATGCTGTGAAGTTGCTTAGCCTCAACCATCCTTTGTTGTGCACCATGCCCAGCATTACAAAATGTATATGTGACTGCCCCTGAGCCCAGTAATACTTCTATTCCCTTGCTCCCTATTACTCTATCCACTTCAAATTTCTCCTGTCTTGTGCATATGCTGTGTCACATTTTGCACAGTCTGTAGCCCCTTAATTTACAGTTTGGATATCTGTATTAAATTCTTGCCTTTGCTAATTGCATATCATTAAATAGGAAGGTAAGTTTGTAACACTCTGATCATAAACTCAGTAGTTTATATAATATTGGTTTTCTTTAATGTTAGAGCTTGTGTCCTAGCATACTATCTGACAAGCTGATTCCACACCTAAGAGTGACTTTTACTTTTGTTGTTAATGTCCTCGCAATGTAATGTCATATCGGACAGTGAGTGTTTGAAATGGGTGAAATTATCTATCTTGCTTTGAAGAAATTATGAAATTATGCTTAAATGAGCCTGAGGTCCATGGAGTTACCAGACATTCGTCTTCTCAGGATAAGGCAAAAACCTTGCCCGGATAACTTACCCTACGCGAGATTCAAATTCACAACCTATTTAACGTGAGGTTGACACGCTATCTCAGTACCAAGGCGGGCTAAGAGTGGCTTAATGCAGATGGTACAACCTTACCAATGTTGAAGGCTACATATGTACAGCATATTTATTTCAGTGGAAAGTTCTTCCAGCAAACCAAAGAACTTACTCGGAAATGCACTATCTTTACTGGCACATTGGAAATGCATATAATTAGAATGTCCCTTTCAGTTTGCTTTTCTGCATTTTAGTCTTCTCTCTACTTGATTAAACATAGCATTTCCTGTTACTTTATGAGAATGTTTTGGAAGCATGGTGATGAAGATATAATTTCAACGCTCCCAACCAAACTTACTATTGAACAAATTGTAGAATGAGGTATCTTCCGGGCTGTGTTACCGTGGTCTGCTGGAGATCTGTCTTCCAGACGTTTCGTTTACAACTGCAGTAAACATCCTCAGTGGCGTTGTCGAAGTCTCCTCGTGGAAGGTATCACTGCGACTGATGTGTCGACTGTCTGTGGGGCTCCATTTATACCATGTGCAAAGTGTGCTGATTGACCCGGGGCGTCCAGAGGCGTGGTGGCTGGTGTAGGGGGTTCTATCTCTCTTATGCTGCTGGTGTCTTCTGATTGGCTTGCCTTGCTATCTTGCTTCTTATGATGTTCTATGACCGGATGCCAGTTGCTGTTTAATCTTAAGGCCTCCTCCTCCTTATTAAAGTTGTTATGGTGCTTGTAAATTTCAATAGCCTCTCGCTGTAGTCGGGCATGGTAATGTATGGTAGATGCAAGGATGCGCATATCCTGGAACTTATACTGTGTTCACCGACTGCATTAATGGCATGTACCTTCCACGAGGAGACTTTGACAACGCCACTGAGGATGTTTATCGCAGTTGTAAACGAAACGTCTGGAAGACAGATCTCCAGCAGACCACGGCATAACAGCCCGGAAGATACTTCATTCTACAATTTAGACGCTGGCTGTGAAAGCCTACGTAGCTTTATTACTATTGAACACCTTGCGTGCAGTGCATTCCACTTCCCTCCCTTGCTTTGTTCAATAGAGCACTGACAGACAGTTCTAACAGTTGTAGTGAGTGCTACAGGCCTTTTTGCTGTAGGACATTCACTTTTATCTGAAAAGTAATGTGCTGAAGGGACCAAATTTAATTTCACAATATGATTAACATGGTAGGTTTTTCCCTATAAATCGATTGGGATTGAGTACTTCGTTCAATTTAACAGAGTGCTTAATTTATCCATTCTTGTGCACTGTATGAAATTTCCATCGTATTAAAAGGAGTAAATAAATATTCACTAACTATACCAGTTTCATACTGGGAGAGTCAATCAACTGTGAGCTGCTGGCGTGGGTTTTTTCCTGTTTGCATTATCAGCGCTCATTGCCATCTGTGACTATCATAGAATGGCACAGGCGCGATCATAAAACATTTCTAAAACTATTTGCCAAACTTATCAAAGCAGGTGGCTGCTGTTGTCCATATATTTTGGCACTTGTGGAAACTATTCATCACTTAACCAAAATTTATGTTGAAAAATGCTGGCAAACAGCTTTTAGTTCAAGTCTTCCAAGGTGTGTGGGTTTCTTGTACACTTCATGGTCTAATTTGCCCCAGAGATAGACATTGCATGGGTCAGGTCGGTGGGCCATATGTCACAAATCTGTACAAATAATTAGTCCTCACTTTCAATTATTGTTCTCATTGAAATATTTATCGTATGAGTTGTGGCAGTCTGTTGAAAAAAAAAATGCAAATCCATGCTCCCTGTCTGTTAATTGATTTGAAAAAATTTGCATTACAAAACTCTCCATTATGGCGCACCATACCCCAATTTGTTTTGTCATGGTGAGGTGTTTCATGAACAAAAGTTTTTTCAGGGTACCAATAACAGTTAATGTGTACATACATATCAATGAAGATGGCACTAAGTCTCATCCAAGAAAAATGTTAAATACAGATCTATTTTAGTGTTGTATGCGTTATTGTTACCCACTCACAAAATGTGTGCCTAAACAGGGTCATCTGGTTGATGCGCATGTGCCAATTATTTGTATGGTTTTAATTTCATCAACTTAACTCTTCACACAGGGCTATTAATCCTTGCCTGTTGTAAAACAGAAACATTTTTGGTACTTTTGGAAAAATTAAGTTCTATAGAATTAAATGAATTAATGATTTTGTGAAGCTTATCAATTTTTGTCTGGATCAACTTTTTTCTTTTTCCAATTTAATGGAAATTTCAACAAACTTCTGGCTTAGCTATTGGTGGTCTACTTTCGTCATTTCTTGCTATTTTCTTGAGCTTTTTTGAAATACTAAATCACTAAAGCATGCCCCTTAGTTTTAAAACCTGGTATAAAAATGTGGATGACATTTTTGCTATTGTTACTGAGAAACGTAAGTTATTCCCTAAAACTTTTAAATTTAAAAGATAAAGTGATAAACTTCATTTTGGAAACTGAAAATTATGGTTGTCTTGTTTCTAGACTTAAACACAGTAAAACAATAAAGTGAGTTTTGGCATTTATAGAAAATCAAATTGTTTTGTTTAACGGTGCTGTCAATTGCCAGGATCACATTAGCGTTGCTGCTATGCCGGAATTTTGTCCCGCAGGAGTTTTTACATGCCAGTAAATCTACTGAAATGGAGCTGTCGTTTTAAAGCACACTTAAAAACCATCAGTCTGGGTGGAATTTGAACCCGTGACCTTGGGATCAGTAGCCCAACCTCTAACCAACTGAGCCCCCCAGATTGACTATAGAAAATCAACCCATACTAATATTATGAATAAGTTTTAAACTTTCATATAAATCTGCTGATTTTAATAGTGTAATTTATAGGTTGATAAATCTACCCCTTAATAGGGAAGAATTTGACAAGGATATAAGCACATTATCAACACTGCATTAATGATTTTATTTATAGAAAGATGGGGAAATTTAAATATCAAAAGGTTGTAAAAGTAGCTTCTACCCTCCAAAAAGTAAAAGGTGGTTATTTTTGAAAAGGTTACTTACCATTTTTGGGCTAATAACAATTTTTAAAGAACATGGAACAACTTTAGTTCCTTAAAATAAATATAAAAATTTTGCTAAATTTTTTTTAAGAAGGATGAAATTTCAAATTATAAAACATCTGGCATTTATCAAATTAGCTGTTTGTATAGTGACAAGGTTTACATTAATAAAACTGAATGTCATTTGGAAATCAGAATAAAACATTATAGAAATATTAAATATAAAGAGATCGATAAATCGGCTATAGCATATTTTTGGTCATTTAGTCATTAAACAAATTTAAAGGTTAAATTATTAAAACAAATGGACCCATTGGTTTAATGGTATGTGGAAAGATCAATTTTGTAAAATGACCTTATTATGAATTTTGATATACTGCTGATTGTTTCCTTCGTTTTGCTTTCAGTGTTTGGTAATGTGATAGGTGGAAACGTGTGACCTAGCGTCTGATGGCAACCCAAACAAATAGCATAGGCATTGAAAATGTAAAGAAAGCTTTATGAAACTTAATTCTGTGATTAATTTCAGTAACTTCCACCATATACATAAGTGGGGCCTAGTGTCTAAATACTTGTTATTTTAGTTGATATGTTTGTATTTGTTTGGATTTAGGGAAAAGGTGTGTTGCGGCACCATTTTCAAAGGGCCCTATGGTGCTGTAATTCTGGATCCTCGGTTCCTGAAGCCCTGTCGGGGGTGCAAGACTCAGCAGCAGCAACCGAAACCAGAGAAGGCAGCAACTGGAAGTTCCAGTTCCAGTGATGCAGTATCAGGTAGTCATGAAGGTAGCAGTGGTACCAGCACAAAAGTAAGCAAGCTTGCAAAGTCTTACAGCGATTCCTCATCTGATTCTGGTTATGATGAGTCTTCAAATCAGGGAGTTGGAGAAGCAGGGCACCATCGGAGGAGTACTGAACCTTCAAATCCACTTGCAGAGTTTGCCTTGCATGCCACAAACAGGTGTCAGCAAGAGGTCTCTGTGCATCCTAATTAACGAAAGCTGGCACATAGAATTATCTTAATTTATTACTCAGATATTTGTGTAACTTGAACTGCTATTCCAAATGCCAATCAGTGTTGGGTCCAAAATGAAGGCACATATTTCTTTGCCTTTCTTCAGTTGATATGTAGGAATTTTCCATGACTTTTTCCTTCTTAAGTAGAAAGATAAGCAATAACTGACCCCACCTTTCTTCCGTGACTGTGCAGCATATCAGACAAACGCCTCTTCTCTTACTAAGAGGAAAGGTGATCACAAATAAATTGTGTCTTCAGTATTGTACTGCCATATATACCACTGTGTTCACTCGTTTTAGTAACACAGCTGGGGTTTTTGACATAAAATTATAAATTGTATATAAGTTCCTAATTGGATGACATGTAGGAATGCAAGGAGATACAGTAAAGCCAGTGTCAAGTTTACATAGTTGTTTGTAATATATCTCTCCAAAGGGAATTGTTAAGGAATTTTGTTACATACAATGCCAAATTTGTAAATTGCACACTGTCTTTCTGTGCAAAATTGTTTCTGCTGCCTGATTGAAATTTAAGTCCCGTCATATAATGTAGTTAGTATTGGCACATGTGTGAGAAGAAGTTTATTTATTTTTTCTTACATGCAAACAAATTCTAATAGTTTGTTTGCATGGTAGAATGCTTAACACGCATACACACAAACTCTCCTTGCCAAGTGTTCTGCTAATCCTGTAGTGCAGGACAGTTGGCAAGGATATAGGCTGCTACGAGCTGTTCAAGATATTTTGTTTAAATCAGAATGAATACTCAGAAATAGTATGCATTTTTATAAAGATTAATATCTAGTCTCAAGATATACCCAATATGGAGAAACTACTTAGTTTGTTACTGTAGCATTATTCCTATTTTCCTTTATGTAGATGAGACTGAAGCATCTGTGTTTTTGGTGTCCGAGACAGTTGCATGTGTCGAATCTCACTGTGTGGTGACTCCGTTTATGCTAGTATTATTGTTACAGCCCTCCTGACGTGTTAATGTAGCCCCAGTCTAGAACCGAGTAAATGTGGATTTATCTTCATAAGGAACATATTTATTGTGAAATGAAACAGTACCTTATGCTTGATAGGAGACTGAAAGAAATCAAGCATTTTAATTACCAGTAATCGAGCAAAGTAATTCTTTGCTACTGCCATAAACACTGTTTAGGAAATTGATCTCACATATTCAACAGGTGTGTCTCATAGGGAAAGACTCTTCATTATGGATTACAGCGTGTTGTAGTAGTCCATAATGGATATTCTTTACTAACAAGAATGGTGTAATGCCCTGTCTTAGCTGTAGCAGCGAATGTTGTGTATATCAATAAATGTACCCCCCATAGAGAATGATAAGTATTATATTTGGTTGGAGATGCAAGTATTAAGATATAAGAAGTTTTAAATTCCTGAGCTATAATTTATTTTTAAAATGTCACAATATGTATATAGTTCATATAAAGCCGTAGTGGTGGTTTAATAATTATAGATGTATATGGTTATGTGCAATCTGTAATACATTCTGACTTGGGGGCATTTATTGTTTCTGGAGTTTTAAATAGATGGTCAATATTAGTGCTCAAAAGGATGAAACCCGTCTCCACATTTACAGTTCTTGTGTGCATGATTTGTACATGCATTGCCAATGTGTTTTAGGTATAATTTTCTTTCTTCCCCTGGCATGGGGAAAGAGCATGCCTGATAACTGCTGAAAGCAAAATAAAATTAACTTCTAGCTTTCAGTTCACAGAATGTTTTCCAACATTTTATTTTGTGCAAATGATTAGGGACCCTGAAATAAAAGGTGAACAAATTCAAAAGGTGGTAAAAATTATCTCTTTAAGGTTTAAAAAAATAAACATTTTTTCTTGCACTAGTAAAAGCCCTTCATTAAAATATCAAGAAATATGCTAAACATAAATGGACAATTTTGGACCTGTTTCATTTTTGTACTGTACTCCTGTTCATGTTTGATACACCCTTTCTACTCAGTTGAGTGTACATTAAGTAACATAAAACTCATATAATCAGTCCTTTCAGGCTCCTGGTGCTCATAGGCATTTTCATCCTTTGGGACACTTAAACTGTTTTGGTACGGCTTATATGTTAGTGTTTCTTTTCTAAATCTCGGAAAAAAATTAACTGCAAAGAAACATGTACAGTTAAAATCTATAGCCCCTTGTTTCCACTTGTATATGTTGTACATGTTGCAATGATTTCCTAGTGGGATTTAAATTTTCTCTTTGCATTTGTTCATGCTTATCTTCCTTCCAATGCTGTAAAAGAAATGTGAGTGCAAGCATGCATATGTGTCTACTGCTGAAATTGCCGATGACATTAGCATGCATTGAAAATATTGTTCACAGAATCTATCTCGGATTGCAGACTATACAAGTTTGTTTGATTTAGTAAAGGAAATACTTTTTTCTTTGCAGGTGAGACACCAATTAGCTGCACAAATAATTGTCATTTTCACAAGATGTAAATTGGTTAAGAATGTACTTGATGGTGCCACATAGGGAAAAATTTGTGGTGTCTCAACAAAATATTAGTATAAAAAAAAATTGGAGTGCAATTTCAGGGTTCCTACTAATGAGCGCAGCACCACATTTGTACTGCTGCATTGAGTTTTGAGTACTTCACATTTTCTAGATTCTTTTATAACTAAAGTGCTCTTTCACTCAGGCTCCCTTTGTTATTCACTTGACTAATTAGAATAAGGTGTGTTATATGTAGCACCTGAATCAGGGTTCTGGTGTTGCATTGGCATATATGAGCAGCTTCTAAAGATGGGTGCCTGCAACACTAGAAATGTGAAGGTTGCTTAATTTACCTTATAAATGAGAAAAGTGCACATTATTGATCTCAAAAGAAATTGAAATCGTTGCTGATGAGCCAAAATTTATTTGCACGTTGCATTTAATCATTGAGTGTTTATGAAAGCTAATGTAGTATTTAAGGTGTAATAAATATTCTGACCCAATGCCTAATAATGTTCAAAACCATGCTTGCTAATTTTAAGTTGATAAATATATGCAAATGACTAAGATCAACAAAAACAAGACTATCACTTTCTAGTAGTTTGAAAAGCTTGCTGATGTGCTGATGATGAAAGTGATGGTGCTTGTGCATTTTTCCAGTGTGTCAATTAAGTTGTCAAAAGGAATGACCAACCAATTTCTTGTAATTTATATATTTATATTTTGTTATGAATTGCACTCTGTTGGTTACGATATCGGTAAAAGTTATAATTAACAGCTATTTTATGCATGAGGTGCTCCTTCCCCCTTTTGATCAAATCATTTGACTGTCATTTAACCAGTTTTAATGGGAAAACTGATGTTTATGTATATTGGAAGTTGAAAATTTCCCTTTGGGGAAAAACTAGTACTGCAGAGATCCAAGCAATAACTTTGTATAAAGTTTGTGATTTATGTTAATATAAATTGTTTTAAGTCTGAGGGTATTTATGATGCTTGTGGAATCCTGTGATCTGGCAGAGTGCACATTCTTTTGTACAGGGGATTAAAGGGGTGAATAAATGCCTCTTTTGTTTTAATTTGTAATGTTGTCATGTCTTACTGTAATAAATGTGTTTTAGACAAAGTTGTGTACTAACAGTTAAACGGACAGCATAAATAATAAATTGGGTTCAGTAAACTGTGCAACAATGCATAAAACAGGTGTGAGTGTGTTTTTGGAATTTTGTAAGCTATCGAGAGTGCTTTTATATATAAAAGGTGCCCAGGATAATTACATTTGTCAAGAAGTCTAGAGCCATAATTAGATTACTGTGGGAAGGAAATGCAATTGTTTCTCCATGTTGTAAATCATTTGATATTCGAAGGGCAAGAGGCATGTTGCATTTCTTGAAGCTTGTGCCTTCAAGCAGTTCTCTGATAGGAATGTTTTCCATTGCATAAAAGGACAGGGTTGTGATTAATCTCTTAAAACAGTTTCTAGCATATAATGCTCAGTTTGCAGTTGAAAGAGGCTTGTTTCATGCATTCATATTGTTCTATTTTAGGCAGAATTTACTGTTATTTTTCTTATCTTTCTCTTAAACTTTAGATTTTAAACAAAGCATAAAAGGAGATGGCATACAGTAAAATGTTTCAAGTGCTCCAAAATTAATATAGGTTTTTAATTTTAATTTAATACAATTGTAAATACAAGTTAAAATTTGTATTATAGGCTAATACAGTTGCATATAATTTTAAGGAAATCAGCAATTACATTCTGATCAAATTTATTCAGATTTTCAGGGAGCTAATCTGTATCTGAGTAAACCAAGTTTCTGTTGAAATAGTCACAATTAAGATATCTATACATGAAGTACAAGCAAATGTGGTCATCTCATGTAAGATGTTCATATTTGTCCTGAATCTTTATTTTACCACTAGTGTGTTCATTGTGCAACCAATTAGGTCCCATTCTCAGTTGAGCTGTGCAGATGGTAATACCAGACATTTGCTAGGTATAACACTTTGTGTTATTTATAAAACTAGATGAATTTTCATATTCAAATTGATTGTCTTACTCAGTTTGAAATTTATGCTCAAAAGTGTTTCTTATGCAATTTATGTATCTAGAAACCCATACCAAGTTCTTAGATTACATTAAGATTGTCTTGATTGTGAGTGAGGGCTTAAACTCAGTGTGGCGACACATCAAGATTTCATTGTGAATGGGTTGCAGCCATGCTATTGTTCAGAAAATTTAGCTAATGTAACAAAATTTCATTTATATACTGAAATCGAGTAAGCAGTTTCTCCAAGTATCTTTTAACCATAATACTCCATGGTTTTGCTGCCATTGGGAATAAATTTTTGCTGCTTTGCGTCACTTGCTATATTGCACCCTGGATATTTGCCATTTACTTCTCACCACACATTCAGTAAAAAGTAAGCTGTCAGCAGTAGATGCAATTCACATTAGGCTTGTAAGAAAATCTGCATAACTTTGATCACCATGTTCATGGATATAATTGAGAAGTGGAAGAAGTGAACTTAATTTCAAAAGTATAGTTTTTGAAAACTATATTTTGGGTGTTGCCCTTCTTCCACTCAGTCAAATGAGGGAATGCCTTTGTTGTAGAAGGCACTCCTCAGTTGTTACCATTGGTACTGTAAATGGCTTAATTCTGCAGAATTATTGCTCCAAGCATGAGAAACAAACTGTTCAAAGAAAATTGGGAGACACAACTTACCAAGATACTTAAGCTCGTTGCTTCCTCGGAAAGTGATTAGATACAATTATTTATGATTCTGACGGATGGACTGGTTAAGCTTCTTTACTGTCCACCGTTTTAGCATCTTTGTGGATAATTTCAGTTGACTATATATGTCTTGGGGTTAAACGAATGTGTTTGCGAATGTATGAAATTATTTTGCACTTTCATGCTTGAAGTTTGTCGCACACACTTGAAGGCTGTAGTAAGTTTGCATGTTGAAGTCATTTTGATTTGCCCCAGCATCAAAACTCGACTGGCAATACTAATTGCCAGTACACAGAAGTTCATTTGTCAATAATTGCTCCTCAGTCTGCACAAGATTATATGTGTATAGTTTGAGAGTTTTTGACAACCAGTGCAAGCCAAAATTTGTTAGCATTTAAATGTATGCAGATTACACAAATATATATTTTTTTTAGCAGGTACATTCAAAACGTAAAATGGACTGCCAACAAATGTAACTTTTGAAGGTGCTTTGGAGCTCCACTTTTACATTCCTGAAATATGTTTCTAATCAATTATACATTTGTTTGCAGTTCCTTTAATTTCCTTGTTTTTAGTTTGTGTAGTTCAAATTTCCTGCAATTTTAGAACACCACTTAAAAAAATTAAAGTCATAGGTTAAACACTATTATTGCTAGACAGTATTGATTTTCATTTATGTACTGGCATTGAATTTGCATGGTCTAGCAGCTTGCATTATATACTTATTTGCATGTGTACAAGTGTACATAAACAGTCATACTTCACTAATGTGCTTTAACTTTTCGTGTGTACAGATTTTGTTACGAGCACTTCAGCAAATGTATATCTCCTTCTGATGTCAATGAATTCTCTGTGTGTTATACTTGAATTGATCCTTGTGTTTTTTATAATTGTATGTAATTAGTTTTAGTATTGATCAACAGCAGTAATAAAATAGATTTTCGTATTACCATGTATATAGGATGTTTTATTCTGTTTGCATTGCTAATGTGGCAGGGAGAAAAGACTTTTCTCCCATGTTACTTTTTCCCCAATTTACATTTTTACTAAGGTATCTCGGTTTTATCATTTGCTCTCATATTGAGGGTGTTCAGTTTGCAGCAAATAATCCTTTATTAGGTAGAGACTGTGCTGTGTCACATGCATTTGTGGAATGGTTTTAGTGCTTATATAAATTTTCCAGTTTTTACAACATAATTTCCCATTAAATACAACAGCATGTGATATTTAGTACTAGGAAGTGATTTAATCACTTGTTTTAAAACCATTTTTTATTTACACAATTGAAACTAGTAATTTTCATTGCAAAGACAGTATTTTATTATTAAGTTGGCTTTTTTGAATTCGTCTGAACTGTCATTAAGTGGTTTTCCCTATAATTAATGAAGGCTCAGGAAGTTTGAGTCCATGGTTAAAGCTATAAATCCTTTTTTATTGCTACCACCAGAAATAAGACACTGCCTGCAGGGTTGTCTTCAGCTAATAGTAATTCCTAATAAATAATGGGCACAATTGTTTTTGATGGGATCTAGAGAAGTATTAAGAAGTAAATGTCACCGACACAGCTTAGCATTGCATTGAAAGTTGTCAGAAATTCAAGATCAAAATAATTATGCTGGGTTGCAAGACAATTACCATATAAATACTCTTTAGTCAACGGATCAATACACTATACACTTCTGTAAACTTGGGTTATAGGTACTACATATGATCTGTTAACATTCCCTTTAATGAGAGCAGTAAGTTGGCATACATAGTTATCGTGTCAAATGTATCACATTGCTGCAACAAAAGACGGACACCATTCAACTAGGATTGTAGTTCTAATTTTGTTGGCAAAGTCATTTTTTATTTTCTGCAAGCTAAAATGGAAAACAATGAAAGTAAAATTTCCTCTGAAAGGGACAAATTGTCAGCATTAATTTCAGAAAATTAGTATAAGATAGTCATAGATGTAGTTAAAAGTTGAAAGAATGTTGGCAACATGGAACTTCTCTTCAGATTCATATCAGACTGCTTGGTGTTTAACAGAAAAGTAACAAGTCTTTTTTGTGAACATTTCGGTTTCTGTCAGGGTTTGAATTTTTGTCTGACTGCAGTCTATAGCACCGATAATTTTCGGAAAATTATAGTATTAGAAACATGGCTTTACTTGAGAGGTAGAATTTTTCAGTTCCAATTCTGCCTCACACATTGCCCACACATGGCTTGTGTGTTTAAAAACACCAACAGTAAGCTTGTTGGCATAAATAATTGGCATTTCTGTTTATAAAGAATTGCCTTGAGGCATATTTATGTACTGTACTCTCATTTGTGCACTGCTGATGCTCACGCATCTTATTCTCTGCACTGCATTTCTAAACATGAATATGATCTATCACATTCTGTGAAAAGCTGTTGTCTAGTAATAGGGTCATGTACAGCTGACTGTGCAGTCAGTTGTGGCCATACTTCGTGCAGTCCATTTTTCAATCTGCAGCTCCACCACATGCAAGATATCCATGAATGTTTGAAGAACCGCAATCTCACTTTAAATTCTTTGTCATATTGCTGAAAAGGAATGGACCTCTTTCTAAAAAGCCTTGATGTTGGGAGAAATGCAATCGGATGATTGTGTTTTGAACAGAATAGAAATACAACACTTCTCAGTATATAACTATATACACGTCAATAGACACTTCATAGTTTTTATTTACTTGTATCCGAGGATGGCATCTATGAAAAAAATTAAGAGGAATGAAACCAATAACGGTGGCAATCCAATAACTTCTATAGGTCAACATATAGTTTAACCTTTTCATTGCTGACATGTTTAGCAGAGCACTCTTTTCCTTGCTGGGTTAATTTTATAAATATTGAACATTTTAAAATCAGTCCGAAAGTCATACAAGGTTACTGAAAATTAAATTAACTCACCAGAAATGACGTGGTGTGGTAGATGTCCCAAATTTTCCAAATTCTTTTTGAAAATATTAGTATAAAACATGCAACCCACACAACAGGGTTGTCCATAAGAGGGTTGCGAATGTCAGTAGTGTTCACTCTTCTTGTTTACATAGGTATAACACATTTTTTCATGTGGACAACGTATTAATGTGTATATTTTGTTCTTTGGAAAACTCAGGTTATCCAATTAATAAAAATTGAGTTATTTCAGGCCCTATAATTATTCATGTGGTCCAAAACACCATTTTTCACAACTCAGCTCAAATTTTTTAAATGTGCAATTCTTTTTAAAACTTGATACAATGCAAGTCACATTTGGGTATATGCTGCACTAAGAAGATAGGGAAAATAGCCAGAAAAATTCAACACATTGCAGTTATCTCTTATATCCATAGAAACTCCTGACCTGCTCCTGTTAAGAACTTCAAGAGTAAAATTTCCACTGCTGCTCTTAACAGAGTCTGTAAGAGCTTGCTTTCATGGCTGTGCTGATGCTGCCTGTTGCTCATTTTCCCCATAGTCAGATTCATCATCGTTATTGGGAGCATAAATTTCACTGTCACTATCTCTTAGATTCTGATTAATCTGAAAGCTCCTAATGATTCATCATTGCAAGTGACATTGTGCACCTCTTGAAACCTTTGCTCACTACTTTTGGAATACCCTGATTACATCACTTGAATTATGTAGAAGTGTGAAAAACAGCATGATGAAAATCTTTGCACTGACTTATTCTCCTTCAGATGGCACAATCATGGAAAATGGTTAGAGTAGTTTTGCTCCCAACAGATGTACCAACATGCCCCCAAATTCACTCATAGGAGTGAAATTCTGCAGCCTCATCTCGACTATAGCGGTGAAAAGGTTAAAGGTTGCTTTAATGGTCCAATAGTGGTGTAGGTTGGTCTTGCAATTCATTTTAGAGGCAAATGAACACTAGCACTAACAAACCCTATAAATGCATTCTTGCAACCCAGCACGAGTTTGTTAATCTTACTGAGCATAATCATACCAATAAATGACACTCAGAGCATGTATTTAAAATAGAATATGTTCAACTTGAAGCAGGACATAAACTCTGATATGAAAAAAACTAATTGCTCTTGAGTTAAGTAGAAATGCATTAAAAGCGGAAGAATTTGAATGTAGAAAGTATACCAAATACTTGTGCCAACCACTCGTCCAGTCTTTCTTCTAGTCTAAAAGAAAAGAACTTATCTTCAAATATTAGGATGCCTCCAATTTCTCATTGAGAATGTGTGAAATTGATGTTTCTTCAAGAGATCAAGTGTAGAAATAGGAGCAGCACATGGCATTGTAAAAGTTGGCTCTAACTAAAGCTGACAGTCATTGCTTTTTTGACTTTCTTGGAGTTGCCAGCCAAGAATGCCGCCTCTAGAGCATGGATGTCAATTTGTGACATTCTACTTTCCCCTTCCATCATTGTCTGTTGTGGGTAGTTGAACTTTACAGTGACACAGTGCTAAGAGAATAGGAGCCCCTTGGACATGAGAAAATCAAGGAACAAAACAGGTGAATGAGTCCCCTCCATGCACCACTGCTCTAGAGTCTAAAATATAAGCAAAATTTGGGCTGTTGTCAGTAATTATTAAATACAAGTGCACATCTGGGAAAGCATTTGGCTTCATACACTGCAAGTTTAATGGAAGTTAAAATATATTATGTGCATGGTGATTAGTCTTCAGGTTGACTTTTAATAGAACACACGTCATGTGGCATCTTTGCTTCCTTTTGCACTGAACAAAAGATAAATGAATAAGGCTTTCGGAAACACAACTAAAATTTAGCGTACACTTGTTGACAGCAATGCTGTCATTTTCAGACACACTCGTAACACACAATGTTATAATGGATGAAATAAGTACATTATAGTATTCCGTTTGAAAGCTGAACCACAGACCCTTGGCTAGGTGCTGATTTTATTAATTGAAGCACCATGACGCATGTGCATCAGTCCTCATCTGATTCAAGTAGCTCAAAAACCTATAAGATAGCGTGAAAAGTTCTTGGAATCACCACAACAGGTCAGTGCTAGCTAGCACAGTGAATTTTTCACATGATATTCATCCAACTGTTGCCTTTAAACATGTGTCACATGAGTGCTCTTAGAAGAGTATTGTGGCAGTGACGTAGCTCTGTTGTTCCTGCACAGCGATTTGCAAAGATGAAAACAATTGAGATTAGAGCCATAATCAAGTGTTTGCTAAAGAAAGGTATGAAAGCAAAGGACATTCATGCTGATTTCCAGAATACACTGGGGGACTCTCCTCCATATTCAACAGTTACCAAGGGGACAAATGAATTAAAATTTGGTCAGGAGAGCTTAGATAATAGTGCAGTGGTCAGGCAAGATGTGTCTGCCATAGAAGTAATTGAAAAAGTGCACAAAATGGTCATGGAGGATTGTCCATTGAAAGTGAAAAATTGCTCAAGCTCTCCGGATGTCATCTTAAAGGGTATGTCACATTTTAGCTGAAAAATTAGCTATGAAAAAAAATTTGCAAGATGAGTGCCACGACTCTTGACACTGGATCAAAAATGCTTGCGAATAAAAATATCGGAACAATGCTTGGCCCATTTTAGGAGAAGTGCACTGGTTTGGGTCCACCATTATTTCCCAGAGACAAATTTATGTTTTAATAATTATACTTCGGTACTAGTTGTGCAGAGCAGTTGAAATTGACCTGGAAAACCAACTTTTTGATTCAAAGCAAATGTTTCCATTTACCTGTATATGCATTACTGCCCCTCTTCTGCCCACATTACCACCTGCTCTTTAGACATATCCCTGCTACTTGTGTGGCTTGAAAAGTTCTTGAATCAGAATAGAAAAAAGTACTTACATCACAGGAGTATTCCTTTCTTGTCCACATAGTAACATACTTTCTCTTGTTATGCTCAAATAGAACTATAGAGCAAAGCAATAGTGTGGAAGTTTTAGAAGTTTGATGGTCTTGATTGGCATGCCTATGATATTTTTATGCATGATTCTCTTGCTTGCATTTGAAGTAGCACCAGTTAATCAGTCATTTAATTTTAAAATTTATGACTTATGTCAGACTTAGGATGGTATTTGTTATATTTTTATGCCAGCCAACTTATTGCTGGTGTTTTTTCTTTTAATACACAAGTTGTATGTGAGCAATGTTTACAATGTGTGTTAAACACCAGTAGTAAGTTTACTGGCATACAAGAATAACAATTACCATCTAAAGGTTACTTAAAACTGGGACATAAAGTTCTTACAATTGTAAGTCGTCCTTGGGGAATTTAATGTCATACGGGCAAGTTGGTCATGGTAACTCAGTGGTTAGAGCAGCCACGCTTGAAGTGGAAGATCTGTGGTTCAAATCCTGGCTATAGCATTGTATGTTTCAGTCCTGATTCTATCTCTCAAACTTAAGATGTTTACAAAGTGCAACACTTAACATGTTAGATAATTCATGCATGGCTTGGCTGCATCTTGGCCGAGGGGTTAGACCATTTGTCTCTTACCAAGCCGGGGTTCAATCACAGGTGAATGCATGTGAGATCTGTGGATGACTAAGTGCCGTAAGGTTGTTTTCCTTCAGGTTTTCCAGTTTCCCATTCCATCGGTGCTGCATCTTCATTTCATGTATTACCAGTGTCTGCCTATGGTGCAGTATGTAGTTAAAGCGAGCGTTAAACGCTATTATTTTGAATAAGAAATGTTACATAGCCATAAGTTATGACTGTGGGTCAGATGCGAAATTTTATACAATTAGGTCATGTTATTCTCTAATATTTAATGTATGCATTTTGAACAACAGATATCTGCATCATTGAAACTGGGCTTTTATTTATGGATGCTCTATGAGGCTTGAGGTTCTTTTACATGCTGTAAATCTATGACCAGCTTTAGTTCCCTTCTGAAGGAAGTCACGCTAAGTATTGTTATGCCTGAAAAAATCCATTGTTTGTACCCACAACCTTGGGAACTAGAGACTACCATGTTACTGCTAGACCATGTTCGATACAAAGACTTTCAAAAATGTTAATTTTCTCAAAATTGGCTCTTAATAAGTTTTATTAATGTACCATATGTTTAAGATATTTTCATTCCAAATATCTTGAATTTTCTGAGAATGTCCTCAGAAGCTTTCATTATCAGTGGTTCTTGCTTAAGTGGTAAACTATAAGAGATAGACAAAATCTTAACTGCACAAAAATGTACATATCATTAAAGCTTGTAAATTATTTCAAATGCAGTTTGTGGATTGAACCATTTTCAAGATATTCCTTATTATTTTTTTGAAATTTCCAATACTTATACTTTTCTCAAATAGGAGTATATTCCCGTTTTTTATGCCCAGGCCATGGCAAAGTCATCACATAGCAACCCACTCTCAGAGGATTTGACTCCCTTAAATTCTACTGTATTCCCATATTTCACTTTTATCTACAAGAAAATTAGCAACAATTATCTTGTAAGAATGGTTTGTACAAGTCATGCAAGTGCAACACATCAGATTTTTTAAATTGTCACTCTTTATTCTTTGTTATTCAAGTGAGCTTATTCAAAATATATTGAAGCACTAATTTCCATATATCAGTCCAATCGATGGTAATTGATTGTTCTAATATACACAAACCTTACGTATGCAAATGTACAATGTAAGTTGCTTGTCTTGATGCAATTCAGTGCATTTGTCTTCCTTTTCTGGAGCATATAAACACATGCTGAAGCAGATTCTGGACAATTAGTTCAGTAACAGCATGCAAGCAGTTTTCAGTATAATGCACTGATGCCATCTCCTGTTTGGGAAATAAATTAATGTTTTCTTTGTCACAAAGCCATAAAAACAGGGATGCTGCTAAAAGAGCATATTGTTCTTCAGAAGAATATTATGATTTTGGGTTTCAAGTGGTTTGTTTTTAACTTTAATTGTATACATTTACACCAAATACACTTTCTGTGTTGTATATTTATACACATGTGCTGTAGAGTATTTTCTCATAACATAATGACCCTGCCACACTCCTCTGCCAAAGGGAGCATTACCTTGAGGTTTGGGTTTGCAAGGTTTGCAATTCAAAAGTATAGAGGAAACAGGAGATGCTACATTGCCTCTTGCCCTGTTTATGAGGGTTTCCTTTTGTTTGCTAATGGTTGTTACCCAGTGGCAGGAAGAGAGGTCCTCTTTGGAGGTCATTATGTTTTGAAAAATACTTCACTCCATATTTGGATGAATACCAAATGTGAAGTCTATAAAATATGTATGCATAAACCATTCTGTAATTTATGGAGAATTTAATTTCTAAGAGTATTTTTATCCATCAGTAAAGAATATTATACAGTTGAACCTGCTTTATACATAACCCTGTTCTAAGTAATTTGGATTTATTTTTTGTAGGTACTGGCAAAATGTAATTTAGAAACATATTAATATAACCTTATATGTACATAATGCATTTATACGTAGTTTGCTGCTACATATTAAATTCCAGTGAAATACAGCCGAGTTTTACGTAATTATGAGCATATGTATCTTAAAACAAACGCGAGGAGTATTTCCCTGATCTCTATTGACAAAGATGTAAGCTGAGTGGGTGGTTTTTGGCTGCGGAAACAAAGACAAAGATGTTCCTGGTAGAACTGGTGGCTTTTGGCACAAGGATGTTGTAGCAACAAACAAGACGTACAGTTAAAAATGGTCTACGTTTGTTGAAGAGTGACTTTGTCTTTCAGTTCTCAATTGCTTTTAATCAGCCAAGGAGAACAGTAAAAGGAAATGTTATACACTGGATCAGAAAGTAAAATTCAATCTAAAAGTGGAGCTTAATCCACACAAAACCAAAACCGAAATTGCTTCAGACTTAAGAATTGCTTATGCCACACTATGTGCAGTCATCAGTAACAAAATGAGGTGTATGCACTTTGTGCAAGGAAAGTGAAACAAGCCAATTTAACTGATTTCTTTGAAAGAGGACAAAGTTCAAAATAATGTTTTCTTCGTACATATTTGTTTTTAAAATTTTACATATGAAGGGCTAATGTATTGCTTTTTTTTAATTTTTTTTTATGGTTCTTTATCAAAATCTCATTTGTAAATAATTCTGAGTTGTAAGTAATCCTCCCTCTTCACCTTGATATGCGCATAAACCAGGTTCAACTGTATTTGTTTTTGGATGAAAGCATTACTTGGAAAAATTCAAGTTTTATTTTCAGAATATATGATGAAAGTGGCAGTCTTCTCTGATCTAACGCTTTCGGTTCCAAAAGAAATTAATGAACAGTTGTCTAGTTATCAATTTGGGACACTAGTAATCTATAATTAACAGACTGGTTTATCACACATTCAAGTATGTAGTGTTTGATGTGTTCAATAGATCAGTTGCTGCATAAATAAAAACAATGTATAACAGCAGAAAGCAGCTAGCAATAAGGATGGAGTAATTATTTGCAATTTATTCAGTTGTTAGCAGTGGTACAGCTTGCTAACTATGTGCCTCTGAAGAGGTTAAGCATGAAATGAAGTGCCAATTGATTTATTAATTGTGCTATATGTTATAAAGTCTTTGTATGATTTTCTTAAATTTGGAAAAGTTTACAGCAATATTTATATCTAAAGACAGATATATTTAAAATGGTGTCCTGACATCTTGGTGCTTTCTTATCTATCTCTACGTTTTAACAATGTTATTTTATATTGTGTAATATTCTGGAACTATATAAGGTTCTCTCTTATGCAGTTTTTTACACTTTAAATGTTTATGTATATTTTATCTGATCAAAGAAATGAATGATACATGGCTGGCAAAAACATAGCATTTATAAGCTGGCGGAAACTGTCAGAGCTTTTTGCCAGAACCTTATAATTCATTTTGTGAAAATCAACTAAACTTATTTTGAAATACATGTTTAAAATTCATTATAATGCAGTTGTGTTGTAATATAAAGCCTCAAACAGTAAGTGTAGCTTATGTTGAATGTAGTAGAGCTTGGTGTCAGATTGAAATACCGACTGTAATGGAGGTTAGAAATTCAGTAGATAAAAATATGTAGCTATTGAAGATCTAGTCTCTATTACTGGTGTTTAATATTAAATGTACATCATGTAACATTGGTGTAGGAAAATGTGTTAAAAGATAAAGCAACTGTCACTTAAAAACATTATTGGAGAGGTTTAGGGCAAGTTCACAACAACTCGAGAACTGTTTTCTATATACTGAGAGTGAGAAGGAGGGTGCATATTGATGATCATATCGGTAGCTAAGTGAATTTCTTACATTGGGACTACTTACAATTGAGCCAACATCAAAATTTGATAAACATCTAAATGCAATTCCTCTAGTCATACCTAGGCCATTCTTTTATTAATAGTGTACATTGTAGTTGATGTTCTGTATTGTTCTTGTTAATACTTCCTGGTTCTTGCTGTTTTTGTACTTTTGCTTAATTTTTTGGGGGCTATAGCCAGTTTGGTGCAGTGGTAGCACTACTGCTTACTAAAGGGAGACCCAGGTTCTATTTCCAGTACCAGCACAGCAATTTTCTCCCACTGGAAGACCTGGTCTGGGTTGCACTCAGGCTTGTTAGGTCCCTGAAGGGCCAAGGGACTGGAGCGCTGACCATGTCCCACTTCCAGTACTGTACCCCACTCATGATGTCTGTGATGAGCAGAGGTGGGGGACACAGCGGTTGGGCAGGAGGTCTTGGCCCTTGGCTTATTATAGCCAGTTTTGAGTTACATATAAACACACTGCAGATAATGCTTTAGCTAGAAGGGATTCCTAGCTTTAGTTAGGGATTCAGGACACACATTTGCTGATATTCCTTTCAGTTTCATTTTTTCCAGCATGTGACTAGAGGCAACTCTAGTGGCTGTTTCATGTGAAGGCCACTTTGAATACATTTTACTACATATAGTAAATAGGGGAAGTATTGACTTCCACCCAAAAATTCAATGTTGAGATTTCACCGAAAATATATGTTTTGGGACCCTCTGAATAAAAAAAAAGCATTTTTAGAGAAAGGTCCGTGTGTCTGTGTGTGTGTCTGTCAGGACAGCATAACTCTCTTTTTCTTCTTCAACTTCCCTGTTTTACCACTACGTTTTGAATCTGACTTTACTTAAGGTTGGGGATTAGTGTAATGCTTAAGGTCCCAGTTTTATCCCCAGGGTACTTGGTTAGATCCTCAGTTCGTGAGCTAGGGATTGGGCATTTCCTCTCAACCCCGAAAGCTTTTGGTTTTCCTGCCAATACTCAGGAGGCCATTTGCAGTGGTTTCCCACTGGGGATGGAGGTGCCATTTCCCTATGAACAGCATAACTCAAAAACGAAAAGTCAGTTAAAAACCTATCTTTCAAGGATGTGACACAAAGATTTTAAAGAAAATTCCTCCACCCTAAACTACCCTTTACATGGAAAAATTTTCAAACATTTTGATTTTCTCAAAAATGGCTAATGATTTTGATTAAAATACCAAATGTTTAAAATATTTTAATGGGAAATAAAATTTATATTTTGAATTTGGCTATAGCCCACATAGTCTTGTTCACTTTTGATGATTTTTGCATAACTGGTAAACCTTAAGAGATAAACAAATCCTACTGAACAAAAAATGTAGATCTTGTTAAAACATACAATTTATGTCCAAATGCATTTTTTTGTGGAGCGAAGCATTTCAGAGATATTCCTTGTTATTTCTGTGAGTTTTGCAATACTTATACTTTCCATAAAAGAAATGAGCAATAAGATAATTTCTGGAAATGTTTATCTCAACTAACATGAAGATAAAGGAATAAGAGTATAGAAAGTCATATGAGTGCAACGCATCACATCTTTCATTAAAGGCTTTAATGCTTCCCATAATTGTTAACGCCTACATTATAAAGTATTTTAACTTTGTTCTCGTTCTGGTTTCCATTCTCGGTTATTGTGAACCAGCCTTTGCACAGATTGACACAGTTTATATGCATATTGGCAAGTTTTGTTGTTGGGAATTGAGTAGTTAGCTAGCAGTACATGGATTGGTAAGGGAAGCACAAGCTTTTTCTCACCACATTCCTACTAGCAATCCCTTCAGCTCCCAATGCTACATTGTGATGTTTTTGTAAACAGACACTCCATATGGAGCATTCCATGTGAAATCAAATAGAAAACCTTGTATTTTTTGTTTTAATTATAATTTTACCTATTAATAAAGGATGCTAAGAAGCATATTTATTGACATTATTACATTATTGTAATACGTCCTCTGATTGGTGATTAGAGGATATGGTCGGTGAATTTATTTTGATAATTCTCCTGGTCAGGTCGGTGAGACCTGCAAACCAACGACAGGTGTGGTCCTCCAGACATTCTGGGGGTTGTGAGAGAGTGATGTGACCGCCAAAACATAAAAATATGGTGCTCTCTAAAAAACGGTTACTATTACTGCTATTGCTCTCTTCAATATCATCAGTGAAAAATATTGGAGAGCAAGAGGATTAATGACTTCATTGTCAGAAATCCAGCATTAGCTAACAACATATTTATTGACATTAAACATTATTTTGTTGTTTAATGATGCTGTCAATTGCCAGGATTACATCAGTGTCGCCAGTGTGCCGGAATTTAATTCTGCAGTTCTTTTACTTGCCAGTAAATCTACTGACATGGAGCTGTCATTTTTAAGCACACTTAAAAACCATCGGTGTGGGCTGGATTTGAACCCACGACCTTGGGATCAGTAGCATCTAAACCTCAACAGTTTCGCAGCATTAAATGATTAAGTTATCACATTAATTTTGTGCCATACGGCACATAACTCTGAAACACTTTATTTCAGAATGTTGTACCAAATCTTATTTTTTAAATAGAAGTACTTTTCATTAAAGAATGTAATAATTATGTTTATAATTTTCACAAAAAGCTATGCACAGATTTTACTTATTTCCAGCATTGTTGGAATTTTTATGAAAGTAAAATATTAAATTTAAAATAATCCTAAGAGAAGCTGTTAGTGCTGATAAAGAGCTTTAGAGTGTTCACATTTAGAGCACAAAGTGTAAATAAGTGCATTAATTTCCATATATTGGCCAATCAGGGATAATTGATAGTTGTAACACTTACAAGCCCTGTTTAGGTAAACCCAACTCACTCACTCACTTTACAAAGTGGAATAACCATTTTATCTATTTTATTGCAACGACGATTATTGTCAACTAATCACAGAGACATTGGAACATAATACTTCATCTTCGTCACTTGAGTGAATCAGAACAATTGATAATTTTAATTACAAAGCCAAGATTTTCTGAATTTTAAAACTTCACACAATAGGAGAGATATGGAGGGGGTTTGGCATTGAAGCCAGGCTTGTGCCTATGCCACCAGGGGGGTACCTCTGGGAGGAAGGGCAAGGTCACAGGAGATACTGGGTGGCCAGATCCAGACTAATGGTAGACATTGACAGAGTCCCTAAGGTTTTCCAATTTGGACGACTCCTGTTGGCTCTTCCGGGGCCAACTTAGGGGGACCTCACCTGGACCCCACAGTTGAGGGACTGAAAGGTTCCTGTGCACATATCATCCCTACCAAGGTGCAACTAACGGCTTCGCTGACTCTTGCGGCCCTGAAAGAACCAGCGTGATGAAGGATAAATTAAATTATTAATGAAATGGCATGGAAGGACAAGAGATTTGGGGGATGTAGTTATCCTTCCTAGCATTTGCGTGGCGACCCAGGAACTCCCAAAAAACCCATGGGTCAGGAAGTTTGGTCATGGGAATCAAACCCATGACCTTCTGAATGCAAGCTTACATATTAGCACGTCTTCCTCTATAAACTTTGCATAAGGTAATGTATCCATCTTTTTTCTAAATGCAAAAGTTTTGTTCTGTTTAAAAAATTCTAGGTCAATTTGCCTCCATTTCACAAGATTTGAGATGGAATAGCCCATATGCAAATTAGCTGTGTTAACCAGTGCACAGTTTAGGATCAATTCATTTGGAAATGTGACATAAGAAAACATCTCTTGAATGTTATATCTCTGATGATTCACAGATAGAGTAGTAGTAGTAGTAGTAGTAATTGCATTTGAGTGGTGTGAAACTGCTGAGGTCATCAGCGCCATCTTAATAGACAGATCTAACAGAGACTTTTACTTTTGAGTGCCAAGTGGATTGCACTGTTTAGATGTAAAGGTGAAGAATAGGGCTCATCTTGTACAAAAAGTTTACAATTTATTCTTCTTTCCACAAGATAATCTTGTTAGACTAATGTTTGAGAACATTTTGGTAATTTTTTGACTGAAAGCAAATTGAAAGTGACTTCAGGGCATTCTCTATTTCAGGAAACATGCTTACAAAAGCATATTATGTGTACTACTTCTTCTCTATTTCAGTATTAATGTTATTTCCATTGAATGCAGGTATACAGGAACAAGCAGACTACATGTTAATTTAAATAGTTGAAATATTATCTAAGGAAATTATTTTGGGGAAGAGGGATTCTGAATCTTGCTGCCCAAAAGTCTATGAAACAGTTCTACCTAAAGCAATGTTATTTCATCTAATTCATAGCTGTGCAATAAAACCAAATATCAATGCAATAGAATCCCAATAAGTTGACCTAATTTGGACTGAGAGGGTGTCGAGTACTGATATGGGTCCGTTATGAGAGAGCGTAAACTTTCACAGCCGGAGTTAATTTATCTAGGAGTTATTTCCGGGCTGTTATGCCGTTGTCTGCTGGAGTTTTAAGTACCCAGACGTTATGTCCACAACTGTGGCAGACATCTTCAGTGGCGTGATCGTAGTCTCCTCAGAGTCCTCAGGTGCAACGTTAACTTCTCTGAGGAGATGACTATCGCGCCACTGAAGATGTCTACCGCAGTTGTGACAAAACGATTGGGTGCTTAAACTCCAGCAGACCGTGGCATAACAGCCTGGAAATAACTCCTAGATATAAAGGTCTGTTATTCACAATTCATAACATAATACTGCAATTGGCATAAATGCATGTTCTAGCACAATATAGGAAACAAACGTGTTGTTGTTAGCTAATGCTGGATTTCTGACAATGAAGTCATTCATCCTCTTGCTCTCCAATATTTTTCACTGATGGATGGGGCACTAGAAGTGGCCAGGCATATTTGAAGGTGATCTCGATCCATTTCCTCTTGCAGATCACATAGAGGACAGAGTGGTGAAGAATATATCCCAAGGAAACAAACGTGTAACATATCCTAAAATTTATTAGTATTAAGATGTTTCCCCCCTTTATCTGGTCTCTTAATGCACCCAATTTAATTTCCATTGTTAGGTTAACTTGTCTTTTCTTCTTGTTCAACATTTTCACTGGCATAAACACAACTCAACGCAATACTAACATAAACCTGAAATCTAAGAAATAGTACTGTAATCAGAAGTATGTAACTGAAAGTTCAGCTTACCACGTACATACTGCATTAAGCAATCAACCTTCTAACCTTCCAAACAAGTGTTGGATTTATGTATCCATATTAGCAGCAAGCTTTTGATTTCATGACGATGGTCTACCAGCTGCTTATTTTCTGACTAGATATCGAAGATCAAGTGGCCCTGTGGCTGAGCGGTTAGACCGTTCTCCTTTACCTAGGTAGCCCAGGTTCAATCTCAGGGACGGGCATGTGTTAGGTGTGGGGGATGAAGTGGAGTCAGAGTGGGTTTTCTCCGGTTTCCCCCACCACTCATTCCACCAAGTGCTCCATCATCACCTTTCCCATCATCTATTTGACCTGCATTTCATTTCACCCTCTTTCTCACTCATACGTGGTGCTTAACTTACCACCCACTTCCAGGTGTTCACTCTGTCTGGTCCATAGGTTCCTGTGCTCCCCAACAGGCATCTGACCCTAGACACAGGCTTGGAATTCCTCCATCAGATGAAGTTATCGAAGGGCAACATGCTGTCAGTCCATTTGTTATTATGAGGGAGAATGCAGTAGGTTGTATTTGTACACTAATTAAAATTTACCTATACTGTTTATACTGCATAGTGGATTATAGAAGTTTATAATCAAATTTACAGTCAAGTTTACTGACAAAAAATATTTTAAAAAAATAAGTAAAAAATGTGTAGTTATACAGAATGTTGAGTTTTGAGAGTAAAATTACTGGGATTGTACTGTACTGTTTGACCTATCAGTTTTGTGGTATTGTTTCTTCTACTGAACCAGAGTGTACGAAAGGGAGAATGCCAAGATAAGTGTCACTTTGTGTGGAATTCACTCAAAAACTACCTAATGATCTTTTACTTCAAATGTATTGCAGCGTGGTTTTGTATCTAAATAGAGACTATCCCCTGCACCTGAGGAAAAGCTGTTAAGATAAGAGGTGGAATGAAATTCAGGATTGAGGGCCTTTAACTTAAGATCAAGTGAGCATCTGTTGAGGTACTCAAGCTTTGAGCTAACAGTTGCTTGTTTATGAAAGTTGCTTTGAAACATTCCAGAGCTTCATTTGAAAACATCAACATTTAACCTTACAGAGAGCATTTTGAAGTTGATAGGGCATATTTGGTGTGTTTTGTGTATGTATATAGATGTGAGAAAAGTTAATATATGTTAAAAAAAAGAAATGATGAAAATGTTGAAAGGGCATATTTTAAATACAATCGTTGCCAGAAATTGAGACACAATTTACTATTGTTACCAAGTAACAGATATATTGACAATTTTTCCTAACATTTTTATCTGCTATGTATTACTAACAAAACTCAGTCTTTGTATTTATGAGCTGTAATATAGTTTTTAATGAAATGCTTCCTGCATATTAGAGTTCTTTAAGAAACTGAGCTCAAACATAATGCAACTGTAACATCAATGTGTGTAGCAAGAAGCATATTTGAAGGCATATTGTGTGTCCATAGAAATTAGTATTAGAATCGTGAGTGTCCAAGGAAACTGACTAAGAATAAAACCCATACATGAGTTGTTTTTGATACATTGAAAGCACAATTTGATGTAGATACTTCATTTATATTATTTCATGTTGCTCTGCTTTTGCCTTCAGATTTTGTTAATGCTGTAGTTGATTCAATACAAAATTGTGTACTTGACGCTGTTGAGCACAATGTCTGTACGTCAGCGAGCAGCACTGCTGCTTAAATTATAAACAACCAGAGCATTTAATATTGCGCATTCATTTAAAGATGTATAAATGGGAAGAAGTCTTGCAACCAAAAGGACTTCCTGCTTCAAATAAAACAAGGGAAAGCAACTTAATAAACTGTTTGTAAATGGTATGCTAACCTCCACAGGAAGACAGTATGGTATTTTATATCCATATTCCTCAACATTTGTCTCAGCAGTCTTCTTATGGTTGCAGGGTTTTAATTTTTAACCATTTTATTTACACCTGAAACATACTGCAAGGCAATCAGTTGTTAAATTGATGCTGCTATTTTGAAGTTGTTGCTGGTCATATAAATTGGTTTATTAACATCTCAGATTTTATGTTTTGGATATTTATTGCATAATTTAATGGCCAAACGAAGTGCTGAAACTGCTAATTAAAATAAAATAAATGAGAAATTGACACGACAGATGAAAAGCTTGTAGAGATTGCTGAGTTAAGGCTGGGTTTTCTATGAAGATGTCAGTATTTTATATGAACGTGCCTGGTTGAATTGCAGGCAGGTTACATAGAAATTATGATAAAAGCATGAGGTATTTGTGTAAGAGCACAAATCTAAAGTTGTATTAGATGCCATTTTTCACAGGAAATGCACAGCATACAAACACAGACTGACAGGTTCTTTAGTGTTATGAAAGTCAGATATAAATCTGCCTTTAGAAGGACTTTCCTTTCTTATCAAGAATGGAACCTATTTTCCTAAATCTTTTCAATGAGCTGTTTCTCTGTGAGGCACACAAACAGCAAGGAATATGTCTTAAATCACTGCCCTACTTCTTTGCAAGTTTGTTGTCATAGGAATCATGCATGAAGGTTCTGTGTGCTAAAGTATATGAAGTTTTTTTATTTATAACAACACCAATGCATTATAACTAGACTTCGGACATGCATTTAGAATAGGTGCACTTCTAGTATACCAACCAGTACATGGTTTACAAGCGAGCGTTGGCAGACAGTGCTTGGGTAGGGGGAGGTAGCAGTGGAACCCTGTTCACACATAACCATTTTCCAGTGTTTGCGAAACAGCAATCACATCTGAAGCCTAATTATAACATATGATCTCACAACGTATCAATCTTCTGTATAGTACAGACTTTGCATCAATTGGTAAGACAGCACACGAAGAGATGGGGAAACTGAACCTGTTACAAACAGCACAGGACAAGCAATTCCCTGTAGTATGGCCATGCGCTCAAATTAAGGCTCTATAGATTCAGTGAATTAAAAGATTGTACTTCTTAGTTCTTAAATACCTTTCAAAATTAAAATTTATTTTTTGGTAGTGGATTCTATTTAAGTTACATTTCCATAATTGTGAAGAGAGACTGCAGCAAAAAGACAGTTGAACTCAAGTTCAGTAACAGTAATAACAAGCTTTTTTATAAACAGATGGATTCTAGAAAGTTTCACTAACATCTTTAAGTGGAAGGACCAAAAATATTAAATATTTGCACATATTTGGTTTAGCTGCTAATATCAATTGCTATCACAGATTTTTCTGAACATTTTCACTTGGTATGCCCAAAAGTCAACTAAACAGCTGATATTCCATATTATGTATGTCCAAAGCCAGGTATTGACAATGTTTAATTGCTTCACTTCTGATAGGCACACAAATACAGGTTGGAATTTGCAAATTTTTGATGCGTGAAAACAAAGTAAATCTGGTGTGTTCATTGTAAACCCAGCTTAACTTGCCTCTTTTGTCATTTCCTCCACACAAGATGAGCACATAGTAGGCAGTAGTCCTTAACAGCTCATCAGATTTATTTCTGTTTTCTTCATACCTCCTGAATACTTTGTTATTTTTCCAATCAGATCATTATAATTTTCATTTAACAGTATAAGCTAGTACAAAACATCATGTTTAATTTAGTGTTAATTTCCTGTGTTTATTTCTTTGCTTCAAGTGTTATTCTGTTAATGCGTAACCCAACGTAAAAATGGAAATTAATATTAGGAGGTAATTCCCTCAGTTTAAGAATGGACTGCATTTTTTCTAAGAAATTGTGTAGTGAACCAGAGGCCTCTACAATTAAATCATTTCACTCACAACATAATTTTAGAGCACAGGAATACATATGTATAATTGCCAACTTTAGCAGTTTACCCCTAAAATGCCTTTTACCACTTAAGAGCAATGGTGTTTTTATGGCTTTATGGTCAGATTCATGGTGTTTTAGAGGAAACAACTTATTGGAATACCCCAAAAACCAATTGTGACATTTTCCTCCATTATGGCATGTCTGGTTATATTAGTGGTATTCCATTTGTTAAGCTGCAGTAGTACTGCCAACTGATAACCATATAACTGTGGTAAAGCGATGGCCATAGTTGGTGTTATTGCATCCGTTATGTTTCCCCAGAAGCCATTATTTTTTAACCAGTTGCTGGGAAAGCAACAAAACAAGATTCTGTTTAGATGTCATATGAATCTGTGGACACCAATGTATTGCTCATGAGTGCGTGGTTTTGTCTTGAATTGTTTTAGAGCATTATTTACAGATATTGTTTTTAAATGCTTTTGTGCATCATACATTTTAATTTACACCTTTATTAAAATGCACCTTTAAAATCTTGTCCTGTTTCCCTGGGGTTTTCTAACAGACTTATTAGTAATTTTCATTGTAGGTGTAATGTCGACCTCAGTTTAGTGTAAAGTCAGCCACATTGAATTCTTGTGGACTGCGTCAATTTAAGAAGTTTGGTTTTTGTTGTACCAGGAAAAAGCAGTACTACCAGGTCTTCCAAGGATTCTTATAAATTGGAATTCCCAATTATTATTTTTGCACATTTACAACACTGAACATTTTAGGCATTACAAATTTCTTGTCATCACAAATTTATTATGTTTTGGTGGACAAGGGAAAGTTTTACAGGTTTCAGTTTCAGGAACTTGGCAAATATATGTTGTTGTTAGCTAATGCTGGATTTCTGACAATGAAGTCATTAATCCTCTTGCTCTCCAATATTTTTCACTGATGAATGGGGCATTAGAAGTGGCTGGGCATATTTCAAGGTGGTCTCGATCCATTTCCTCTTGCAGATCACATAGAGGACAGAGTGGTGAAGAATATATCCCAATTCTGTTTAAATGTTTTGCCAGACAATCATGTCCTGTAATCAACCTGAAGGTTGCAACTGCTGTGGCAAATATATATGTGTCAGTGTTCTTGGCATGGTAGCTTAGTTGGTTAGAGCAACAACATGGAAAGTGGAAGTTCCATTGTTCAAATCGTGGCTATGGATTGGGTTTTGCAGTCTGATTCTATCTTCTATCATTGTTAATTCAAAAGAGATTGTACTCATTCTAATAGTTATAGTAAATGTTAAACAAATAAGCTAAAAAGAGAGATATATATTGCTAAACTTCTGGATTATTTTCTGTCTTCATTGTTCATTTATCCCACTCATGTTTCCAATCTCGCTAATAGTTTAACTTGAACAGTGATAGTAATTTGAGGAGAAAATGACATCAGATGCCATAGGTATGTTCTCAACATATTTATGCAAAAAGATAAGAAATTGGCTAGTTTCCAGAGGTTGTGATGATGGAGGCGATACCAAAGATGTTCATTAGCAATTTTATGAGTAATGTGGCATTTTCAACATTTCAAATGGTTGCTTCATGTGTGGGCTCATTACGTACAATGAAAGTAAATATGTAGTTATGATAAAGGTGTAGATATCTACTCTAATTAGTTGTTGAAAGAATTTGCTGTGTGACTGAGAACAGCTCAACATGATGTGCAGGTGCCTGAATGCTGAGTGTGTGTGCATGGACAATGTTTGTATGTATATGTGCTTTTAGATTGTAAGCTATAACACTGTTACTGTGTCATTTTACTGATGAATTTGTGTTGTGACTATGATTTTATTGCCCTTAATATTACTTTATTGATCTTTTGTAGATTGTAAACTTATATAAATTATAATAAAATATAAAGTAATTTAAACTGTGTTTTTTATGTGTATTCCTTGTAATTTTGTTCTTATCCTGGGAACTGACACGTATTATAGAAGGTATAAACTTTGTTTAAAATACAGGGTTAGCCTAAAAGAAATAGACAAGTTATACTATGTAGAAAATTTTATGGATTTATTTCAGGAAAAACATTTTACCAGTGTTACATGCGTACATAGTTGAAGTTTTGCGCCTGACATTTTTTATTTTGTTTTAGTGTCGTATGTGTGACGTAAGTGGCATTTATGTGCTGTATCGCAACAAAGGTGTATGGTCTGTTCTTTTTCCGAGAAAAAACAGTTACTGGAATCGTCTATCTGGACATGTTGCAAGTTTCGTTGATGCCACAGCTTCAAGAAGATAGTGACAATTTCCTATTTGTGCAGGATGAAGCCTCACCACGCTGGCATTCCGATATAGGGGGTTACCTTGACGAAGTTCTTCCCGGGAGGTGGATTGGCCGTTCAACTGACGAGAACAGAGCTATGACGAAATTGCCACCAAGAAGTCCAGACCTCAAACTGTGTGATTACTTTCTGTGGGGCTTCATCAAAGATAAAGTGTATGTTCCCCCATCCCTGAGAGTCTGACAGAAGTGAAAGAGCGAATCACAGATGCCGTTGCATTGGTGGACAGTCACACTTTGGCACGCGTTTGGGAAGAATTGGACTACAGACTAGATATTGCCCATGTAACCTAAGGATCAAACATAGAACACCTGTAGTTGCACCACAAAAACTTCAAGGCGTAACCTACAACTCATGTAAATTATTTTATCATGTCAATGAAATTCTTCATTTGGTGGATCACTAAATTTGTCTACTTCTTTTTGGCTAACCCTGTATACCTGGAGCATGTATTAAGGGATTGGAAAAGGAAATGTCAAGGCATGGGAATACTTGTACAATACACATGTGTTTACTAATTAAGTTTTGCAGATGATCAGGTGCTATTAGCACAAGACCATGAGAATATAGAATATATGGCAATAAAAAGAAAAAAATGAAAGAAGAATATGAACAATGGGGCTTAAGGTTAATATTAATAAAACTAAATATGTATTGGAGAAGAAAAAGAATCAATAAAATTCGACAGTAGAGAAGAAATAGAATTAAGCAACGAGTTTACCTATTTAGGGACCAAAATAGATCATTTAAGTAAAATTGTAACAGAAATGAAACATAGAATTTCCAAAACAAAGAAGGCAATAAACACATTAAATTCTTAAGAGGTAGAACTGGAACTTAAAAATTCAATGCCACAACTGGGATTTGAACCACAGACCTTCCGCTTGCCGGGCGGACGCTCTAACCACTGAGCTATTGTGACAAACTGCCAGAATGGCATTAAATTCTCAAGCCAGTTCGTATACGAAAAACTTTGCCCACACATGGCTTGTGTGTTTAAAAACACCCAACAGTAAGTTTGTTGGCATAAATAAATAATAATTAACATTAAATTCTTATTTATTTATGCCAACAAATAATGGTTCAAATCCCAGCTGTGGCATTGAATTTTGAAGTTCCAGTTCTACCTCTCAAACATTAAATTCTATTTGGTGGGAAAAGAATATTACAAAGAATAGGAAATTACAGATTTATAAAACAATCGAAAGATTCAAAGATTTATTCATCCATATGTTTCAGTATCCTTACATATGGTGCAGAGATTTGGTAAATCCCAAACAGAGAAAAAAAAATAAAATCCTAGCTGCAGAAAGGGATGTATTGAGATCTGCCAGAAAATAAAGGTTGGAAAGAATAAAAAACAGAAATGAATATTAAAAATAGAAGCACTATTGACAGTGAAGTATTCTTCATGTTTGAGGTTATTTGAGTCACTTATTTACACTTACCTTCACTACTAAACTGCTTTTTTAAAGTGGAAACATTTTCAGGACTGAAAACCACAACATCGGCCTTAATATAAAACTGTTAAAATCTATTAATTCACCAATAGAACTGAATATTTGGGAAAAAATATACATCATCAAGAACAGTAATAAAGTTATTAATTTCGAAATACCAGCATTGAATGAAGTGTTAAAGCTCTGCGCCCCTAACACCAGATGGCAGCAGAATAGAGACAACAGAGAAAAAGAACAATAGGATAACGTCAGTTACCCAACGGCTGATGATGGGATCGAATGGTCCTGAAAACGTTTCCGCTTTAAAAATGCAGTTTAGTAGTGAAGGTAAGTGTAAATAAGTGACTCAAATAACCTAAAAAAAAAAAAAAAAAAAAAAAAAGAACCAAAAAAATCAGAAAATTAAAAGAAATTATGAGAGTAAAAGAAGAACCAGATATTTTGGATATTATAGAGAAGTAAAGAGTTCAGTGGTTTGGGCACATTAAAAGAATACCAGAGGAATGACTACCAAAGAAAATACTAGAATGGATACCAGAAGAAAGAAGTAAAAGGGAACATCCGATGACAACTTGAATGGATGATGTTGGCAGGTTTTGGCCTGCCTCACAAAAGACAGACAAGCCCAAGTACAACGGCAAGTTTTCCTGCCATGCTTCCAGAATGTCACCGATCGTATCCAGCACATACTGCAACGACACTGTCAAGACTGTCTTCAAGCGCCCACAAAACAACTCAACAATCTAGTATGCTCAGTTAAAGATCCTTGAGAGCCCTTGTCATCAGCAGGTGTATACTATAATGCCTGTTCCTGGGGAATTTCCAGGACACAAGCATTCTATCATCCATAACACATTACGATGCCCGGCTACAACGTGGAGCTATTGAAATATATAAACATCCCCACAATTTCAATAAGAAAGAAGAAGATTTGAAACTTAAAAGCAACTGGTATCCTGTCATTGAAGGCAAGAAATGACACAAAACAGGAGAAATTGAAGTGAACCAATCAGGAGGAAACAACACCTTGGGTGAAGCCCACACCCTCCCTACCAATCAGCAGAGGCCACTTGAGGGATAAATACAGCATCTAAGACAGTCCACATCTCACATCTCAGATGCTACGCCAACTTCTCCGAGGAGACTGACCGCGCTACTGAAGATGTTTGTCGCCGCTGTGGACGAAATGTCTGGGTACTCAAACTCCAGCAGACCATGACATAAAAGCCTGGAAATAACTCCTAGTTATATTGACTCCGGCCATGAAAGCTTATGCTCTCCAATACAGTCACTAGTTGCCTTGGACCTTTCCTTTGTGTTTTACCGCCATTATTACAGTCACATACATGCACAGCTGTTCCTGTATCTGAGGTCACACTGTCCCCCCCTCTCGTCCGTATATTGCTGAATGACCCAAAGTCACAATATGTAATTACCCTGTGGACTTCCAGTGGGAACCTATATAAAATGTGGTAAAGAAGAAATGTGTTTTGCTTATGTGTTCTGCGTTTGCTTCTTGGATTAAGATTGTGCACCCTACTAAGATAAATGCAATACTAATTTACATTGTTGATTTTGCCGTGAATATTTAAACTGGGTGGGAGGCAGTAGGTAATGACATTAACTCGTCTAGCGCTTAAACAAAGCACCGCAGCAAGAAACTGTAACAAAAAGTGTTTAAAATAATGTTATCTATCAGCTTCCAAAGTTTGTTGGTCTAATTTTGGGACACTAAATAATGGATTTTTTCTTGCAAGATTAATGTACTAAATGTATGTGAAGCTATGAGGGACTAGAATATTGAAATGTGTGCCTACCATCCCCTTTTTTACTAGTCTTAGTAGACAAATATTTGCATTCTCCCCAAAAGGATTGCTACAGAGATTTCTATGAAATACACATTTTGAGCGTTTTTAGAGAAAGGTCCAACTATGAGTGTCCGTAAACAGCACTCAAAAATGAAAAGTCAGTTAATTACCAAACTAGTGTTTAAGTTCAGCATCATCCAGGATTTAACACAAAGATTTCAAGACAGTTCTGTTTTTTATTTTCTCAAAAATGCTCTTAATAATTTTGGATAAAATATTGTGTCCTATGTTTAATATATTTGCATGATAAATAAGATTCATGTTGAATTTTCTAGGAATAACCTGTGAAGTTCTCTTAATTCTCAATGATTTTTGAATAGTTGGTAAACTGTGAGATATACACAAAATCTTACTGCACAAAAAATGTATGTCCCATAAAAATACATAATTTATATAAAATGCATTTTCATGGAGGGAATGATTGATAAATTCCTTGTTATATATTTGAATTTTCCAATACTTATACCTCTCTTAAAGGGGAAGTAATTTTCTTTTTTTATGTAGTGTTGCAAAGAGAATAGAATATCAAAGGCATCTTGTAGCAACCAAATCTTTAAAGGTCTGAATATCACTTTAGTATTCTGTATTATGTACTGCACCTACTTTTATACAAGGAAATATGTTTTTAAACACACAAACCATTTGTGGGCAATGTTTGAGAGGTTAAATGTAATTGAATTTTTCAGTTCTGATTATACGTTTCAAATTCCTACAAATGCTTATCTTGATTATCATAAAATAGAACAACAAAAGCTTTTAAAAATAGTACTTATAAAAGTGAGTAGAGAAACTCATGAGAGCACAAATCAGATTTTTTTAATCATGTTAACTTTGCAGCACCTATTGTGTTATGTGATTGCGCTAATCATAGATTAACTGTAGACTTGACATATGCACTTAAGACTTTTCCAACAGTGATTCTAAAATTGGATAATTACTTCTGCTTCATTTACTTAAACTCTCTAGCATACATGGATTATTTTCTGAAACACTTCAGATATTGGCCCCAAATCATCTAACACTCAAAATCTGCCACCGAAATTGGATTGAAGTAAATGTTCAAACAAGTTCATTGACATAGTTATTGCAGCAGCGCTTTAAAAGGTAACCTACACTGGATCCATCGCATAGCAACTCCAGTTGTGCACCTCTAGAGACAGATACACAACCAAACAGGTCACACTATTGAAGAGAGAATCAAGGAATATCAGCGCAACATCAAACTCCCCCCAACAAGAAAAGTCAGCACTAGCCCAACACAGTATCAAGAAGGTGCACAAAATGAAGTTTAATAACATCTCAGTTCTGGAACATACAGAAAACTTTTATGACAAAGTTATCAAAGAGGGCATTTACATTAAATTACATACAGGGAACTACAATAGAGATTGGGGACTTCAACTGAATCCAGCTTGGCTAGCAGCCATTAAACACACCTGCCAGAGGAGGGTGACAGAATGCATGGACCACAACCATCCAGACAGTTCATTCAGTTCGTGAGGAAGGTCATGGATTTTGAGATGGCATTTATTTTTATAATTCAGTTCCATGCAAGCTCAACGTTTAAGCATAATCAGGTTTCGTGAAGAAGGCCATGATTTTGAGCTAACCATTCATTTGTTATCCAGTTCTTGATGATGACCGTGGAGATTTGTATGGCTGAAAGTTCAGCATTTTTAAATTCAACAATGCTATGAAGCCATAATAACGCCTGCCATGTAACCTTCAAGTCTTACATTACACTTTTTGTGCCATAGGTAGTATACATTGGTCTATCGTTTAATGTATACCAGTTATACAAGTTTACACAAAATTCCTTCAAATAAAGAGGACTTAACAGGCTTTTCCCAGAAAATCCAAGATACACTTCTTATTTGTCATGTAAATATCTTCCTTATATGAGCTGCTCAGGGATATAATAAGTGCCACTGCCATTAAAAATGCAATATTTGACCTTCCCACTCATTTGGTGTAATAGGATGGTATGTAATGTGTATTATTTTATGGTGTTCAAAAGTTTTTAGTGCCAAATTGAGGTAAAAACAAAATTATTATGGTTTGTAGGTTCGTGGGAATTATATTTTGTTCTGTATTTCTAGACATGCATTTTGTCTTCTAATATTATGCTCCCCCAAGCAGCTCATATGTAGAACAGCTTTAAAAATTAAACGTTTGGAAAAATGTTTAATGTGAATGGCAGTTGGGGTGAGGGAATTTTCTTGAAAATCTTTTTGTTGCATCTTAGGAAGATACCGAACTTAAATTTGGTGTATTTATCCAAGTTTTTGTTTTGAATCATACTGTTCTCAGACACACGCGATCTTTTTTCTAAAAATGCTTTTTTTTTGTGGGGGGGGGGTATATAGGGAGTCCCAAAACATGTATTTCCGATCAAATCTCGGTATCGATATTTTAAGTGGAATGCTATACTTTCTCTTTACTATGTAGAGTAAGTAAAATTGTTTCATTATTGTATCACCCAAAAACATTTGGTTCCGGTGAAATGGCTATATAGAATTTTTTGGTGCAATATAGTAGGTTCTCTATCACTATCTACACTTACCTGGGAAAGAAAGTTAAAATAATTCCAAGTCCAAACGTCACTCGCAATGTACATTAATTGTTGTTTTGCGGCTACGCTACAGAACGTCTAACGTGGCTAACGAAAAAGTAGTCACGACGTAGGTACCACAGAACACTCTATTAGGTACTAAGTGGTGTACAGTGGTACTAAGTAGTTCGGCCCGTGAGAGGCTTGTACGGTCAATTCAAATTTTCGCGGTAATATTGCTTTCCTTTATGAGTAGGGAGACCATATTCTCTGCTTCTGACATGTCCTAAACTAAACAAAATAAAAGACTCAAGCTGTTGAAAAATAGCAGATTTATTTAGAAATTGTAAAAGTCTAGACTGTATTACTTTATTAAAACTGGTAGAAAATATCTTCGTCGATGGCAGTCCAGCTAGTGATTAACTTTGGACAAATTTAAATAAATACGCTAGGTGTTGTGTGAGGGCGGTGCGGTTGGTTATCCTGCTGCACATCCTGTTAAAAGCGTTGGCAGCGTTGTTTGAAATTTAAAATTGTTTATTTACAAATGATGTGCTAACTTTTATATTTATTTTATTAAAAAACACATGGTAAGTTGAGGATATGATAAATTAACGTAAGATTTAGGTCAGGCGATAATTGTCAATGAGCACATACTATTACGAATTTGTTCGCATGTTTATTGAAGAAGGTGAGGCAAACCCGGGCCTGTTCAGACCTGTATGTTATTGATATTCAATATAATGTTTGAAGCAATTTTGGCATTGAGATATTCTATTTAATTGGGTTAAGATTGCGTGTCGAGGTCAACGCCAAAAAATAATACACTTTTACTGCCATTCGGTTCAAATGCACAATTAATACCTATAATATATGATTACAGTTTAGTAAACTAAAACGGCCGATTAAGGGTCTCGGCGAATGTCCGTATTTATCATCCAGGGTGTTGAAACTGGTTAACTGTAGGATATGGGCCAGGCTGATAGTCACAGAACACCTAGTAGCGAGATAGTAGCTGATAGTACTATGTAGAGAAAGTAAAATTGTTTCATTATTGTATCACCCCAAAACAATTGTTTCTGGTGAAATTGGTTATACAAGCTTTAGTAACCGTCTGCCGCAAGAATCCGGAACCTACCATTTTACTCTGGTTAATAGTAATTGCTGCTGAATTTTTCGGAATGCATCAACATTTATTGGTAGATTTGTACACTTTAGACATAATGTCCTTTAAGATTGGTTGGATTGTAATTATTTGGAAGCTTAATATTGTATGTATGAATATTCTATTTTAAAACTGCATGCTTTTCAGTAGACTGAAATGCTAATGTCAGGTGAATGACAATTATGAGTAATACTGGGAGAACAAAAGAACTTACGAACTGGCTGTGCAGTATTTTTTCCTGTCTGCATCCTTGGCACTCGTGGCCATCTGCCGCTATTATAGAAAGGCATGGCTGATGCCGTAAAAATTTTTTGAAACTACTTTTAAAGGCTTTACTTACCATCTTTATGAAAGGAGAGGCTGAAACTGACCACAGTTTTTGTCTATACGTTTTTGGCACCTCACGTTGAGAAATGCTGTCAGTTTCTTGGGGAATGTTTTGTTTCAGTTCTTCCAAGGTGTGTGGGTTTGTCTTGTGCACTTTATGTTTTAAGTTACCCCAGAGATAGAAATCGCTTGGAGCTCTGAGAAACCTTACTGTGCTAATGGCACACCATACACCTACTTTTACAACATGAAGGGGTACTTCATGAACAGTATTAGATTCCGAGTTACAGGAGCAATTTTTGTTGAGTCAACAGTTGATACCTGTACATTTGTGAATACAATTTTGCCCCCTTTTTAAAGAATTAACAGACAGGGAGCATGATTTTGCTTTTTTTTTTTTTTTTTTTTCAATAAAATTCTGTAACAGTTCATAGGGTCAATCTTTTGAGGAAAACAAAAGTGTGTTTTAGAACAGAGTTATTAGTAGAGATTTATGGCCCTCTAGGTCCCTGACCTAATCCTCTGCGATTTCTATCTCTGGGGTAACTTAAAACAAAGTTAACAAGGCAGCTCCACAACCCTGGAAGAATTAAAACAAAATATCCGCCTGGAAGTTGCCATCACTTCTCAGTGTGAACTATTGCGAATGATGGATACTTTCCTAAAGAGATGCCAAAAATGTATGGACAACAACGTTGGTCAGTTTCAGCATCTCCTTTCATAAAGATGGTAAATAAAGCCTTTAAAAGTAGTTTTAACAATGTTGTATGGTTTCATCTGCACCTTTCTATGATAGCACCAGATGGCAACAAGCGCTGAGGATGTGGACAGGCAGAACTCTGTGCAGCCGATTTGTAAGTTTTTATTCTCCCATTAGTAGAACACTTATAAATTACGCGGATGAATCCCCAGTACAAGAAGCCAATCTTACCCAAATTTCTGATTTAAGTTTCTTAAAAGAAAAAAGTTGGTTTCTGTGTTCCAAAAGAGATGAAATTGCTATAGTGTTATCCCATTTTCAGGCACAATGGATTGCTCTGCACAGCCAGTTGTAGTTGCTGTACGCATACGTCCTCTTACAGCAAAAGAAAACAATGAAAATGAAGTGAAATCTGTTATAAAGCAGTTACCAAATGATCCACAGGTAAGTTGTCCTTGTTGGGTATGTAGCTTTATTTACAAATATACCAATAGCATCACCAAATTTCTTAAGACATATAAACGAATACAAGTTGTAGATTCTTTATACAATGCAGTTTTTTCTTTAAAGGCTTGAGGCAGTTGCAATAAATAAATTGATATTGCACTGTTTGTCAGTCATTAGCTTCAGCTTTGTCCTTGTGGTTAATATAAACTTTAGCTTTCTCAGCATTTGTTCTACATTATGAATTCTATGTTATCAGTCTATTGCGAAGGTGTAGGATTGTTTCTAGGTTTTAATGAGTGATCCTTGTATCTGCATAAATCTTTTTTCCTATGATTTGAAGCTTTCCTGGCGACGAACATATTCAAGATGCTCTCGGGCTTCGAGCCAGGTGTAGTGATGAAAAGACATTGACGTTTCGGGAGTGTACATCTCTCCCATCTTCAGGATGAATGACTAGCAAGAGTGAAGGGACCAGTACTGTCAGCCAGTACATACTGAGTAGAAAACACCCAGTCTAGTGTGGAGGTGGTCCACCGCTCCGTTGGAATCTGTGTTTTCTGAGTCGGTCGATTTCCAATGTTAAGGCTGGTTTCCAAGATGGACTAAAATGCAATCCAGCGTCCCGGTTCAGTGTTCTCTTCTCGGAGGAGATGGCCAGAGCCTCCTTAACCCTCCGTTCCCATAAACCGCTACATTTTGCCACAATGGTCGTTTCTTTGAAGTTAGCTCTGTGGTCTTTTTCAAAGCAGTGCTCCGCCAGCCCTGACTTTTCAGGCTGCATTAATCGTATGGACTGTTCGTGCTCCTTGACGTACATAGGGCAAACCGGCAGGACCATTTCCACCAGAGTCAAGGAGCACGAACGGTCCATACAATTAATGCAGCCTGAAAAGTCAGGGCTGGCGGAGCACTGCTTTGAAAAAGACCACAGAGCTAACTTCAAAGAAACGACCATTGTGGCAAAATGTAGCGGTTTATGGGAACGGAGGGTTAAGGAGGCTCTGGCCATCTCCTCCGAGAAGAGTACACTGAACCGGGACGCTGGATTGCAGTTTAGTCCATCTTGGAAACCAGCCTTAAAATTGGAAATCGACCGACTCAGAAAACACAGATTCCAACGGAGCGGTGAACCACCTCCACACTAGACTGGGTGCTTTCTACTTGGTACGTACTGGCTGACAGTACATATACTGGTCCCTTCACTCTTGCTAGTCATTCATCCTGAAGATGGGAGAGATGTACACTCCCGAAACGTCAATGTCTTTTCATCACTACACCTGGCTCGAAGCCCGAGAGCATCTTGAATATCTTCTTTCCTATAAACTTGTCTCACTGACATGTATTCTTCCATGCTGCCTTTCCTTTCCCTTTTTCCTTATTGGCTAATGTATTTGGCAACATAAATATGGCTTTGCAGTAAACATAATTGCCAAGAATATAAATAAAAACACTCAATTAAAACCAATAGATGTCAGGACAATGCAAAAATAAAAGTTTATGATGAAACTCAACTCATAATTTATGGAGCATCCGGCAATGTTATAATACTCTCCATCTCTGAATCTGATTCTGCACTGTTGGATTTGCTGTCAGTTCATCATATGCTGCTATGGATTGAACCCTTTGAATGCCTAAAATGCCAGATTGGACGGTTACACCTGAGTTCAAGTTTTTTACCGGTAAAGATAGATCCTTATCTGTGATGACATTAAACACATGCACCACAGTTAGTTTGTTGCTGCTTTGTTAAGGTTTATCCTTTTGAGGTTGTAGCAAAACAGTGTGGTAGGTACTGTTGTTGTTGTTGTTGTTGTTAGCTAATGCTGGATTTCTGACAATGAAGTCTTGGCCTGGGCCTTACACTGTCGTCAGTTTTAGGCAACAACCCAGTATCTGTAAATACAGTGCTGCAGTTTTGTTCCACAATTGATTTTATGAAGCAAATGTAAGGTTATTTTATTTCAGAGATTTTAGCCTTTTAGATTGCCGTCTTTTTGGTTTTTTTTTTTTAACGTTTTAGTGTTTTTTACTTTGTAGCAATTTTAAGTTTCTGTTTTTAGCCTTTTAAATGCAACGTTTTAATAGTTGTTTAGCTGTTTTTTATCTATTTTAACCTTAGATTTTTACTTTTTAATGGGTGATGTTTTAACACTTGACCGAACGTAATTTTACTTTTGGACTCGGGGCCCTAATGACCAAGTTGTCGACGGGCCCTTAAACCCAACACACTCACTCACAATGAAGTCATTAATCCTCTTGCTCTCCAATATTTTTCACTGATGGGTAGGGTGCTAGAAGTGGCCGGGCATATTTGAAGGTGATCTCGATCCATTTCCTCTTGCAGATCACATAGAGGACAGAGTGGTGAAGAATATATCCCAATTTTGTTTAAATGTTTTGCCAGACAATCATGTCCTGTAATCAACCTGATGGTTGTAACTGCTGTTTTTTGAGAATACTCAGCAATTACTGTTTGAAAGCAATAGCAGTAATAGTAACCGCTTTTTAGAGAGCACCATATTTTCATGTTTTGGCAGTTACATCGCTCTCTCACAACCCCCAGAATGTCTGGAGGACCACATGTCTCGTTGGTTTACGGGTCTCACCGACCTGACCAGGAGGGTTATCAAAATAAATTCAACGATCATATCCTCTGATTACTAATCATAGGATGTATTACATGCCATGACAGGTCAGCATGTTAGGGGTTAAGGTTTTATAGAGAAATTAGAGAAACGGAGAGGTTGGAAAAATAAACAGTCCCTAGCCCTTGAGAACCCTAATAGCATCGGGGTCGGAAGAGAACAAGATATGACCAAGGTAAGGTCAGATAGAAAAGTTACAGTGAGGAGCAAAACAACTGCTCAACTTGGGTACCTTGTGGTCGCTATTCACATATTCCCTAGATGGAGACCATACTGTGCATATGCCATAATTATGCGCATACCAAAAAGTATCTAAGAGAAGTGCAGAAGTTGAAGGCACACGAAGGCATGCTGTATCAAAGACTAGCGAATTACACACTTGCCCCTCCTATTGGCAATCCCAAGTATGTGTACACATTTCTTATGCACCTAAACAAGTATATTATCTGTATTATTTATGCTTGGATAATGCTTGAGATTCATAGTTGACAATCTCATAATTAGACAGAAAATTATTTTGCAATCATGGCTGTACAAAAATACTGTCTCTATTAACCTCTTGAGCGATGACCATTTAAAACGTTCGCGAGCCAAGAACTGCTAGCATTTAAATTGTTAAATGCGCTAAAAGTGCTTTGTATATACACAGCTGTATTTTGTGTAAATAGTAAGTTATTTTAATGAAACAAAAACTAGTATAAAACTCGTTATCTGCAGTATACATGTACGTCATCAGCAAAGTTGAGTTGCATTTACAAAATGTTGAAATGGCACTATTTTGTTTCACTGTGGTGAAAAGTTAACTTTGCTCTGTCGAACACATCTAATATAAGTTGTCTGAAAGAAACAGTAGTCGACCCATTGTATGTGTGGCTTATGCATCAGCAAAACAAGGTATAATGTGACATATAGCACTAGTGTATGCACGGTTTCTGAGTCATCGGAATACATCATGTTTGCAACTTTTGCTTGTGCATGTTTCGTAACTTAGTCGACTCTGTTTCTTTCTTTGTTGAAATACATATACTTTCCTGCTGAAGGGAGAAGTGGTATAAAAAGGTACTTTTGCACCAACTGGATATAACCATATACAATTGTTTGGTAATTTGGAGAGCTCTAAACCCACACAAGACAATGACCTATTTGGACTTCCGACTATCAATAGCTCGCAGCCTAATTGAACAATACCACGTTGGGGGTAGAAAATCCAGAACCCCTGCACCCCTCAGACTTCAAGGAAAACATCCTAAAAGGATACCACCAACAGCAAAGAAGTCCCGCCCATCTCGAAAGTGTTTCGAGTGTCGCAAGAAGGGAATTCGCGAATGTGGAGATGTACCCTTGTGTGCCTATCCCTGTTGTGAGGCATATCACTGCAGAATGAACATATAAAGGTAAGCCAGTAAAGTATATAGACTTTACTTAAATGTTTCATAAAGGGAAAATTAAAATAGGTTGAGTTAGATAAGCAATAAATAAGGGTTAAATGTACAAATGCACAGGACGTGTATACACACCCATAACGCTTATCCGTCATTTTAAATGGATGTGATTTCACGTCCATATCGTTGAAAAGGTTAACCTCTTGAGCGATGGCCATTTAAAACGTTCGCAAGCCGAGAACTGCTACCCAACATCCAGCGCAGGGCATTTAAATTGTTAAATGCGCTAAAAGTGCTTTGTATATACACAGCTGCATTTTGTGTAAATATTGTTATTTTAATGAAACAAAAACTGGTATAAAACTTGTTATATGCAGTATACATGTACGTCATCAGCAAAGTTAAGTTGCATTTACAAAACGTTGCAGTGGCACTATTTTGTTTCACTGTGGTGAAAAGTTAACTTTGCTCTATCGAATGCATCTAATATAAGTTCTCTGGAAGAAACAGTAGTCGACCCATTGTATGTGTGGCTTATGCGTCAGCAAATCACAGCATAATATGACATAAAGCACTAGTATATGCGTGGTCTCTTGAGTCATCAGAATAGAGAATGTGTGCAACTTTTGCTTGTGTGTGTTTCGTAACTTAGTAGACTCCTAAAGTAAGAACAAATTAGAAACTAAAAACTTCACTTATCTTAGTAATGTTGCAAGTTCTTTTTGCAAAAACTGACTCAAGTTTCGAGTTGACTCCAACTCATTCTCAAAGCTATACAAACAAATTAGTAGACTCTGTTTCTTTCTTTGTTGAAATACACATATATACTTTCCTGCTTGTAGCTGAAGTGAGAAGTGGTATAAAAAGGTATTTTTGCACCAACTGGATATAACCAAATACAATTGTTTGGTAATTTGGAGAGCTCTAAACCCACAAAGGACAATGACCTACCTGGACTTCCGACTATCAATAGCTGGCAGTCTAATTGAACAATACCACATTGGGGTTAGAAAATCCAGAACCCCTGCACCTCTCAGACTTCAAGGAAAACATTATCCTAAAAGGATACCACCAACAGCAAAGAAGTCCCGCCCATCTCAAAAGTGTGTCGTGTGCCGCAAGAAGGGAATTCGCAAATTTGGAGATGTACCCTTGCGTGTTTATCCCTGTTTTGATGCATATCATTGCAGAATGAACATATAAAGGTAAGCCAGTAAAGTATATAGGCTTTGCTTAAATGTTTCATAAAGGGAAAATTAAAATAGGTTGAGTTAGATAAGCGATAAATAAGGGTTAAATGCACAAACGCACAGGACGTGTATACACACCCATATCGTTCATCCGTCATTTTAAATGGACATGATTTCACGTCCATATCGCTGAAGAGGTTAACTTACAATGTAAGCCATGCATTTTTACTTTCTCTATAATGTGTAGTAAGTAGAGGAAGTGTTCTATTCTAGCCAAAAATTTGATGTCGAGATTTTGCTAGAAATATAGTTTTGAGGTCCCATGACTCCAAAAAAAAAAAAGGCATTCTTAGAAAAAAGTCAGTGCATGCACATGTGTGTGTGTCAGTCTGTGGACAGCATAACTCAGAAACTAAAGTTCGGTTAAAAACGAAAGTTGATATTTAAGTTTAACATCGTTTAGGGATGTGACACGAAGATTCTGAAGAAAATTCCATCGCCCTAAACTACGTTTACAGGGAACATGTTTCGAAAATTTATTTTTCTCAAAAATGGCTAACGATTTTGATTAAAATACCATATGTTTAAAATATTTTTATGGGAAATTAAATGTATATTTTGAATTTTCTGGCTATAGCCCATGTAGTCCTGTTCACTCTTGATGACTTTTGCATAACTGGTAAACCTTAAGAGATCAAATCCTGCTAAACAAAAAATGTAGATCTTGCTAAAACACACACTTTATGTCCAAATAATTTGTTTTTGTAGAGTGAACCATTTTGGATTCCTTGTTATTTGTGTGAGTTTTGGAAAACTTAAACTTTTGTCAAATGGAACATTGTTATTCATTTTTTATGTTAACCATGCAAAGAGACTTGACTCGCTCAAAGCCTACTGTGTTCCCATATTCCCCTTGCATCTGCAAGGAAATAAGTAATAAGATAATTTCTGCAAATGTTTGTCTTAACTAACACAAAGAAGATATGGGAATAAGAGTTTGTAAGAATGGGTAGTACAAGAGTAGAGAAAGTCATGTGAGTGTAACACATCAAATCTTTTAATTTCAAATGGTGTCATTCAACATAGCAAAGCTTCAAAACCATTATGTACGTTTGAGACAGAATATTGGAGGACCCCAAAAGAGGGTCGTTCATGTAAATGTTTGTTAAAAGTGTAATTCGTTTTTTTATGTTGGTATGAGATAATTAAATGACGAAAACATGTTGATAAGGTTCATTGTTGCGAACAACTAAGTTTGCACAAAGACGTCATAAATCTTTCCATATTTGATTTTAATATATGTGTATAAATGTTGGAATTGTTTGTGTTCCATAATAAAAGTAGGGGACGATGAATGGGATCGCTTCCCTAACGAGAAAGAACTATTTGCGCAGATGAATAGCGCGGATGAATATGAAAAAGGCGGTGTCGCGTCAAAACGACGCCAAAAAACAGTTCACTAGCGCTTCCGTATTCGGCATGGATGGACGCATTTTTATGTGTACGCGTCATGAAATAGTAAAAGTGAATTTACTAAGTGCTTAGAGACCTTTAATTAAATTTCGGCAATGCTAGGGAAGCTGATCCGCTAAAATAAGACTTTCTACTGTGATACGATCTAAAAATTGTGAACAAGAAGGTGCAATAAAATGTTTGACTAAAGTTTAACCCAAGTGTATGTTCATTCCATCCGTTACCAAGCCCTGAGATCAAAAAGATCTCATTAGCTAAAGACACAGCGACGTTAATAACCGTAAAAACCGCACCACATTTTATCTTCACATGGTTGTCATCACTCAACTTAGTCGGTCTCGGTGGCTCAGTTGGTTAGACGCTGGCCTACTGTTCCCAAGGTTGTGGGTTCAAATCCGGCCCAGGCCGATGGTTTTTAAGTGTGCTTAAAAACGACAGCTCCATGTCAGTACATTTACTGGCATGTAAAAGAACTCCTGCGGGACAAAATTCCGGCACACCGGCGACGCTGATGTGATCCTGGCAATTGACAGCATCGTTAAACAACAACAAAATAATCATTATTTATTTATGCCAACAAACTTACTGTTGGTGTTTTTAAACACACAAGCTGTGTGTGGGCAAAGTTTGAGAGGTAGAACTGGAACTTAAAAATTCAATGCCACAACTGGGATTTGAACCACAGAGCGTCCGCCCGGTAAGCGGAAGGTCTGTGGTTCAAATCCCAGTTGTGGCATTGAATTTTTAAGTTCCAGTTCTACCTCTCAAACAAAATAATCACTCAACTTACATTCAACTCGGATAAGTCTTAAAAATACCAACATTCCTTGCTCACAAAGATTATTTCGAATATAAACATAACAGAGTAGATGATTGGTAGAAGTATTTGAGTCGACCTATAGACTCTTACTTTCACTTGACTTACTTTTCATCCGGACACATTTCGAAGACTATCGCCTTCATCAGCAACAGTTTCTCTACTGGCATTTGAAGAGGAAGAACCTGTTGTGGTTGAGACTGTGCTGCTATCTGGATTGCTAAATGTAAAGTTCAGGATGTCGTCTGCTTGTAGTATTTAAAAATTCATGGCTAGGTGAACATTCTTGTTTGTGTGTAATTTTTATCAAATTAGCTGAACAACTGATCATCAGCTGCACACATTACACAGGTGCCTACCTCCAACAGTGTTAAAGGAAATGTCTTCTTCGCTATAGTGAGCTTCTTGCATCCCATTATTTGTATGTGGAAGCAGAAATACG